>BDMV01000011.1:3327286-3500912 GCA_008326285.1 Oryza officinalis | reverse complement strand
TTTCACTGCTCCGGCCGGATGAGACGCACTTTCTCATCCGTGTCGTCGAGAAGCACTCACTTAGATGTTTCTAAAGTCTTAAACTAAAACCAATTGTGAAAAATAACTGGCTTTCCCTTGAAGCTTGCATTAAACACTTAATTCCCCTGACTTGCTGAGTACTCCTGTACTCACCCTTGCTCTATATAATTAAACCCCCCCCAGTTCTCGAAGACGAAGAGGTGGACCCTGCTGATGAAGAGTTCTTCCAGGAGCAAGCAGACTTCGAGCAGTAGTAGGGTTTCGGCCTTCCCCAAGGCTTTGCTTGTGGCTTAGGGCCAGTCGTCGCTTTCCGCTTCCGCCTTTTTGTAATGCTGTTGCGAACTCGGGTTCTGTCCGCAGTTCCAACCTTGGTTGTAATCCTACTCTTAAATAAAGAGACCGCTGCTGTTGTGATATTCTGTCTTCCTGTTGTACCAGCGCTATTTCCTGGGACTGGTACAGGCATACAGGTCAATCTGGACCGCTCTATCCTGGTCTCCGCCCGGGGCCAGTTTGGGGCGTGACACGGCCTTACTGCCCCAAAGGTCTCATCACTGCTCCAAGGGCCGATAGCCAAAGAAAACCCTAAAAGGAAAGCGCCAGTGAAAGGAAAATCTCAGAAAACCAGCAAGAAAGCCAAGACTGATGACCAGGCCGATCTGGAAGAACTAGACCCCTCCATAGAGGAATTCCTTGATGAACAAGTGATGGAGGAAGAGGTCGATGCAGCAGCTGCCGATGTACCTGAAGAAGAAAACCTATCGGCTGAAACCACCAAGGAACCATCGGCCAAGACCACTCTGATTCCATCAGTCGATGACCAAAGCGACGCTCCTCAACCAAAGAGGACTAGACATGCAGTTCGTAAGGTAAATACAATCTCTTTCTTGAATTCACGTAATCCCCTTCTGTCGTTATACTATAATGAGATATCCTTTTCAGGCCACCGCGTCGTCCGTGCTCAAGGAAAGAACTCAATCGGTCCCCTTAAGGACTAAGAAAGCAACCCTGCAAAGGCGTGAACAGGCTAAAACCCGATTGAGAACTCCTTCTCCTTCTCCACCACCCTCTCCGATTGCTTCGGTAAGAGTTGATCTTTTTTTATATTCCTTTAATGATAGAAATCTGATTGTCCTTGCTTATCCCTTTTCAGCCGCGTGCTCCATCACCCGCACCACATCGGCCAACCCCCTCGCCTACTGTTTCAACACAGCAAAAGAAAGCCGATGCAAGCACCACCGATGCTCCAACACAGGTAACCAAGATTATTTTGACCCTCTTTTGCCGATTCTTGTTTGACCAGGCTAACCTTGGCCTATACTGATATTTGCAGAATCTAGCCGATATGTTCTCTTTTGATATCGGCCAGTTTCTTGATGATGAGGACAAGGAGCCACCCATGACAGCCAAGATGTCGATCTCTGACGAGCTGAAGAACCGGCTATCCGATATTGCCAATCGGCTGGAGTCCTTGCTGGAGTTCTTGGTGGAGGATTGCACTCCCATCAGAATCAGGGTACAAGAAATTGAAGACCAATTACCTGAAAATCTGATGGAGACCCTAACATCGGCCATCTTCTTGGAGCAATACCGATTCAAGCTTCACAAGGCGAAAGAGGGACTTGCGGAACGACGGGAACGTGAGAGACTGGAATCGGCCCTATCCGCTAGCAAGGCTCAAGTCAATTCTGACAAAACCAGATTGGATGAGCTAGCTGTGGAGCCGATTGTCTTAAAGAACAGACTTGAAGAACTCCGCCACCTTGAAGCAGACCTAGAATCGAAGCTAGAAACCACGCGTAAAGAAATCCAAGAAGTTGAAGCCGGAATAGCTGCATCACCCAAAGCCATAGAAGACTAGACGGCGAAGCTGAAGGCATCGGCCAAATACCTTGCAACCCTGAGCAAATCGTTGAAGCCAATCCCAGGGTCGACGGCCGATGACGCCCAAGCTATAGAAGATATTGATCAAATCCGCCGTAGAGCCATCACAACTATTGCAAACTTTATAGGGTGATGTAACATATTGTATGTCTTCATACTTTGTAAACACAAATCGCATCGGCCAAGCAGCCGAATTTGATCTGAATAAATCTGAAGAAACTCGAGCTTGAAAATTTGTGAAGTCCATAAACCTAGATCAATCCATCAAACTTGAAGAATCATGAAGAATAAGACTTGAAATCGCATCGGCCAAACAGCCGAATTTGATCTGAATAAATCTGAATTGAAAAATTCCTTGAAAAATCCTGCATTCCGTGCTTGTATATATATATGCCCCCCAAATTTTAGAAGATGAGGGTTCATGTTGTAAAATTTGAACTAAGGACGAAAATATATATCGGCCATCTAAAGACGATGCATAGTACATCGGCTGTAATTATAAATCGGCTGGAGAGCCGATCATGAATCGATCCATACGCTTGGATAATATCTCTTTAAGTATTTGCCGTTAAGAGCTCGTCCATAAACTTCTCCATCTAATCCTCTGAGCAGATAAGCATTACAGGGAACACATCGATGAATCTAAAAAGGACCTTCCCAATTAGGTGACCACTTGCCGAATTTATTATCTCTGAAACCAATCGGCAGGATCAACTTCCAAACCAGATCCCCCTCTTCAAATGACTTGGCCACAACTTTCTTATTATAATGATGAGCCACTCTATCTTTATCTCGTTTGATTTTCTCTAGGGCCCGCAACCGAACGTGTGCCAAATCATCTAACTCATCGACCATGAGATTATGGTATTCATCGGCTGTCAAGTCGTCTTGCAAAGCAACCCTTCTTGAGCCGATATTGGTTTCGCATGGCAGCACAGCTTCATGTCCATAAACCAACTGATACGACGGTACTTGAATCGCACCATGACAAGCCATCCGATATGCCCAAAGGGAATCGGCCAGCGTCGTGTGCCATTGCCTCGGCTGCTCATCGATTTTTCTCTTGATTAACTTGATTAAAATCTTATTGGAAGCTTCTGCCTGCCCATTGGCTTGCACGTAATATGGAGAAGAATTTAACAATTTAATGCCCATGCTATTGGCAAATTGGACGAACTCATCGGACACGAAGATTGATCCCTGATCGGTGGTTAGCGTCTGCGGTAATCCAAACCGATATGTGATATGCTCCTTGACAAACTGAATCGCATCCTTGGAATCAACCTTCTTGAGAGGGATGGCCTCAACCCACTTAGTGAAGTAATCCGTAGCCACCAGGATATACTTGTGTCCCTTACTTGATGGCGGGTTTATCTGGCCGATCATGTCTATACCCCAACCTCAAAACGGCCACGGCTTTACGATTGGATGCATAGCCGATGCCGGTGCTCTCTGGATTGCTCCAAACTTTTGGCAATCTTGGCATCCTTTATAGTACTTGAAACAATCCTCAAGCATTGTCGGCCAAAAATATCCGACGCGCTTCAGAAGCCATCTCATTTTATGGGCCGATTGATGGGTTCCACAAATTCCCTCATGTACCTCGCTCATCGCAACTTTGGCCTCTTCGGGACCTAGGCACTTGAGCAAGACACCATCAATCGTCCGATGGTATAAGTCGTCATCTAACAGGACATACTGTAACACTTTGTATTTCATCTTCCGCGACGCCGATTGGGAAGGATTTTTCAAATAATCGATGATAGCAAATCTCTAGTCATCGGCATCCACGGCAGCAATTTGAACCTGAACGTCCTTAGCCATTGGCCTGTATCCCGATGCCCCCTGAGCTAAATCATTGGCCTCGAAGTTCTGCTTCCTGGGTATGTGCCTCATCATCACAATCTTGAAAACTTGTAGCAACTCATTGCATTCCTCATTGTAGACTCTGAGAATATCATTCTTGCATTCATACTCCCCAGAAAGTTGATTAACTACCAGCTGTGAATCACCAATGATCTCTACGGAATCGGCTTCGACCTCCTGTAATATCTGCAAGCCTTTAAGCACCGCTTCATACTCTGCTTGATTGTTAGTATAATAAGGCTTGATGGTAAAAGCAAACTCAAAGCTTGCCCCCCGAGGGGATATAATGACCAGGCCGATACCGCATCCATGTCTGCAAACGGATCCATCGAAATATAGCGTCCATGGCACAATGTCTGCATATGCAACTGAATCATCTCTGTGTTGAACAATGAAATCGGCCAGGACTTGTCCTTTGATTGCTTTGGCCGATTCATATCTGAGGTCAAATTCTGTCAAAGCGAAAATCCACTTCCCAATTCTCCCTTTTAAAACGGGGGCCGATAGCATGTATTTCATCACATCGGCCTTACTTACCACAATGCACTCGTTGGAAAGTAAATAATGCCTTAACTTAGTACATGAAAAATATAAGCATAGACATAATTTCTCTATCGACGTGTACCTTGTCTTGGCATCTAACAACCTCCTGCTGAGATAAAAAATAGCTCTTTCCTTACCATCAATGTCTTGAACCAAGACTGAGCCGATGGATTTCTCATCGGCCGATAGGTACAGCCTGAATGGAACCCCTTTCTATGGAGGGATTAGGATCGGAGGGGAAGTCAAATATTCCTTGATATCGTCCAGCGCTTTTTGTTGCTTATCACCCCATACAAACTCTTGATCGTCCTTTATTTTCAACAATGGAGTGAATGACTCTATCCTGCCTGATAGGTTTGATATGAAGCGCCAGACAAAGTTGATCTTCCCGAGCAGGGATTGCAACTTGGTCTTGTTGGTTGGAGGCTTGATAGTTTTGATAGCATCAATGTTCTTCTGAGTAATCTCAATTCCTCTTTCGTGGACCAAGAAACCTAAAAACTGACCGGCCGATACGCCAAAGGCACACTTGTTAGGGTTCATCTTTAAGCCATACTTCCTTGCTCGTTCAAGTACCTTGTGTAAATCGGCCAAGTGCATATCATACTCTCTTGACTTCACGACGACATCATTGATATAAACTTCAATCAAAGAACCGATAAGATCATGAAAAATATAATTCATGGCCCTCTAATAAGTAGCTCCAGCATTTTTCAAGCCGAAGGTCATAACAACCCATTCGTACAGGCCGATTGCCCCCGGACACCGGAAGGCTGTCTTGTGGATATCTTCCTCGGCCATGAAAATCTGGTTGTAGCCTGCGTTCCCATCCATGAAGTTGATAACCTTGTGTCCAGACGCGGCATCAACTAGTAAATCGGCCAACGGCATAGGGTACTCGTCCTTTGGTGTTGCTTTGTTTAGATCTCTGAAATCGATGCACACCCTGAGCTTGCCATTTTTCTTCATTACTGGAACTATGTTGGAGACCCACTCTGCATATCGGCAGGGCCTGATAAAGTTGGCATCGTAAAGTCTTGTGATCTCTGCCTTGATAGCTTCGTGCATATCGGCCTTAAATCTCCTAGGAGCTTGTTTAAATGGCCGATAGCCTGGTTTGATAGGTAGCCGATGTTCTACGATCGATCGGCTTAATCTTGGCATCTCATGGTATTCCCATGCAAAACAATCCATGAATTCTTTCAAAAGATTTATCAAATTATTCTTATATTCCCTTGACAGGTTAGCACTTACATACGTCGGCCTAGGCCTGTCACCTATTCCTATATCTACCTTTTCAAGTTCATCGGCCGACGTAAAGCCTTGTCCCAGTTTGCCATCTAGCTCATCCACCGCGTCGTTTGTGTAGGGACTAGCTTGTTCATCTTGGGCAGTGGATGGTTCATCTTTGTTAAAGTAACTGCTTGTTTTGATCCTCAATCGTTTCGATATCACAATTAGTCACTTTGAGGAAATCGGCATCACAAACTCGTCCAGATAAGCAGTCGATTCCCTCCATCTCCCAAACTGCGAGATTGGCATTGGCTACGTGTACTGACCGATCGGCCTGCACGATCTCGACCTGGTCCCCTTGCCATTGTATAAGGCACTAGTGCATTGTTGAAGGGACGCAACAGTTTGCGTGGATCCAATCCCATCCCAACAACAGGCTATAAGAACCCTTTCCATCGAAAATGAAGAAGGTGGTGGGTATCGTCTTGTTTCCCACAGTGAGTTCCACGTTCAACACCTCCTTTGCTTCAGATGCATTGCCACCGAAGTCTTTCAGCACCATGTTGGTCTTGATGAGGTCCTCCGGCATTTTTCCAAGCTTCCAGAAGGTTGTATACGGCATCAGGTTTACTGCCGCGCCGCCATCGACCAACATCTTCGTCATCGGCCGCCCGTTGATGAATCCCTTGATGTATAACGGCCGTAGGTGCTTGTGGCTGGTGTCAGTTGGCTTGTCGAATATGGCCTGGTCCGGTGACAACTGTAGTCGAGCCGAGGACTGCTCGTCGTCGGCTATTGCTTCATCGGCCGTCTGCACACTGTATTCTGCTGGCAATATGAAAACCATATTAACAGATGCCGATGCTACGCCTTTACTTTTTGCGGCCGCAGAAGCTCGAGCTGTATTGGAGGAGCCCTTGTCGGCCTTGACCACCGTAGATTTTATCCTCCACTCTTTTTTAGTTCTGGTGGGCCGATGGGCTATTGTCGCTTGCTGCTCCTGGACCTGCTCATTCTTCCTCAGCCTCTGTACCCATCGTTTTTGGGTTTTGGTGAACACGTCGCTTGGGCACCATTGAGGATTCTGGGGTTGATCATGGTCTTCGTCTTGACGTTCTTGGGGCATCGGCCCTAGCCTTTCATGCACGGATTTTCTTTGCTTGGCTGGCCGATGCGCTTGCCTGCTTGAGCTGCCCTGATGGGGGTCTTCTGCGTCGTTGCACGCAGGGCACTCCTGGATGAATGGCAACCTCATTCCCTCATTCCAGCAAAACCGGAAAAACTCGCACTCCCAATGTGGGTCATAGGAGTTGTCTTGATCGGCGTAGTCTTGCGCTTGTTCTTCCTGCCGCCGCTGGTATTTTCTGATCAGGCCCTGAGAGGTCTGATAAGGTCGCTTGCCGGTCCGATGGCCACTGCCGTCGGCCCTGTCCGCCCGCACCATATTGACTGGGAACGGGTGCCCTTCTATTTTCATCGGCCGCTTGGCTTCATCGATCTTAATCCTGCCTTGCTCGATGGCCGACTGTATCTGTTGTCGGAAGATCTTGCATTCAATGGTATGATGGGAATAGGTGTTGTGCCACTTGCAATATCTTCTCTTCTTAATTTCTTCGGCCAATGGAAGTACATGACCTACTGGCAGCTGGATCTGCTTTTCTTGCAATAGTAAGTCAAATATTTTATCGGCCTTATTGATGTCAAAGTCATATTTATCCTCTTTGTCGCCCTTTTTGGCCCATTGGCATGTTGTTGGTTTCTTCATCCGGGCCCACTCGGCTAGATCGACGTCGACGTCCTCCTCGTCATCTTCGTCGGAGGCGTACTGATAAATTGTATTGATTTTCTTCGCGAACTTCTTTGCCTCCTGAAATCGTTGCTCGTGGGCCGATACCCGTTGTGCTAGCTAAGCTAGGCTTTCGAATTCCTAAGAAGAAAATCTCTCTCGTATCGGCCCTAGTAATCCCTGGAACGCTAGATCGGCTAGTTGAGAATCGGTCAAGCTGAGGCTGTAACACCTGTTCCTTATGTCCCTGAATCTTTGAATGTACTCGGGGACCGATTCATCAACACGTTGCCTGATGGCGGTGAGATCGGACAGTTTCATCTCTTGTACACCATTGTAGAAATATCTGTGAAACTGTTTCTCAAGATGTATCCATCCTCTGATGGAATTGTAGGGTAAAGAGGAGAACCATGTAAATGCAGACCCTAACAGGGACACAGGGAAAAACCTCACTCTCAACGCCTCAATGGCCGATGCCTCTCCACATTGTGCTAGGAATCGGCTCACGTGCTCGTATGTCGAGACGTTGTCTTGTCCTGAAAACTTGGAGAAGTCCGGGATTTTGTATCGGCTTGGCAGTGGCACTCTGTCAAACTCCTCGGGGTACGGGTGCCGATACACTGTAGAGTTCTCCTTGGGCTTCAAACCGAACTGATCTCGCATCACCTCGGCTATCATATCGGCCCAGTATCCTGCGGGCCGATGTGGGAGGTCTTGCTGATAAGATTGTTGCAGGCCCTCTGCTTGATACTGCCTAGGAGAGTATGGTTGGTAATGGTGATTCAGGTTTTGCGCATCGTACTGTCCCGTGGTATACTGCTGGTAGCCTTGCGGCACGTTGTAAGCAGTCTGCGGTGGAGGGTTATTGAATACAGGAGCCTGAGGTTGTCCGGTCGATGGCGGGTTTACTGGTACTTGCTGCATCGGCTCGATCACCGGTTGTTTCCCCTTTGTCCATTGTGCATACTGTTCCTCCGTGATGTGCTGAGGGCTTCCTCCCGTTTGCCTGGTGAGGACCAGCAGCCAGGTTGATGTCGGTTGCGCCGATGGGGGTGGCATCGGCGCTGTCGACTGTGGAGCCGTGCTCAGGTCATTCCTCAAGGTCCGATAAGCAGGGAACTTATTTTCTGGCAAGAAAATCGGCCCTTGAGGTTTATGCTAATGAATCGAACCATCTAGGATCGACTTGACCGTATTGGTCAACGTGTTCACCAGAATCCCCGACTGGTTTACTAGCGCAGAATGAACTGCGGAGTCGATTCTGTCTTACAACGTCGGCGCAGCGTTCTCTTCGGTCTTGACAGCATGGTCATGGGCTGCTGCCGACGTGCTGGCTCCATCTCCAGGGCTCGGCATTACCACCTTAGATTTTTGGATAAGGGTGCCTTGCCGAGTCCTAGAGTATGTCTGCAGGTACATGTTTTGGAACTGCTCGACCAGCTTGTCCATCTCGGCTTTCTACTCCTCATTGAGCTGGTCGACGGTCATGGAGACGACGTTCTCCTCGGAGATCTCAGCCTGCTTTGACATCTCGAAGTGGTCTTCTTGTTGTTGCGAAGCTTGCGTTCTTGAGTCCCACCGGGCGTGCCAAAAGCGTGTTGGCGTAGAATTTAGACCCGCCTCGCAACAAAACGGGTTCCACGTTTCCACGGCGGCCTGGGAGGTCTGCTTAACTCCAGTGCAGGTCCAAAAGGCTTGCCTAGTTGTGTACAGAGCGTGCCAGTTGATTTGATCTGCAATCAACAAGGAAACAAGTAAACCATGTTAGAAAACAATGGCCGATCGGCCGATAGGCCGATGTCGCATTGTCGTGGCCCAGCCGATAGGGCAAAACTATATCGGCTCACTCGTGATAAAATAAAATTAAAGCATGAATCTGATCCTATCGGCCTTCATCAACATATTAATGTCAATTAACGGTATCGGCCGATAGGATGTAACAAGGATAACTACACAAGCTAATACTCTAGTACAAATCTACATGAACCAATCAACCAATATAAATGTGTCAGTCACAGATAAACCCTAAAGAGTAATCTACAACCGATGCATCTATATTCATCAATCCGTTCATGTAGATGGCAGATACGCATAAAAACCTTACGATAAACATGCGTATCAGGTAAGACTTGCTGAAACCCCAGTGATATCCTTAATTACAACCGAAAGAAGGCTTTGTGTTAGATCTCAAAACAGGACTAAGGTCGATAGCAACTCAGAGTGTGAATTGAAACTTAACACAAGAAAATCAAGCCGCCGATTGCTTTTGGGGATGGTAGATGCATTGAATGATCTAACCAAGCGCAATAATTAAACCGCCGTCGGCAACAAACCCTAAAACGAGTAATTCGCTGACGAAGCATAATTGAAACACTTGTCAAGATCATCCAAAACATGATAAACGACAATCACATCATCGAGGCTTAACGTGTCTAAAGCGACACGCTAGCCCCGACGATGCAGATTGTCGGGTACGAGTTCTTACCTCTGCTCTGGGGAAGCAAGAACTCGTCGGAGTCGTCCTCTCGCGAGGTTTGGCGATGCGCCGAAAGTAGATTGAAAACAAAACTGTTTGTTGTATTGTGTTGTGAGAGAGTTTCTATGTACAAACTACCGGGATATTTATACCCGTGATTACAACAGGGTCCTTGTAGGACACGATCTTATCTACAACTAACAAACAAGTCTTTGCGGCAGACTCTTGCCACAGATTAGATCTAAACCTACTTGATTTACAAGATACAATTGCCTGAAACCGAGCTTTATCTCTATTTGGCAACTTCATTGAAGCTTATCTCGAGCCCAGACCAAGCCCACGCTGACTCTGTCAACCTCCAGCCTCTATCGGCCAATAACCATATTGAATCCGTATCGGCCGATACACTCTTCCTGTTAGCGCTTCTCCCAGTCCGATACGTTCACCGAGTCTGATACGATACTTGGTCCGACTCCAACTTAATCTTTCCTCTCTGCTTCGGTTTTCTCTTTCCTCTTCGGGTCGATTACAAAAATCTGCTGTTAACAGCCGGCAATTTTTTTGTTAATCATTGTTGGTTGTTAGTACAGGTATTATACGTTTATTATTAGTTAAAATCGAATGGAGGTATGATACGTTTATTATTAGTTAAAATCGAATGGAGGTATTATACGTTTATTATTAGTTAAAATCGAATGGAGGTATGATACGTTTATTATTAGTTAAAATTGAATGGAGGTATTATACGTTTATTATTAGTTGAAATTGAATGGAACTTATATTTAAGTAATGAAATATAGTTTGAATACGTTAGAGCAATAATGTAAGTATAGAGCATACGACACTTTACTGGGTAGTAACGTATTAATAGCAATTGGCATGCTATTTCAGGATGTCAGGTGTTGTGCCCGTTCGGGTGTATTATGGCGACGCTCCAATACAACTTTGTGATAGCGAGGTAGATTTGACCGTATATGCATTCGTTGATACTACCCTAAATACACCAAACCAGTTGGTTCTGAACGACCAAATGTGTGTGTTCTGCATGACCGACATGCCGGCATTCTATCAGCGGTGCAGCAGCTAAAGGAAAATGTAATTGAGGAGGTTTCCTGGCCAGATTTGCATAGCAGATGGTGTATGCGACATCTCAGTGCAAATTTTTACAGACAATTCAGGAGTAAGAGGTTAATGGACCTGTTCAAAAAGTTGTGCAAGCAGAATCAGCAAAAAAAGTTCGACGCTATATGGGAACAGCTGGATCGGTTGACCACTACTCACATGCAAGAGGTTCGAAAAAAACCTGTTCTTGCCTGACAAGAGGAGCCGGAAGGCCTAGAACCCGTTCCAAACGAATCACCATCTGTTACTCGATGTAGGAAGCGGGGGAGGGCTACGAAGTGCTTCACTGACTAGATAGAGTATGAGCCAAGGGAAAAGTGGTTCTTGTTGTATGATACCAATGGTTCACGGTATAGTGTGATGACAACAAATCTTGCAGAAGTGTACAACTGGGTGATGAAAAGTACACGTCCTTTACCACTTGTTGCTATCCTGGAGGGCATCACAAGGGGTACACAGAAGTATCTTTGTAAAAGATACGCTATGACTAGTCTTAACCTTGCCAATCCTAATGTAAGGTATAGCCCCGCTATCACACAGTACATGGAGGAGAAAAGCAAGAAGGGGGGAATGCACAGGGTTTGGCCTGCTGGGAATAGGGAGTTGTTGTTTGAGGTACGACTGCGTGACAAGAGTGGAGTCGGTATTGGGGGTACGGACATCACATTGGAGTGCACGTTGTGGCCAGACTATCATACTTGCAAATGCAACTGCAACAAGCTTTTCCTTCGACATCTGCCATGCTCTCATGTTCTTGCCGCTTTCGCAAAAGGTGGTGTCGATGCGAACATATTCGTCTCGCCTTACTTTACTAAGGAAGCATGGGAGGCAACCTGGCGTGGTGAATTGTGTGGTTGGCGTGCGGTATGTGATTTCACTCGCCCACCCCCAGGGGAAGCCAACTGGGTGCCTGACTCAAATTTGCTAGTTGGCACGAAGGGGCGTCGCAAGACGCGTCGAATCAAGAACCACATGGATGAAGCTGAAACGAACACCCGTTCGCGGCGTCCAAAAGTTTGCATTGTATGCGGCGGAGACCATAGCCGTAAAGATTGCAGCATGTACAATGTAGGCAAAGATGCAGAAGGTGGCGATATTCGTCGTGTTCCAGGGCGGAGGTCGACGAAGAGAAATAATCCTTAGTTATTCGTCTTGTAATATTTATATTTACCAGTCCTAGAGTGTGTTCACTTCAACTTATTAGTATTTTACCTGTACTACTATACTATCGCGTTGCATAACTTTGTCACGCTCATTTTTTCATGTTTCTGGCTTGTAATATTTATATTTACCAGCACCGCAGTGTGTTCACTTCATTTTATTAGTATTTGACTTCTGCTATTAAAATTTCACGTTGCATAATTTTTTACGCTCAATTTGTCATTTTTTAATTCATTTCTGATGCTCATGACATTGATAATCATGCATTTTGTAGGTATGGCTGCCAGGGATGACGTATCGCTGATCGACGAGGTGATCGATAAACATCACCGATCGCGACGACTTAGTCAAGGGACTTTCTGCAACGTGTTGAAAATGCGGGGACCGGATCAGTATTGGCGTATCGATCCTCGTTGGGTTCCAAGGTATGTGAAAAACCATTTGTCAGCGTACTATCATTTAAATTTTCTCGCATTGCTAATTATTTCTTTTTGACATGTAACAGGTTGAGAGCCGCTGGGTTGTTGACCTTCGCACGCTTGGTTGAGCCTTCACGTGGAAGGTCACCCCGTATCAACATTGATGCAGCCTTGCTAAGTGTTTTGGTGGATAGTTGGAGGCCCGAGACACACACCTTTCACCTGATAGTTGGAGAGATAGTACCCACTCTAGAGGATGTGTCTTTTTTGTTGGGTCTACCGATAGCGGGTGCAGCAGTTGGCCCGACACAGGTCCATGCTGGATGGGCGGATGATCTATTGGCCAGTTTTGGTGGAGTGGTGGCTGCTCCGCTAGAGGATCTCACAGATGGGCATGGGTCCACGAGGAGTTGGTTGCACCAATTCCACCAGGAGGTTTTCCCAGAGGACCAGGAGGACTAGGTAGTGCGCCGACACTTAGTCGCGTATCTACTATGGTTGTTTGGGTGGGTGATGTTCACGGGGACTCACGCTGACTCCGTGGACAAGCACTTCATCCACTACGCGGAGCAGATCGCTGAGCTACCTATTGAGGAGATTCCGCAGTACAGTTGGGGGTCGGCTGTTCTTGCGGCGACGTATGCCGGTCTCTACGATGCTTGCACCAGGAATAGCAAGGCAAGTTCTCTGACAGGATGCCCTCTGCTTCTAATGTTATGGGCGCATGAGCACTTTGACATTGGGAGGCTACAGCTACAGTCGTACGCAAGCTACGGCGTCGATGAGATGTACAAGTCTGGTCTTGAAGACGCAAGCTACAGTCGTACATGTTTCTTACGTGCTCATTACGTCCTACGTAGGTACTCCTGGAAGGGACTCGGTCTGTCCCACGAGGGGACAATTGTTCGGACGATCGCACCAACGGTTGCGGAGTAGGAACATGCGGCGGAGCACTTGGTTCTCCAAACACCTCCAGACGACGGAGCTTCGTACGGACAGTACCTTCGTTGGTACCGTAGTGTTACGCGTTGGAGGTGTTTCCCACCACAAGGGGATACATCTCTCCCCCACCAGCCATCAATCACGGACACGTTTGCCCCACAACCTCGAGCTGCGTACAACTCAATGGTATGTCGTTGCTTTCGTTGATTATCATTAAATGTGGAACACGTTCAATTGTTCTAACGCCTTTCCCTATTCGTTCAATAGGCCGAGTTTGTGGAACAGGTTCATGCTGAGTCCAACACGTTGTTACAGAGACTGGAGACGAGGCCTCAGCACGTCAGGCAGGACGACATGGCGTCCGTCCTTCGCAGTTTCCGTTCGCGTGCTGCGACGCTACTTCGTCGTGTGTCCTGTTGGAGCGCGACTGATGTGGCGCAGCCTTCCAGGCGGGCAGGATTGCCACCACTACCACGACGCTCTAGTGTGGACCAGTTTCGTTCCTCTACTTCACGTCGCCACTATGACAACGCCGGTCCATCACACGCTCGGCCTTCGCTTCAGGAGACGCCCCCCCTGTCCGTCCAGGGAGATCGTCTGACTTTGGGGTTCCGGCATCGAGTATGCCACCACCGCGGCCTCAGGTACAGCACATTTACCTTGCTTAACATCCAATTCATATCGTACTCAACCTTCGTTTTATACCATATCGTAACCTACGCAATGTCCACAGCCACAGCAGGTGTACGATACCCAGGGAGCTTATGCGGAGCCAAACTTTCCTTACCTGCCGACAGGGGACAACCTGACGCCCACACCGGGTTGGGGACTTTACGTTACTCCGCGCGCACTGGAGTTAGAGTACACACAGCACACAAGTAAGTATTGTTTACAACATAGTTACCATCATCATTCTCTTAATTTTTATGCAGTTACTAACTATTATAATGTGGCATGCCTCTATTTTGCAACAGGTGACGACTACGGATTTTCACAGAGGCATTCTGCAGTTCCTGCTGTCTCTCCTCGAGTACAGTTCGTGGACGATTTCTTTGCGACGGATGCACCCGATGCGCAAGCTGGCATAGACTACTGGTATGGTGCTCCTCCGGTCACGCAGCCTACGTAGCAGAGGGAGTCCATGCAGCCAGAGGATGCCACTCCACAGCAGTCAGCACGACATAGGCACCCACCTGATAATTTGACCTATCTGACAGAGCAAATCAGACAACGCAAAAAGGGAGGGCCTAGCAAGCGTGCGAGAGGGGGTCATTCTTGACTTGTAATGTTATTTATGTGCTGGATTATTTTTTTGTGCATTTACTACTTATGTCATATTATATGTATGAACTACGTCATGACATACACTTATTTGATAAGCTGTCTTTCTATGTCTTTTCTACTCGTGCTAAAGTATGACTTCTTTTATATTTTTTTCTACAAGATTTCGAAAAAATTCAATATCGACATCATTGTGCTCGCACGTGGTTACAAACTACTTTCGGCGCCTATGTCATTTCGTTGTCGGAAAATCGGACACACCGAGAATACAATGGGAGATCGACTTCGCATTCGTACGCTTTGCTGTTACTTTTTACAAAAGCACGATCCCTTTCGGCGCATGCACAAGTACTTTCGGTTGCACCGATGCAACCTCCTTTATTCGCGTGCGATACGACTGTGGAATGGCTTCTCAAGCCCTTACATGTCACATTGGCATACGTCCAATCTTACTTTTGGTTCCATCCAGCCCTCTAAAAGGGCGAACGGCCTTATTCCGCATACGTCCACTCTTATTTTCAGCGGTAATCAGGCTGACCCATCGTGCCCCATGATGTAGACATGTAAAGGTTATCACTGCGATTTTGGTGCCTACATAAGTCCCCATAACAAGCGATGCAGCACATAATTTCTTCATCTGTGTAGGCAACAAGCGCTACCACAACCCTTCATCGCACCAGCTTTCGGCAATGGCTAGACGCCGGGGCGTTGAGGATCCCAACTGGCGTAGCGATCCTTGTGTATACCTATTCCCACCTTGGTGCCAGTGGCCTCTCTGCCTTTGCGGTGACCGATGCCTACTAATGGCTTCGAGGAATCCAGACACTCGAGGAAGGCATTTTTTTAGGTGTCCTAACTATGACCGTGAGATATTTCATTCTCTGCATATGCTTATTCAGTTTGCATGAGCGATTGTTTATTCTTCTTCCAAATCTATTTGTCAGGCCCACGCTACGGCTTGTGGATACATCGAGTGGGTTGATACAGAAAATCCCGTTCTCGACCTAACCACTTGTTTACAAGAAGGACGCTGGTATTTCGCATCAGAAAGTACTGAGAAATACTTGTCGCTTAAAGCAGCTTACGAACGACATTGTCATGAACAACAGTGCGACTGGCGGGTGCTAACGATGGCACTCCCTCCATGGGAAGCCCGTCCAAAATGCAGATGCGGTGATCGTTGTCAGGTTCTCCGTTCCATCAAGCCAAGTACTTTGGGTCAGAGGTTCTTTGTTTGCCCAAATATTCTAGACGACGATTTCATGGTGAAAATATTTTCATTATCATGAATCCTTATTTTATCACAACATTCAGTAACATTGTTCGCTTCACATCTATTCGTTTCTCACAGGAACCGCCAAGAAGATGTCAATACAAACAATGGATAGACACCGAAAAGGTTCTAAGTGATCCAACTTCCTGTGTGGTGCAGCTTGAATTGCCAGAGCAATACAGGTTTACCAAAGCGCAGTTTGAGAGGGGAGAGGGATCCTCACATAGGGGTTAGCTACTATCGGACAACTTACCTTAGTCAAATATGCAATGTTATGTTTCGTTGTCCCATTACTATATCGTCGTCGTGTTCAACTCTTGCACTACCTTTCTTCTAGTTCGAATCTAATCTTATCTATGTAACCACAATGGAACCAGATGTATCATGTTTAAATTGTACTATAACTTCTTCTTGTTTCAGTGCATATAATGTTTCTGCGACCGAGAATACGATCGGGCAATATCAATTTCGTATATTAATACCACAAATAAGTTACAACATCAACTCTTAAAATATGAAATTGCAAAACTACCGACTTCGATAGATTTTTCAAAATATTATCAACAGCAAATTTTTTAAGTGTACTTTGCCTTTGTATTGTATATTTTCATTCCTTTCGGTCATTAGGAAAACCGCTCTATTAAAAAGGATGATGCATTGACATATGAGGAGTCATGGATGTGCTCAACATCAATTCTAAAAAAGTGTTTCTTCTCGGTTTCTAAAAACATGTTCTGTGAATTGAAAATTTTTGGAGTCGTCCGAAAACGATTTTTGGAATTTCCGAAAATAGACAGAACCAATTTTCGCTTCTGGAAATTTTCGGCCCTATCCGAAAGTGATTTTTCGAATTTTCCAAAATAACCGAGAAGCAAAATAAGGTTCTGTAAATTAATAAATTACAAATGGATATATCTAAAATTATTAAATTATAACTCCGATATATTTCTCCAAATATTCAATTACAAATGGGTATTAATCAATTATAATAAATTATAATTATAAAAACAACTTTAAAACTTAATTATAATATCAACTTAAAAATTATAATTAATCAATTATAAAAAATTCTATCATTAATTAATTACTAACAACTTAAAAACAATTCTTACCAAATTAAAAAAAAGTTCTGTAAATTAATAAATTAAAAGAGGAGATATCTAAAATTAATAAATTATAAATCCGATGTGTTTCTCCAAATATTCAATTACAAATGGGTATTAATCAATTATAACAAAATTATATTTAGAAAAACAACTTAAAAACTTATTTATGAAAACAAGTTAAAAATTATAATTAATCAATTATAAAAAATCTGTCATTAATTAATTATTAACAACTTAAAAATAATTATTAACAAATTAATATTAAAAAATAACTTAAAAACAATACTTAACAAATTAAAAAAAAAGTTGGCCGGCCAGACCCGTCGAACGGCTGTGGTTCGACTGGGCCGGCGGCCCGACCTGTCGAACAGCCGGCGTTCGACTGGACCTTGTCAAACTGCCGCTGTTCGACTAGGCCCAGTCGAAACACGGCCATTCGATCGGTCCGGGCTTTCGTCGCGCCGCTGTTCGATTGGGTCTTGTCGAACCACCGTGGTTCGACAGGTCCATATTTTTGCGATTTTCTTCGAAAGCCCACTATTTTTGCGATTTTTCATTATAACAATATTATTTCTAAAAAAATTCACGAGTGCACAAATGATGAGATCATGTACTTGTATATATACCTTTTGGGATCATTTTGAGATATCAATGAGTGAAACTTGTATATTATATAATAATCTTTGACACCCCTCCTACATGTACCCTTAGTCCCTATATATATATTAAAAGTGATATCCCACGCATATTGTTGTGAAATCGATGGATGAATATATATATAATATTATACAAATGATGGATGTTGGAATGTTGTGAAAATGAGGTGAGGGAGAAGATGATATGTCATGCTCGTATGAAATTTAAGATGCTAATTGCTAGTGGGTGATGAATTGGCATACTTGCATGTTGAGCTTTAGCTTTTAATAATTATTAGTGGGTATCACCTATATAGAAAGCATAGATGAGCAATGTTTACCAAGTAGGAGAGAATGGAGCCAGGAACTAGAGACAATAGAGTTGAATATTCGAGGATAGGAGCCAGATGTTCTTCTAGCGTAGGAGGCTTCATGATGCAAAAAAGAAAATACCAGTGCTTCACACTCACTGGTAGCTAATTAAGCTGCGGACAGCTAGTGATTGAAGCCACGGGACACAAGTTGAGACTGTTTTTCAGCCTGGCAAAATAGCTACATGGCACATCAGATATGTCATTAAGATAACTCACAATAAATTATTTGATCCATCACATTTTGTTCCTCGGAAAATGGCTCATCTTACTGTCAATCGATGAAAGAGGATATATATGAGAATGAAACAGGAGAGATGGCATTGGAGGACTGCTATATTATGAACATGCTGAAATATGAACAAAGTGGCAAAGCTTTTGCCTTTTTCTTGAAAAAAAAGATATATGGAAAATTCCACTATGTACATGTACACAACTAATGGGTCACACCGTCACAGATACATGTACTCAAACAATGTCTGTTCTAGTTGACTACGGACACTAATGAACAAACACTAATATAAGAACTATTCTTGTTGTTTCTGCTTACTAGTTTTAACTAATTTAAATCATCTTAGGAGCAAGTTCAAAAAGGCCCAGTAGCCAAATCACTAGATGTTTTGGAATTTTCATCCTGTGTTTGAAAACATAAGTTTGAAATTTTGAATTGAAGGAATCTCAATAAAATATGTTTGAAACTCATTGGGAAGTTAAAATTTTGGTTTTCCAATTATTTTGATTATCAATTTTTTAAAAAAGATTGGGTTTTCCTCGATCATGTTAGGAAAAAATTATGTTACTAAAACAAATATTTTCTTTATGATACTTCGATCTTAGAGGGAAGTTTGTCTTAGTTTCCTTTTTATTACCAAAGTTTGTCACTTGGTTTATAAGCCAAGGAGTTTTTTACCAAAGTTTGTCACTTAGTTTATAAGCCAAGGAGAATAAGGTTTTTGGAAAAATAATTCTAGCACATTTTCATAGGTAATAGACTGTTTCCTACCAAACTCCTATAAAATTCGTACTTCGGAAGAACCCTTAAACTTCTACCCCAGCTAGAGGGGCCATAACCTGCATGATGTATATGTTCAAGGCAGATGCCAATAGACGGCACGACCGAAGTTGGGGTAGAAAGGAAAAATGTGATATTTTGATAACAATTTTTTAGAATTTCGAGCATTACGGGTATATGTTATTTTATCAGTTGAGTTGCATTAGTATGTTATTTTTTCTCCGATTTTAACTTCATCCATTGTCGTTGAGAAAACATTTCAGATATATGAGGGTATTCATTGACTGGTAGGTGAACAATGAATACTCTTATGGACGACTTCAGCTTACACTATACTATAGATATCATAATATTTAGCTCAAATGTTTTGGTTATGTGAGGTCGTCATGAGTGCATAAATGTCGAGATCATGACACATCTCCTACACTGTCTAGTCCCTATATATATGTGGTAGCAAGTAGCACTGTAGCATAGAGCATGGAGCTAGCTAGGAACCAAGAGAAGAGAGCGAGGAAATTAGTTGGGTATTTGAGGATAGGAGGCAGAGGGCCACAGATGTTGTCGACCAGGAAGCTTCATGCTGCAAAAAGAGAGTACCAGTGCTTCACGCGGCGCCGAGGCTGTGCCGCCACAAGTCCGGCCGATCCATTTCTGAATTTCAAGCAATGCGATGTCATTTACCATTCAACTTGAACTGGCATGTTATGACTTCTCTAATTCGAACCTCATGCATAATTGTCATCCAGCAGCACTTCGATCAGACATTATTAAAGGCTATCTAGCTTACTGGTAGCTAGCTAAACAATGAATACTACTTGGAGACGGTTTCAAGATACACTATATGTGACATCATAATACTCCCTTTCGACGTTTAGCCAAGATTTAGTTAACTCTGATCATTAACTTTATATTATATAAAATATAGTTAATAAGTAAATGACGATATTACTATAGTATATTTTTCAAGGCCAATGATGTATAATGCGATCATGAACTGTAATGCGAGTATATGTAAAATGATCTTATGAGAATTGAAGTGCCATTGAAAATCAAAGTATTTATATGGTTTTTTCACAAGATAGTAATTCATACTAAGGATAACCTAGTGAAAAGGAATTTTAGGGGGATAAGCAATGTTGTTTTATAATGTGCAAGAGACAATTCAGCACCTTTTTTCTGAATGTCACATAGCATGATTTGTTTGGCGATGTGTCTTATTTGCTTTTAATATATATCCTCCCTACCCGTAGTGCCAAAAATATTTTTGAAATTGGTTTATGGGGGGTGCCTAGGTCCAAAAAAAAGAGTTTTATTTGGAGCCAGTGGTCTGTGTTGATCAATTTGACGATGTCAAAATGATAAACTTTTTAATAATAAAAAGTTGGCTAATCCTATGTAGGTTATTTTCACGACTGCCAATTGGCTCCATACTTGGATCTTTGATGCTATCACAAAAGAAGCATGATACGCAGTGATGCTATAGTCTTGGAATTGGTAGCCACGGTTTTTTGCACCGCTTTGAATAGCGTAGTACCTACAGAGTTACTTGCTAGAACCTATGTGATTTGCCTTAGCTTTTAATTCTGGTGGTCATCTTCTCAAAGGAGTTGGGAACTTGTCCCATCACTCATTTATTTTTTATTTTTCAATTCTAAAAACATATTGGTAGTGTGTCTGTTGGCAGAGGCTGGAGATGTAAATAATTTTCATTATCTAAAAATAATAATTTCAAGGCCAAATAATGAAGTTATTGATGGTCAAAGTTAAGAAAGTTTAACCAAATTAAATGTTAGCATCAAATATTTATAATCAGAAGTAGTATTTAATTAATTTGCTCAAATTGTGGGCTTAGGTCAGGTCGGTGAGGACGTGCTATATTATACACACACAACTAATGATTCACACATTTCCACGCAGATATATGTACTCAAACAATGTTTGTTCCAGTTCATCAAGGCTGTGTTTTTTCCCAGTAAATTGGGAGAAAAGATCTCTCGTTCTTCACGCGCATGCTTATCGAATTATTAATCGGTATGTTTTTTTTGAAAAAAATAATAAAGAAAGTTGTTTTAATGAGCAAACACTAAGAACTTGTAGTTTATGCTTACATGTGTCTGTTCCAGTTGCTCGACATATTTCTTTGGGATCACTCTGATCGTCATCTACTTAATTTCTACAAGTAATTAATTTCGTACTACAAGATATGGGCATTCAAAGAAGTGAACACCTAGTAGATATACAACAGATCCAGCAATCAATAATGTCATTGCTCCATATATATCCGTCCATTGATCCATATGGCATCCATTGTGTGTGTGTCTATATATATATATAGACATATATATATATATATACACTGCATGTTTATTCTTTTTGTGACGGAGGGTTTAGCTAGGTAGCACCTGATATATATGCTGTGTGTAGGAGGCATCTCATATATATATATATATATAGGCATCTTTAGCTAGGTAGCACCTGATATATATGCTGTGTGTAGGAGGCATCTCATATATATATATATATATATATATATATATGAGATGCCTCCTACACACAGCATATATATCAGGTGCTACCTAGCTAAACCCTCCGTCACAAAAAGAATAAACATGCAGTGTAGTCCTATCGAGGAAGAGAAAAGCAAGCAAAGAAATAGTTGGGGATCGATTAAGTTGCCTTTTGGAGCCATGGGAGTTGAGGCAATGTCACGCCCCAAACTAGCCTCGAACGGAGGTCAGAATAAGGCGATCCAAATTAACCTGTATGTCTGTACCAATCCCAGAAAATAGCGCTGGTACAACAAGAAGATAGAATATCACGACAATAGCGGTCTCTTTATTAAGAGTAGACTTACAAACAAGGTTGGAACTGCGGACAGACCCCGAGTTTGCAAAAGCAGTACAAAAAGGCGGAAGCGAAAAGGCGGAGGCTAGCCCTAAGCCACAAGCAAAGCCTTGGGGAAAGGCCGAAACCCTACTACAGCTCGTAGTCTGCTTGCTCCTGGAAGAACTCTTCTTCAGCCGGGTCCACTCCTTCGTCTTCGAGAACTGGGGGGTTATTTATATAGAGTAAGGGTGAGTACGGAAGTACTGAGCAAGTCAAGGGAATTAAGTGTTTGATGCAAGCTTCAAGGAGAGCCAGTTATTTTTCACATTCGATTTTATATAGAGCAAGGGTGAGCACGGGAGTACGTCTCCCGAACCGCGAGTTTTGGAAACTCACTTTATTTTTCAAGGCACCGACCCAAGTGTCGGGTTTTCCAAGCATTTTGTAAACTCAAGTTTTACCCAAGTGATCATTTTAAATTTTGAGGGGAGTCTCGACATTCGTACGCGGGGTGCGAATACCGAGACCTCACCAGAAGGGTGACAAGGGGGTGTTAGGGTATTCAATAATCAAGGAGGTTAAATGCAGCAAGTGGGTAGGGCCTCTGATCAGAGTAAAACTATTCGAATAGTCGTGCCAGCGGTTATGGGTGATCAACCAGATTCACCGTGATTAGTTTCACCTCTAATAATTTGACGTGATTAGTTTCACCTCTAATAATTTGACTTAATGGAACTGGTGTAGTTCAGATAGTGGTTTGGGCTTGTCGCAACGTGGTGTAGCGTTGGATAGTGATGGTTCAATTTGGATTAATCCACTCAACTATTTTTACCGCATTCAACTATTGCTTATAAGTGCGTATTTTATGCAAATAACCCTTTCAGCCTCATTTGTTATTACTTGCATTATTATTTTTCTTTCCGGTATGACTTGTTGAGTACAGTGGGTAGTACTCAGTCTTGCTCTATTTTTCCCCACATCAGAGTTGGAGTATGTATTAGAGGAAACTTTTCAGAAGAGTAGGCTTGTGGCTACCGTCGAGGATACCTGTGGTTTGGAGTTGCTACGCTACGCGTGTTTAGTTTGTTACATTAGCTTGTTTTCTTTTTCCGCTGCGTTTATGTAAGAGATTTTTATAATGTTTGTAAGATATGGATCTGCATATCAATTTTGTCATTTGTGTACCCTGGCTGGTCCTGGACAGGGATTTTAATACACATTCTGCTTGGAATTCGGGTTAGCGAATTTCTGGGCGTGACAAGTTGGTATCAGAGCCGACCTTGACCGTAGGACAAGCCAACTGGAAACCCTAAGAGCCCTCTAAAACTTTTTCATGTCCTTTAAATTGAAATTGTTTTGGGAAAAAAATTCAGGATTTGTGTCTTTTGGGATTTTGGAAAAAGTAGGGTTGTTTAGTTTGTCTGGAGTTTAAAAAAATTTTGGGACAATAGAGTTTATTTGACTTTTTAAAATGTCCCTTGCACCAAAAATTTTCTTTTGTTACTCGAGTCCTTTAAAATTGTTTTTAAAGTTGGATTTGAGCATGCATTGATTCCCGTCCCTTGCCCTCTGTAGATGGCAGGCCATCCCCCGACGCACCATGGTCAGAATATGGAAGGCTTCGTGGCAGAGCTTGCCCGCATGACTTTGGTTGTAGGGTACCTTGAAGCGCCGGAGTACACCACGATTGAGCCTCTCAGTGGCGAGTTCCCATTCAGAGTCCGTTTGGAGGTACATGGTTTCATGGGCACCAGTCTCCCCAATATGGTGGTCACCGCTTCAGGAGGATCTGACGAGCACGCCTGTCAGGAGGCGGCTTACCTGATGATGGCCAGGATGCGAGAACTGCACGACCACGCTCTCCACAGCTCAGCGTATCGCTACCACCCTCGCCGCGGCAGTTCTTCTAACAGCAGCACCTACCGGTCCGCAGCGGAGGAGAACGACACTACCTTCGGTCACATGAGTACTATGATGAAGGGCCTGGACAAGATGCACGTCGATCTCCACAAAGCATTCAAAGCTCTTAATGACTAGAAGTTGATCAAGATTGCCTGCTTGGAGGATGAAGTCGCTCGGCTCAAGGCTGATAATGCTAGGTTGCAGGGACGTCCAACGCCAGGTGGACTCAGGATTCGCACCATGCCCAGGAAAAGGACCACAGCTCCCGTGCGTATCCAGCTTGCGCCAAGGAATTCACCACCCGCTCCAGTGCCAGTTCCACCGTCGTCACCAGCGTTCACCATCACCTTCGCCCTGGCGTCTGCGTACCAGGGTCCAGCCAGTGGTAGCAGAGGTTGGTTGCATGCCACACCCAGTGGTAGCAACGGCAGTGGTTCAAGTTCTGAGCCAACCAGTGGAGACACTGCCATGGCGGATTCCGGAAGCCGTTCCGAGCATTAGACTCGTTACCCTTAGTTTTTCTGTTTTTCTTAGTTTGATTTCTTGTTAGATTCTGTGTGCTAGGTTTGTTGCTTGGGGTTTAGCCGATGGTCGATACCATGTGCCTATGGTATGGCTATCTTATTAAGGATTTTGCTTGCTGTTTGAAGTGTTTTAAATTAGATCAGAACAATTACAGTTAAATTAATATATATTAAAGCCTAGTTTTTGAGCAGTTTGTTTTGTTTCTTTTCTATCTCTTTCTGCTGGTTCTTCTCCTCCAGATGGTCAACACAAGGACGAGTGGCAACACCAGCGGTCATGCGGATCCATCGGCAGGATCACAAGCTAACGGGGCAAATAGCAACATTCCCCCTCCACCACCTGAGAATCCCACTCTTGCTCAAGTGTTAGCCAGTCAGACTCAGATTATGGCGGCTATGATGCAGCAAATGCAGCAGCAACATCAACAAATGCAACAGCAGATGTTGCAACAGATGCAACAACAGGCTCAACAGCAGCAGCAGGCCCAACAGAACCAACTACCACCCCAATCCAAGTTGCTAGAGTTTCTTTGTGTCCGGCCGCCAGTTTTCTCAAGTACCACCAATCCCATGGAGGCGAATGATTGGCTCCATGCCATTAAGAAGAAGCTTAATCTACTCCAGTGCAGTGATCAAGAGAAGGTCGCTTTCGCCACCGATCAATTGCAGGGTCCCGCTTCAGCTTGGTGGGATAACTATCTGGTCACCCGTCCACTCGGAACGGAGGTCACTTGGGTAGAGTTCTGTCGCAGTTTCAGAAAAGCCCAAATTCCTGACGGCATAGTGGCCTAGAAAAGGAGGCAATTTAGAGCACTTCACCAAGGTAACCGGACAGTGACAGAGTACCTCCATGAGTTCAACCGTCTTGCACGTTACGCCCCGGAGGACATGCGCACTGATGCGGAAAGGCAGGAAAAGTTTCTTTCCGGTCTGGATGATGAGTTGGCCAACCAGCTAATCTCAGGAGATTATGTTGATTTCGAGAAGCTAGTCGACAAGGTGATCTGGCAGGAGGATCAACGCAACAAAATGGATCGGAAGAGGAAGGCAGTTCAATCCAGGGCACATCAGGGGAATCAACAGAAGCCCCGGTTCATCACCGGACAGCAGGGTGGACCTTCCACCATGATTGTTCGCCAGCATCGACCGTACCAGCCCGGTAACTTCAACAACAACAATGTTGGCAGCCGCAGCAACAACGGGGGACAGTTCAACCGCAACCCGATTCCGCGCCCACCAATGGCTTCAGCTCAGCCAGCTCCATCAACTCAAGCCAAGAAGAAGTCCGGCGGAAAATCATTGGTCTGCTTCAACTGCAACGAGCCCGGACATTTCGCCGACAAGTGCCCAAAGCCAAGGCGCACAGGACCTAAGTTTATTCATGCCCGCGTCAACCATGCGTCGGCAGAGGAGGCACAGACTGCACCAGAAGTGGTACTGGGTACGTTTCTTGTCAATTCAATTCCAGCCATCACACTTTTTGATTCTGGTGCTACGCATTCCTTTTTATCAAAGCGTTTTGCTGGAACACATGGGTTGTCAATAGTGGAACTTAGAACGCCTATGTGGGTTCATACTCCTGGGAATGATATGACCACAGCTCACTACTGCCCCTCTGTGGTAATAGAAATCCAGGGTTCTAGATTTCTAGCCAATCTTATCCTTCTTGAATGCAAGGACCTAGATGTCATTCTTGGGATGGATTGGTTAACAAGGCACAAGGGAGTTATCGATTGCGCTAGTCGCACTATCACACTGGTCAATGAGAAAGGAGAAGTGGTGACATTCCAGTCGTCGACATCCCAGAAGCAGAGAGTGTGCCTGAACCAAGTCGATGGGATGGAACAGACCGCAGAAGTAGGGAGAGATCTTAAGAAGTTGGAGGATATTCCTATTGTTAGAGAGTACCCTGAAGTCTTCCCAGATGACTTAACCACAATGCCACCAAAGAGAGAAATTAAATTTCGGATTGACTTAGTACCGGGAACTGCCCCGATACACAAGAGACCCTACAGGATGGGAGCCAACGAACTGGCGGAAGTCAAGAAGCAAGTTGATGAGCAGTTGCAGAAAGGATACATTCGCCCGAGTACGTCACCTTGGGGTGCTCCGGTGATCTTCATGGAGAAGAAAGATAAGACCAAGAGGATGTGCGTCGACTACCACGCCCTCAACGATGTGACCATCAAGAACAAATATCCGCTACCTCAGATCGATGATTTGTTTGATCAGCTAAAAGGAGCAACATGGTTCTTCAAGATAGACCTATGATCAGGATATCACCAGTTGAGGATCAAAGAGGAGGACATTCCGAAGACGGCATTCATCACTCGATATGGGTTGTTTGAGTGCACGGTCATGTCTTTTGGACTTACCAATGCACCGGTCTTTTTCATGAACTTGATGAACAAGGTGTTTATGGAATTTCTGGATAAGTTCATCGTGGTCTTCATAGACGATATACTCGTTTACTCCAAGTCCAAGGAAGAGCACGAACAACACCTCCGTCTGGTACTCGAGAAGTTAAAGGAGCACCAATTGTATGCCAAGTTTATCAAGTGTGACTTTTGGCTCAAAGAAGTACAGTTCTTAGGCCACATCATCACCGCTCAAGGAGTGGCGGTAGACCCGTCGAATATGGAGTCTGTTACCAAGTGGAAGCCTCCGCACACAGTTTCACAGATCAGGAGTTTTCTGGGACTCGCGGGTTACTACCGTCGGTTTATTGAGAACTTCTCCAAAATTGCCAAGCCAATGACATAGCTGCTGAAAAAGGATGAGAAATTTAAGTGGTCAATAGAATGCGACAGAAGTTTTGAGGAGCTTAAGAAGAAATTGGTATCCGCACCAGTATTAATTTTGTTGGATTAGACGAAAGATTTCCAAGTGTTTTGTGATGCGTCCCGCCAAGGGTTGGGATGTGTGTTGATGCAGGAAGGCAGAGTGGTCGCATACGCTTCACGTCAACTGCGCCCACATGAGAACAACTACCCCACTCATGACTTGGAATTAGCAGCAGTGGTTCATGCTTTGAAGATCTGGCGACACTACCTCATTGGTAATCGTTGTTTTCTTTTTTCGCTGCGTTTATGTAAGAGATTTTTATAATGTTTGTAAGACGTGGATCTATATATCAATTTTGTCGTTTGTGTACCCTGGCTGGTCCTGGACAGGGATTTTAATACACATTCTGCTTGGAATTCGGGTTAGCGAATTTCTGGGCGTGACACCACCTCAGAGATCCAGACTACCAGACAACACCCACAACAACACACTCACGCACTACCTCGCCACGACTCCAAAAGAGTTGGCGGCGGTACAAAAGGTCTAGCACACGAACTCCACCTGCAGCAGACGAACTCTACTGCTCTCCTGCCTGGCTGGCTCCGGTGGTCGGCTCGTCTGAAGAGGACACGTCGATCGGCGCACGCGAAGGGACCGGCGGAACCTGTCGAGGGCCGGCAGCAGGACGGCCTGCTGGCGGGGTAGGAGCTAGGTGGTCGAAACGGAACACGGTGGAGGAGCCCACAACACGCTTACGCGTGGTGCGGATCAGTCGGAGCCCACGACGGCTGACGACTGGAGTGTGGCCTGGGGTGTAGGAGGGGCTGGCACAGTGAGGGTAGGGAGAGTAAACTGGCGAGTACAGCACACGCGGGCTGGGGGAGCGTGGGCCGCTGGGAGTGCGAGCAGAGCCACGAGAACTGTAGAAGGACAAGTGGCTGGAGTGGCAAAGACAGCCAGAGTCCCAGGAGGTAGTGTCCACGGAGGTGACACCCTCCTCAGCAAGGCGGGCCTCCAGCATGGCGAGCGGCGAGCCAAAGAGCGGTAAGCCTCAAGGAGAAGGTCGTGTTGAGTGGCCTCGGCGCCAGAGAGCTCCACCATGCTAGTCAACGCAGGGTGCGACTCACGGTAAGGACAAGGGTAGCGGCTGTCTGCACGGCCAGGAGGGAGCTGCGAGATCAGCCGAAAGGCTGAACCTACAAGGCGACGACGGTAGTCATAGGCCAAGCGACGCAGAGCGGTCCAGGAGAGGTCCTGGTATGCAAGCTGGAGTGTGGGGCGGGCCAAGTTGACGTGGTGAGGGCGAAGGCCAGCGCCGTGTGTACCTCCGCGGGGGTAAAGGTACACGGACAGCTCACAGCAGGGAGGGTAGCGGTCTACGGAGTACCCAGCGTACTCGGGACAGGAGAAGCCAAGGAAGCCAGCGAGGTCTCTCAGCTGGTCGACGTGGTGACCCTCACCAACGCCGTGGGAACTGTGGGTGGCATTGACTGCCATCTACAATTTTGAAAGAGAGAGAAGTCAGTAACCAGTTTTGTAAACAGAAAAGGAAAGAAAGAAAAGAACCGAGCTTTTCGCAAATAGCTTTTTTAGAACTTAGCATCCTTACGGTCATTCTAACGTCGGGTTTCGTCCTAAGGCCAAACCTGGCTCTGATACCATCTTCTATCACGCCCCAAACTAGCCCCGAACGGAGGCCAGAATAAGGCGATCCAAATTAACCTATATGCTTGTACTAGTCCCAGGAAATAGCGCTGGTACAACAAGAAGATAGAATATCACAACAACAGCGGTCTCTTTATTAAGAGTAGACTTACAAACAAGGTTGGAACTACGGACAGACCCCGAGTTCGCAACAGCAGTACAAAAAGGCGGAAGCGGAAAGGCGGAGGCTAGCCCTAAGCCACAAGCAAAGCCTTGGGGAAAGGCCGAAACCCTACTACAGCTCATAGTCTGCTTGCTCTTGGAAGAACTCTTCTTCAGCCGGGTCCACTCCTTCGTCTTCGAGAACTGGGGGGGGTTATTTATATAGAGCAAGGGTGAGTACGGGAGTACTCAGCAAGTTAAGGGAATTAAGTGTTTGATGCAAACTTCAAGGAGAGCCAGTTATTTTTCACATTCGATTTTATTTTAAGACTTTCGGAAACAACTAAGTGAGTGATTCTCAACGACATGGACGAAAAGGTGCGTCTCATCCGGCCGGAGCAGTGAAATTGTATCGATTGATTTCATCGGCACAAAAGGCTCCCTACCAATCGTTCACCGACACCGGCTGCACCAACAGCCGCAAATCAAGCACGTCGGAACAAGAGGCTCCCTGCCATTCGTTTACCGACACCGGCTGCTCCAACAGCCACAACTCAAGCACTGAAAGGGGTTCCTTACACCAACAGCAGTTCACAAAGTAGCCATTAAAACTACACTAAGGAATCACCTCACATCCGCCCATGACCGTGGGCACGGCTGTTCGAACAGTTGTTAACCTCTGCAGAGGGGGTACACTTTACCCACACAACGTTACTAACCTCGAGTCACCCAGCCCGTGCCTCACTGCCATGTCTGGCGACCTTGAGACTTTCACGACAAGGCATTTCAAAAGCCGACTCAGGGTCATCCTATGCCAATGGGAGGGGTCCCTCGGACCAACACCAGGTTAGGTCCCAGACCATACTGTGCCAGGAAGCCCAGGGGTCCTCCCCGACACCACCTCGGCGAATCCACTTGTCCCTTGGCATCAAGATTTCCCTGGCCTAGCTAGTTACTCAGCCAGGGGTGTCTCATATCACCCATGTGGTCGTACTTGACATATGCTCGGATGTAATTCCCAAGGAATCGGTCCTTAAGGTGAGAACAGGCAGACCGTACCTCCAGTACGTCTCCCGAACTGCGAGTTTTGGAAACTCACTTTATTTTTCAAGGCACCAACCCAAGTGTCGGGTTTTCCAAGCATTTTGTAAACTCAACTTTTACCCAAGTGATCATTTTAAATTTTGAGGGGAGTCTCGATATTCGTACGCGGGGTGCGAATACCGAGACCTCACCGGAAGGGTGACAGGGGGGGTGTTAGGGTATTCAATAATCAAGGAGGTTAAATGCAGCAAGTGGGTAGGGCCTGCCGGTTGTCTCACAAACCGAGGCCAATGTGTTAAGTGTAACCTAAAGAATGCATGGTTTGTGAAATCAGAATACTTAATTTCAAATTATAAGTTCAATTGGTCAAAGGTGACTTGCCTTGCTCAAGATCTTGAGCTTCTTCCTCGAAATCCGCGCACTGCAGGTCTTCTGGCTCCGAAACTACACGCGAAACGAGGCGACTCAACACAACGATAAAAGGGAGCCCTATTAAAGACCACTAAGCGTGCCATTGGATAGATCTCGATTTTTGAGGAATTTTGGAAGTTGAACGGAGTCAAACGGATGAACGGTTGAGAAGATACGGATTTCCGAAGATTAAATGATTTTCTGTCTAAAGGAAAAGAAATTGTTAATTCCCTTGAAAAAGAAAAGGAAGAGAGACTGGAATTGGACTTTTATTGGAATGGCTTCGGCTCAAGGCCGAGCGAGGAAGGTCGATGGGCCGAAGGCCGAGTGGCGTGGCCCAACGGACAAGCGCGGGCGCGGCCGAGCGAGCGGGGCGGCGCGCGGGATGGACGGCCCAAGGCCGGAGAAGCGTGCGAGGCGGGGAGAAAGGGCCAACTGGGCAGAGGCCGAGTGGGCCGAGAAGGGAAGGGAGGCCGAGTGGGCCGAGGCGGGCGTAGCCCACGCGAGCGGCCGGACCGGTGGACCGAGGTCCACCGCGCGGCGCTAGGGCGGGACCCGCCCGTCAGCGGCTCGGTCCACGTGGATTGAGTGCACGGAGGGGGCGAGGCCGTCGGCGCTCGCGTGGCGCCTACGTGGCTGCCACGGAGGCCGGCGGGAGGAGGGCGATGGGGGAAGGCGCCGGGATCGACGGCGGCGACGGCGGCGAGGCTCGGGCGGCGCGGCGCGAGCCCGGAGATGGGGAAAAGCGCCGGAGCGGAGAGGGGAGAGAGGGAGAGCGAGCCAACGGCTCGGATTTGAGCAGGGAGGCGCGACGGCGCGAGGCGGCGACGGCAACGGCGGCGCGGGGAGGGAGCGGAGGAGAGGGGCGACAGCCACAGCGGCGCCCGGAGGAGTTCTACGGGGCTAGCTAGCGGCCTAAACCGAGGAGAACGGAGGGAGGCGGAGGGGAAAGAGGAGATTACCGCGGAGGGGAGGAGCTCGCCGGGGGAGAAGCCGACAGCGTGGGGGCGGTGTGGCACGGCTCCGGGCCGAGAGAGGGGGGAAGGAGGGCGCCGGGGTCCTCCTCGACGTCCTCGGCTGCGGCGGCGGACGACAAGGGCGGCGGCGGTAGTAGTGAGGAGAGGAGAGGAGCTCGGCGAGGGGGGCGGCAATGGCGGCTGAGCGGAAGGGTTTAAAGGGGGAGGGCGAGGTCGGTTCGCGGACGGAGGTCGGTGCGGGCGAGAGGCGGTTCGCGCGGAGAGGCGACCGGCGCGCTAGCGGCCAAGACGGCGGCAAGCGGAGAGAGAAGTGGACCCGGCTGAAGAAGAGTTCTTCCAGGAGCAAGCAGACTACGAGCTGTAGTAGGGTTTCAGCCTTTCCCCAAGGCTTTGCTTGTGGCTTAGGGCTAGTCTCCGCCTTTCCGCTTCTGTCTTTTTGTACTGCTGTTGCGAACTCGGGATCTGTCCGCAGTTCCAACCTTGTTTATAAGTCTACTCTTAATAAAGAGACCGCTGTTGTAGTGATATTCTATCTTCCTGTTGTACCAACGCTATTTCCTGGGACTGATACAAGCATACAGGTTAATTTGAATCGTCTTATTCTGGCCTCCGTTCGGGGCTAGTTTGAGGCGTGACAGGCAAGAGGAAAGAACTGCTCACCCAGCCCAAGCTATACTGCCCAACCAGGCTTGACAAAGGCATTTGATTGCTCTCTTGGCGTACTCTAGATATGTAGTGTTGTGCCATGGTGAAACAATGGCATTCTGCATTTTGCCAAGAAACTCAGAACAGTTGAAGAGGAGAATGATTCACTCCTGACCTCCTTCAAGTTCAAGACTTCCACTCTAGCCCCCATGTACATGTTGCTAGTTGAATGATAGCGCCTTCGTGGAAATGTATTTCCGACAATGTATATAGACTGTATACTAACAGAAGGTATGGGTAGCCCTACATTTTAAAATGATTTATCCGCCACGACATTTTAAAACAGTTTATTTGCCATGGCCTTTTACAGGCGGTGATCTGATCCACTGAACCTATACATAACTTAATTATCACTACCCGAGCTTCTAGAAACCTTGGTAACCTTCACCGTCATGCCCCCTCTCTTGCCTGTGCCAGATATGTAGGGGGTTAGCACTGTAGCGGGGATGGATATGGGATAGGCAATCTGGCCAAAGGGGCCATACTACCGGAGAAGAAAGCAACACATTCCGAAATAGAGATCAGTGGGTGTGTTCAACACTTCCACTTGTCACAAATGCGGCCAGTATCTTCAGATGAATCAGCCATTAATATTCTTCTTCGACCATGTTTTGAAATATAATAGATAGTGAACCAATATACACTACATAGTGCATCAACTCCAACATCTCAAAACTATTGGCAAAGGTTTGGAGACTGTAAGGTATTGCACTTTAGCAAAAGCCGGTTGTTAGTGATTTTCTGTTGGCAATAATATGCTGGTTGATGCATGGTAGTTATGCAATGCATGAGTAGCCAAACATTAACATATTCATTTGTTACAAAGTTGTATCCAACCTGACAGCATTAGGAAATTGAACAATTGTTGATCACTATCTACCTTCTGGCATACTACACATATTTCCCATGTTTAGATAATCAAAGTGCATAAATGTTGAGATCACATACATATTCCTTCTGGGATCATTTCTACATGTAAATGAGGCTGTAGACTTTCACTGTATATCACTAACATATTATGAAAAGCTGAATATGAACAATTATCTCTAAAGACACGCTTCCTACTCCCTAATCCCTATATGTGCAATGTTACCTTTATGTATGACCTCGTGCCCTGGCGGACGCGCCCGGCTACCACAGGCAATGTCCCGGGCTTCGCTAGGATATGCAACAATGCACCCATGAATTAATACCTAATTAGCTTGCTAACTACCTTGCTTAGTCTCCTGCTGGTTGTATGAAGCAACGCACCAAAGCAGCAGACATGCTTAACATAAGCTTATAAAGCAGATGCTCATGTCAAAATGAATCTATGAATTATATAGACTTGTATTTACTTCATTTGTTGTTAGGCTTGCCCGGGCTTATGAAAATTTTTGAATCCGTCACTGACCTCTTGGTAGTAACTAGCATAGCTTGGAGCTAAGAACTAAAAAAGGAAGCTAGGAAATTCAGGAATTTAGGATCAAGGTCGGTGATGGGAACGGAATAGGAGGCAAAGGGAAGAAGCATTGGTTCTTGGGGCACCTGTTGTTCAATGTTCACAGGTAGGAGACTTCCTAAGGTAGAATGAGAATATAAGAACCGTACACAACATTAGAACCTGTAGGACGTTCATGGCAGAGTTGGGTAGGGTCAGGAAGGGGGAATTGTGTCATTTTTATTTTTTTTTGGTGGGATATTACCTCAGTATTGTTTTTCAGAATTTCAATAATTAAGTGTGTTATTTGCTAGTCAGTCGAGTTGCATATATATGGTTGTTAATTTCCCCCATTTCATCTTCATCCATGGTCATTGATCTAGCATTTGAGATATCAGAGGGGATATATATCTGACTAACTGGTAGGTAAACAATGATGCTTATAGACGATTTTAGCATACACTACACACTATGATATATCATAATATTTAGCTCAAGTTTTGGGTCAGGTGTGGTCGTGACTCGTGAGTGCATAAATGTTGATATCATATATGTTGGTATCAGGTGTGGGATCATTTTGAGATGTAAATGGGTGAAATTTCCATTATATAATAATATAGTTGATATACCAACACAAAAGCTCATACATATATAATTCTCCCCCTAGTGCCTATACATGTGCAATGTTCCCTTTAAGTATGGCCATATATGTGGTTGCAACTTGCAAGTAGAGGGAGAATGGAGCTAGTAGGAACTAGAGAAGGGAGCGAGAAAAAATTTGCAATCGAGGATGGGAGGCAAAAGGGAAGAAGCAATCAGTGATCATCGAAAATGTAGTTCTTGGGCAGGAGACTTCATGATGAAAAAGAAGAATATGAGCGCTATGATCATATTCGAATCCACTAACAGCTAGCGCTTGAAGCCAGGGGCACTTGTAGACTGGTCTTTTAGACCGGCAAAATAGGTAGATGTGGATATCAACAGCTAGCTCACGATAAATTGTTTAATCCATGTAATTTTGTTTTCCGTTCAATTGGCTCACTGCCAATCGATGAATGACGATATACGAATGGAACAGGAGAAATGGCATAACAGCTAGATTACAATTTAAACATGATGAAATTAATACGGAAAATATCACTCTGTGCATATGGGAAATTTTAATTTCCCTATCATTGGTGCACTACACATATATATATATAGATGATGAGCATTCATATATAGGATATTCATCAGTTGTAGAGAGAATAACCAAATGCATTGCAGTACATGTAGGTGTAGCGGTTGAGAGATCCTATTACACAATGATCACGCCAGCCGAAGATGAAGTTCCAGCCACAACCTGCATGACATGGTTCAGGCCGAGGCTATGCGTGGTCGGCCGGGTCTCCAGGCAAGCTGGGTCACCACAACTCCATTTCAAGCATTACATGCCATTTAGCATTGGAGTAGCAATGGCATTTTATAATCTCTAATTTTAGCCTCATCCATTGTCATTCAGCAAGCACTTGAGACAACTAATGGATCACATTGTAACATACATACTCAAACAATGTTTGCTCCAGTTCACTAATAAGAACGCTAATGAGCAAATTAACACTAAAGAACACTTCTTGTTGCTTATGCTTACATAGTTACATGTGCATGTTCCAGTTCCACTATTATATATTACACAACAGTTCTGCAAGTAATTGATTTCGTACTACAAAAGACATAAGCATTCAAAGAAGTGATGAACACCTAGTAGCTAGGTACAACCACTAACACAGGATCAGCTATCTCTGACGGGTATTAACCCTCATCATTATCGGGTAGGGTCCTCGTCACTGAGCAAAGGTCAGTGATGTGAGAAAATATCTCAATCGGGCACAAGGCCGTCACGGATGGACGTTATCTCAATCAGGCCTAACAATGTAGCCCGTCACAGATAAGATTGACCAAGCAATACAAGTCAAACCAGGTTAGGTAGGAGCCCGTCACGGATGACTAATCTCAATCGGGCAAACTACTAAACCCGTCACCGATGACTCCCATTCCTAACAGGCTTTCCGGAAAAGCCCGTCACCGATAGGTTTGACCCCACCTGTTGAGTCAAAATAGTCCTGGTTCGGATGACTTATCTCTATCGGGCTTAGATTAGAAGCCCGTCAGGGATGTCTATATCCCTATCGGGCTTTGTTTGGAGCCCGTCACGGATGAGTATCTCTTTCGGGCATTATTAAAATGCCCGTCAGGGATGAGTAAGTCAGCAAAAAAAAATTTATTTTTTTTGGCTAGCCTCAGGCCTTTGCTAGCCATGCCCGCTGCAAAAAATGACAGTCCCGGCAACCCCATTCGCAGCATTCCTAATTCAGTGCATATTCCAGCATTCCATCAGATATTCACAGCCAATTCACAAAATCAAACATATATATACATTAACATCCACAGACTCATTCACATATATATGTCATTCACATCCTTTTTTTACTCTCCAAACCACCGACATGCATCAAAATCTGTAAAATTGAGTTATAAATTGGAACAAGTTTATATGTAATTAAGAAATGCAAATAAATACAGAAGAACGTGCAGAATTGTATTACAAAGAATATTTACAAAAATCAAATGTTTGTCGCAAAAGCATTGCAAATGTTCTACCATTCAGAGACGAGCTACCTAGGACTTTACTCTAAACATTCCTTTCGGTGACAAGAGATCATCTAGTATGAATTGTGTTATCTCCTCTCTAATGATATCGAAATTGTTTTCCGGAATCGTCGAAAGTTTTTCCTGCATGTGAGGCGTCAAGTTAGTCTACATACTTGAAAAGTTAGTATGAATCATGTTATCTTCTCTCTAATGTATATAAACAATTGAAGCACACACCTCAAGGTCGAGCAATGTCACCTTGTCTGCGAGGCTCCTCATGTTATGGCAGACGTGGAACCCACACTGGTCGCCAACTTGTTGACGTATTGGAAAGTCCTTTTGTGACCGAGTGTGGGATGCCCTTCCTTATGTCTCCCGCCTTTTGCCACGTATTGGTCCCAGGCATCGTTCAAGGCAGCTTTGATCGCCGACCAATCGTATATTTCTTTTTTGATATTGGAGTTAAGATAGTATACCAAACTCCACTTCGGCACTATGACCAGGAGAATCCAATGACGACTGCGACATTAATAAATTGTAAGTTAAATACTAAAGCTATACGTGTCGCACATTTGATTCTAAGTAAGGTACACACTTACTGTTCAGAGTAGGCACACATAATGAAGTCCTTGTCTTGACGGGACCATAAGCAGTCCTTGATATATTCTACCATGCTGGCTCGATCGTAGTTCATAGTTGTCTCGTTGACGACAGTCGATAACAGGCTCCAAGAACACATCGATATCATTGCCCGGTTGTTTCGGACCTTGGATTAACAAGCACAACATAATATATTTCCTTTTGAAGCACAACCATGACGACAGGTTATAGTTTGCAATAAGAACGGGCCAAGTGCTGTGAGAACTGATCATATCTCCGAAAAGATTCATGCCATCCATACACAGACATATCCTCATGTTTCTGGGATCGGCAGCAAAGTCTTTGTGCATTCGATCGATATTCCTCCATTGAATCGAATCCGCAGGGTGCCTTAGCAAACCGTCGTTCCTTCTATCTTCGGCATGCCAACGTACTAACTTTGCTTCCTTGGGGTTGGCAAATATTCTCTTGAAGCGATCAATGATAGGTAGATACCACACAACCTTCGCCGGACCACCCCGCTTTGACTTCTTTCCCTCCCCCGCACTTTTCTTTCGCTTGTATCGAGAAGCCTTGCATACAGGACAAGCATCTAGGTCCGCATATTGCTTGTGGTACAATATGCAGTCGTTTGGACAAGCGTGAATTCTACAGACCTCTAACCCCAGGGGACACAGAACCTGCTTTGCTTCATATGTCGTCTCGGGCAATGTGTTCTCTTCAGGAAGCATGGCCTTCAATATTCCCAAAAGTTCCGTAAAACTCTTGTCTGTCCATCCACCACTTACCTTCAACTTCATTAGGTCCAAGGTAGCTGACAATTTGGTGTGTTTTGCCTTGCATCCGGCGTATAGAGGTGTCTCGGAGTCACTGACCAACCTGTTGAACTTCATGGAATATCTCTCGTTGCGAACTTGCTCCTCAACGTCACGTAACATCTCTTGCAGCATATCAGGATCCACATCAACCATTTCACCGCCCAATGGAGATGGTATAAACATGTCATGCTCATCTTCATCTTCATGATTGTATGCACCACTTCTGTCTGCAGCTGCACCATTACCCGATTCTTGCTCTCCATGCTTCACCCAACATGTGTAGCCCTTCATGAATCCCCGTTGTATCAAGTGAGAGTGTACCTCCTCTCCGCTAAACATAATATCATTCTTGCAATCTCTACATGGACAACACATGTATTTGTTATTTCTTCTTCTCCTATCCTCCTCCGCAATGTTCATAAAACTTAAAACGTCATCTCTATACTCCTTGCAATGACGTTTCAAAGTTGTCGCATTCATCCAACTTCGATCCATCGCTGCAAAATTTAATAAAATATTAGTAAACATACTACTAAATTAAAAAAAATTATTACTACCTTTTTACTTACTTCTAAGATTTTTCTGTTTTTTTGGAAAAAAATAACAAAAATTCGTCCCCTTCAACCTCCCACCAAAATAGTGAATAGTGGGATAACTTCAGACAATAGTCGGGTGGTCTCTTTATAGTGTGCAAAATATATCTCAATCGGGCCAATAAACCGACATCTCTAACGGGCGCACAGTTATCTCTAACGGGCATTAATAAAAGCCCGACACAGATATGAGTCATCGGTGACAGGCTTTAAAGTCATCTCAATCGGGCATCTTTGGAGCCCGTCACCGATGACCCTTATCTCTGACTGGCTCTGTATATGGGCCCGATTGAGATATGCTAGGTCATCTCAATCAGGCCTAAATCTGTGTCCGTCACAGATGAGTGTCATCGGTGACGGGCTATATGTACTTGGGCCTAGAGTATAAATGTACGAGTACATCTACAACGGTGCAAATTTAGGCCCGATTGAGATGACTTCGTTCTGACGGCCCAAGTAGTCCAGGCATAATTGAGCCCGTCACAGATGATAGGATCTGTACTAGTGAACAGATCATCAAGCTGTCATCAATAATATCACTGGCATATATATGTATCCATCCATTGATCCATATGGCGTCCACTATATATATGATGCCTCCTAAACACAGCACAGCAGGTGAGAGAGAAAAGTAATTAAAGAAAGAGTTGGGATCAAGTTATGTGGAGCCATGGGAGTTGGAGGCAAGAGGGAAGAACTGCTCGCCCTGCCCAAAGCAATACTGTCCATCAAAAAGCGGAGGCATTAGGTTGCTCCCTCGGCATCATATTCTATATATTCATAGTGTTGTGCTATGGGAAATCAATGGAGTTCTGCATTCTGCCGAAAAACTGAGATAGACTCCGGGCCTCCTGCATCTTCGAGTATTGTGGCAACTCTAGCCTATGCGTTGTGCTAGTTGAATCCGTGTATTTAGATGAATACATACTTCAAGTATTATAGATTAATTGTACTATAATTAAGGTGAGCAAAGATCATAGCAAAACTTGTCTTTTGTTATATAGACATATAGACAGTATACTATAACAGAATGCATGGGCAACAGGATAACTTTATTACTAGGGCTGCCAATAGGTATCCATTGCTCACATACATACCCATTGGGTATGGTATTGGTAGAAATAATATGTTTTAAGATTTGGTATATATGGGGAGGGTAATTAATTATTACACACTTCAACTATGATCATTAGAAGTTAAACTCCAATTTAAAAGTTGTAAAACTCGCATTCACATTATGACAAACTTGACTCAAATTTGATGAGATGATTTAGAAGCTACTTTGTGCAACTTATGGGCAATTTATGCATGTAGGGCCTATATATGTCTCTTCTCTTACCTAATGGTTACCCATACCTATTTAGGTAATATCCAATATGCATAGTCTAATTTAAATGGGCAAAAATAAAATAGGGTGCATATAAGAATTATCCATGCCCTCCCTGATAGCAAACTTAGTTATTACTCCTTGAGCTTATAGAAGCTCCTATAGCCTTCACTGTAACAACAAGTCTCTCTCTCTATGCCGGAGAAGCGGTGGGGTAGCACTATAGCGGTGACGGGATGGTAGAGGCAACCTAATCTAGGGGGCAGACTATGAGGGCATGGGACACCTACCATAACAGAGATTGGTGGTTGTGTTCAGTGCTATATCTGCCCAAAGATGTGGCCGGTGTCATCGGATGAATCGGGACGAAGGAGAAGATACAACAGCAAGATAGTGGAGAGAAGACAATAGGCGAGATGAAGGGATTCTTGAGTTGTTAGCCCATTTGGAGTATCTGGATCATTCAATTTGGGTCTAGTTGAGAAAGAAGCTTCTCCGATCCTCTCTCTTTTCGTAAGCAAACATGTAATTTCCCTTGTAGCAGTGGAGAATTACACTAGAGTTTAGTAGAACTCTTAAATCTTTTTTTTTGGTTATATAGAAGTCACACATACCTATATACCACGAGAGTACGGTCCCTGAACATGGAAGAAGAGACAGATGCCATAAGTAAATCCATGTCCTCACTAAATTGGTATTGATTTAGCGGGCCTATATAGTGGGTATGTGCTTGTCTGCTCTCATGGGCCAACGTGTGTAGAGAACATGCAGGCCTATATACATGCGGTGTGTGGGTTATGCACATCCAATTCTCCTCTCAAAAAATACAATATGTAGATTTAAAAATATAGATAGTAAATGGATCAATATTTGAGAATTACTTCGATGAGCGTGAGTAAATAGGTTCTCTAATAATCAGTGAATGTATGAGTAGATAAACACTCATTCCTTAAAAAAAAGCATCTTTTTAATCTTTTTAATGGTCTCTACTATAGTAGAATCCATCTAGGCCATTGATTTTTTTTTCTAATTCAATGAATCATATCTAACTTATAAATCAATGGTTGAGATCGCTCCTTCAAGGATAATATTGACCGTAGAATATACCGGTAGATACCGCTGTAAAATTACTCTTAAAAAATTGTATTCATCACCCGAAAGTGTGCATAACACCGTCAAGAAAGATCATCTAGTTCTCTACCCACCTTATGGCATAGACATATAGTTGCGATGTTCAGAGAATCAGAGTGCATAAATATTAAGACATACACAGATTTTCGATGTTCAGGCCGCCAATCGAAGTGCATAAATGTTAAGTTCATGTGCGCATACCTTGTGGAATCATTTCGATATAAATAACGAGCCAAACTTCGACTATATATAGCTGGCATATACCTCATACATATTTTTTTCTCAAGGACACCCTTCCTACTCCTTAGCTATAGTGGTAGCAACTAGCAGAGCCTGAATTTGGCTAAATATTTGGTAAAAATTAGAGACTCCTTAGGAATATTTAGGAATTTGGGATCGATGTCGGCTATGGGAACAGGAGGCAAAAGGGAAGAAGCCAACAGTCGACCAGGCCTTTTATGTTCTTGGGCATGAGACAACCTGGTGCTAAAGGGAAATATGAAAACTTTATCCTCTGAAGTTTTGCAAGAAAATTGGCATATTTCCCTTTTTTTTATTAGTGAGGTGGATGGATGTAAGAATCCTATTTTCTAATGATAAAAATGGGAGATGCTCTCGTCTCAGTTTCAAAAAGAGAAAAAATGGGATAGTACATAGTGGAAGATTATCAGCTAGTCACGATCAATGAATTATTAATCTGTGTAATTTCTTTTTTTTTTGGAAATTGGCTCGATGACAATTAGTGGATGAGGTTTAAATAAAAGAGAATGAAGAACAACACTAGCATTTGATTTTTAATTGTCTAGATGAGGCCGTGACGATTGTATATGTACAAAGAAAATGAGACACATATTATACTCGAATAATGCCTGTTCCAATTCACTAGGTCAAAAACACACCAAGACCTTATTAATTGACATGTCAGGATTTTAGTTGAACTAGTACTATATAAGATACAAAATATATTTCTTTTAAGATAAACATGATAGTGGAGACGGTAATATGAATTTATTGTTATATACAATCGATCCATATAGCGTCCATTCTATATAATATTTCCTAGTACTAGCTTGTAAGCATGTAGCAGCAGCCAGTATAGCATAGACTGATCGACGAAGTTAAGTAAAGAGCAAGTAAAAGGAGAGAGTGGTTCTTCAATCGATTATCGTGGAGACATGGGAATCGGAGACTAGAGGAAGGAATTCTTCGCTCTCCCCAGTCTCCACTGTCCAGCAAAAATCAGTACATGCAAAAATAGTGGTTGCAATGTTCAGACAACTAGAGTGCATAAATATTGAGACAAACACATATTTGTGATGTCCAGGCGATCGAAGCGCATAAATATTGAGATCATGTACCTATATCTTGTTTGATCATTTCTAGATGTAAATAATGAGCCAAATTTCCACTATATATCGTTGGCATATAAATACCAGTATCATACATAATTTTCTCTCAAAGAAACCCTTCCTACTCTCTAGCTAGTGGTAGCCACTAGCAGAGCACAAAACTGCCTAAATCATGGTAAAAATCACAACTTCGCTAGAAATTATGGAGCAAGAAACTAGAGAAAGAAGTGAAAATCTTTAGGAGTTTGGTATTGAGATCGGCTATTGGAACAGGAGGCAAAAGGGAATGAGCCAAGAGTTCATCAAACATCATGCGTTCTTGGTCACCAAACTTCCTGATGCAAAACAATAACATGAGTACTTGATTTATGCACCGAAGTTGTGGCAAGAAGATTGGTATTTCCCTTTTTCTTTCTTAGTTAGGTGGATGGATATGAGATGGATGGATATGAGAATCCTACTTTTCGATGGTAGAAATGGGAGATGATCTCCTCTCTGTTCCAAAAGGAGAGAAAAAAGCATAGTAGATAGTAGTACTAGATCGATCATCAGCTACTCACAAATAATGAATAATTGATCAGTATTTTACTTGTTTCTTTTTGGGAAATTGGCTTAGTGATTGTTAATTAATGAGTGGGGTGTAAGGAAGAGAAATGGCATGGAACTGCTAAACAACACTGAAAGTATGCCAAAGTATGGAAAAGAAGAACATTCTGTTATTCGATTTTAATTGTCTAGATGAGGCCGTGTGGATTTTAATTATATTGTCACATATTATAATAGTAGAACAGTGCATGTTCCAATTCACTAAGTAAAAAATACTAAGACTTTTGGCCATCCACGTGGATTAGTCGATTTTAATTGAACTAGTATTATATAAAAACATAATATCATTTTAAACAAACGTGATAATTGAGGGGTAATATATGAACTTATCATTATATACAATTATTAATGTAGTTGATCCATATCGCTACTAGAAATCCTATTTCCTGCAACAAAAATTTTCATTGCAATAAACTTCACTTTGGTGCAATATAGACATACTGCAACAAAATTGAATTCGTTGACAAAGTTGCAATAAACGCCATGGTAATAAGCTATTGCAACAAATTCTGAGCTGTTGCTTTAAAATGTAATATTGTAACAATTTCACCATGCTATTGCAACAACTAATAATGTTGCTGTAATATTGTAACAATTTCACCATGCTATTGCAACAACTAATAATGTTGCAATAAATATATATCGCAACGATTTGTGTTGTGTGGCAGTAAGATTTTGCAACGCACACATATTCATTGCGATATTTTATATTTTTTTGCCCCACTCACATTTTTTTTAGTAAAAGTCTATTGCCCCGAATACTTTCTATTGCAATATGGTATTGCCATACATAATTTTCGTGGCAATAAACTATAGCCACGAGAATATTTTTTTATCCTATCATCGTACATACTAACATGCATATAGCGTCCACTACATGTAATGTTTCCTAGCTTGTAATGCATCATAGAAAGTGTGATCTGTATGTAGCAGCAACCAACACAGCGTAAAGTGATCAAGGAAGAAAAGAGAGCAGTCGAAGTGAGAGTTGAGTGTTAAGTCAAATTGTGGTTGTGGTCCTTCAAGCCATTGCTCATGAGAGTGTCCTTTGGTGCTTAGCGAGAGCTTCCAAACTTCAAGAGCTTTTGACTAGGGCTCTAGTGCTGGTGCACTAGTTTATTTTGGTGCATGTGAGTGTGTGGCATTGGTGTTTGTATTTCTCTGGTGGGCGGGTGTTGGAGTTTACCGTCACTTTTTTTCCCTCTTCTTAATGAAATGATACGTAGATCTCCTGTGTGTTCTAAAAAAAAGTCCAATTGCTGTAAATTTTCAAAACAAAATTTATTGTAGAACCATGGGAATTGGACAAGTGGAAAGAACTCCTCGCCCTCCCCACTCATCCCCAGGCTCTTTCGTCCAGCAAAACTCAGTATGTACATGCATTAGGTTGCTCTCTCTGCATAATTTTGTAGCTGTGCCTTGTGTTGCAGCACTCTACCGAGAAATTTAGATAGGTGGAGGAATCATGTGTTGCTAATTGAATTAGTATCAAACCAGGGCCGTAGTAATAGCCCATGTATTCCCAATTGAGTTAGTGTCACATTGGAGTCATGGTGAAAACACGCCCTTTTACGCTGTAGAAAGACTGTGTGATGATGGAACGCATGGGCAGCCAAAACATTCATCAGAAAGTTTCAGTGACCACCCAATTATACATAAAACCATGCATGTCTGACATGATATATGATTTAAAAGAAGCTGCTGCATCTGGACAAAAGTTAATTAACATGAAGGGGAACGGCGAAGGTTGATCAAGAATAGGAAGCTTGTACCACAACTAAAAGTTTTGACGAAGATGAAGTTCTGCTGATAATGAAGATAGGGTAGCAAAATTCAAGGTGATAGTTGGTGAGGATCATTTCAACCTGGATGAAAAAACAACTTCCTGCTTTTGAATTGGTGCTTAATTAGAACAATTGAGCCCTGGTCTCGTGTTTGCCATATTCTGCCCAACTGAAGAAATGGTCTGACATATGATCCAACTGTATTAATTGTACTGTATTAGCGTCAGTTGAGTAATTGGTGTGTTATCAATTCCGTTTGGTACTAGCACGAACCGCCTCTTGTTTATGTGAATGGTTTCTAAAATCAAAGGGGCTATGTTACAAATGTGAAATGTCCATATGTATATATGCGCGTGGGGTTTTCAAATTTTAGTCAAACAGATGCCAAAATCCGCACAACATTTGTACATTGCAATGCTGCAAGCTATTCACTACCCATGCATACCTCTCGGCTTTTCATCACCGACTTACACACATTACCATACAACGATAGGCATTGGCATGTTCACACTTCAACATTCATATTCAGCATGGTTTATAATTAATTTCCAATTCCAAAGTTTAATCTCGCATCATAATCAGCCCAAAGTAGACAGAAGAGAAAATCTAAGAGGATGTTTGATTGAACTTCACATGGCTGCAGCTATATATCTAAAGCATTTCAATCGATGCTCTCAATCAGGTTTAGATCTTATTGAGCATCTCCACCACCACCTCCATTGACGGCCGGTGCTTAGGGCTCTCCTCCGTGCAACGCCGTGCCACGTCCAAATACGCACTCATTTCATCCTGATCAGTCTCTTTCCCTTCCCCTTGGATCCCCATCTGACGGTCCAGGATCTCCAACATCTGGCCCGCCTCTACCTTGTCCCTAGCCCATTTCAACATCTCCACCTCCTTCCCTTTCATGTTGATCTTCACCGGCCAGCTTGGTCGCCTGCTGGTCACCATTTCCATCATTAACACGCCGTAGCTATACACATCTGCCTTCGCACTCGCGCCTACGCCAGCACGTAACTCCGGTGCCATGTATCTGCAATTTGATCAATATATAGGTCAATAGAGCCAAATATTTGTAAACGAAATAAGCATATATGAAAACCATTCGAAAATGGGGAATTCATAGTAGGTATACTAATGCGACGACATCTGCTCAATTAGCATGGTTATCAGTTTTATCGAGCCAGTCCATATTTAGAAGCAGCTTGATAAATCGATCAAGTTCAATACAAAAAAAATCAAACCAAAATTCGAGATTAATGCCAAAAAAAATATATGTCGGAATTCAACCGGTTATCACCGATAACTATTGCACGGTTATCAACTAAATCACTAGGGAGCGGTTTCGGTGACGAATCGCATTTGCAAACTGTTGTTTTTTATCACTATGCAAAATTGGTTCTCTAGCACAGTAAGTTTTTGATCTTTGATAGATAGCACTTAAAGATCATGGTTCATTTTTATAGCATCGAAAGTTCCCACCATTCTCAAAATAGCATTCCATTAACATTACCGTTAACCAGGGCAGTTAGATTGTAGCCCTACTTTTGAGTCTAAACTTCTATAATAATTACACTTTAAAACTTCAAAAAATCAATGTTTTAAATAGCGGACTAAGACATTTACTGGTTGGCCTTCTCAAACAGCTATAGCGACACCTACGACGGGCTAAATGGAGTTATAGCTGTTAAATTATACATGATAGTAAATAGTTAGATCCTTCTCAAATAGCCATTGCCAGAGATAGCGGCAGCTATAGCCAGAGATTTAAAACCATGAAAAAAAGAAGATAAAGGCAAAATTATGTAAATTGCACTATGTTAAGGCCTGGACTTGAGAAATTCTGCTTCGCCCTGATGTTAACGGAATGTCATACCTTTAAAAAACAAAAAAAAAATAGTGGTGGTGAATGATGAATCTATCACCACCATTAAACATTGATATGAACTATTGGTCTACAGCGTTATATATTATAAAAACAACAATAAAGAGAGTATGAACATTTATACTGTGGAAATTCTTAGATTAATATTTGAAATAGTAATAATGTGACTCTTTCTTTTAATTACGTTGCAACGCACAAGCATTCAGCTATATACAACTTTCGGCCATAGAAACCATTTTGCCTTGTAGTAAGGGTGCAGTCGATTACCCGGCGGTGCCGGCGGCCTGCGTGCTGAGGTGTGACTCGGCGGCGCCGCCGGCGGCGATCCTGGCGAGGCCGAAGTCGGCAAGCTTGGCCTCGAAGCCCTCGTCGAGCAGGACATTGCTGGCCTTGATGTCGCGGTGGAGGATGGCCGGGTCGTTGCCGTGGTGCAGGAAGGCAAGCGCGGCAGCGACGCCGCGGGCGATGCGGAGGCGCGCCGGCCAGGGGAGCTGGCCGGCGGCGGCGGCGTCGCCGTACAGCCATGCGTCGAGGCTGCCGCGCTCGAGGAGCTCGTACACGAGGAGGCGGTCGGTGCCGGCGGCGCAGAAGCCGAGGAGGCGCGCCAGGTTGGGGTGGCTGAGCCCGCCGAGCACCTCCAGCTCGGCGCGGAACTCGCGGTTCCCCTCGCCGCCGGAGGCGTGGTCGGCGGAGAGCCGCTTGACGGCGACCCTGGCGCCGTCGGGGAGCACGGCGCGGTACACGAACCCGAAGCTCCCGTCTCCGATGATGTTGTCCGGTGAGAACCCGCCCGTGGCGCCGGCAAGGTCGTCGAGCGAGAGCATCTTGAGCGAGCAGCCGACGTCGCCGTAGAACGACCACGACGAGACGCGCTCGCACGACCTGCTCGTCGCGGTGACCGGGAGCGTCGCCGCCGCCGCCGCCGCCGACCACGACGACGACAGGCAGCGGCAGCGGGGCTTGACGCCGCTGGTGCAGCGGCAGCGGCGGTGGCAGAAGAAGGCGATGGCGAGGCAGGGGAAGAGGACGGCGGCGGAGGCGGCGACGGCGACGACGAGGGCCTGGAGTACGCCGTCCATGGCGGGAGAGGGAGAGGCGGAGGATAGAGAGGAGGTGACGTACTTGTTGGGATGGGAGGAGGAGACCGAGGTGGAGTCGTCGATGGAGTCAACGGTTTCGGCATGCTGCGGTTGACTATTTCTTCGGCTGTCACTGACACACTGTGCACTTGTGTCGAGGGAGACCTTGACTTGTGACGTGTACTGACCAAGTGAACAGTGACTACTAGTCTCCCCTGCCAGCTACTTAGCTAATCTGGAATCAAGGGAGAAAAAAAAGAGAGGAAATAAGAGGGAACGGATCTGTTCATACCTTCGTCTTAAAATATAACAAATTTTAACTTTAAATTATCTCAAAATATAGTAAGTTTTGACTTTAAATTTGGTTATACAGTTCTCCGAATTTATAAATAAAATGAATATATTTTGGGACAGAGAAAGTAGTAATTTCTGTTAGATTATAAGTGAATTGTCTTTTTTTTCCTTTAAGACAAAGCTTTTAGTCAGCGTGAACCAGAAAAAATAAAACTTAATTGTTGGAGAAGGCCAATAATAATCTTTTGAAATTTTACAAAAGCTATAGTAAATATAATGCAAATTTACATAGATTAGGGAGGCAAGACCCCTGCCAGTCTCTATCTAGCTCTGTCCGTATATAGATGTATGCACTTAATATGATACTAACGTGAGAGATCTCAAGTTCAAATTACACCTGATATATGATTAAATTAAAAATATAGGCCGGCTTAACACTTAAGGAGACAAATTAAGTCTACAGAATCCATCCTTTGTGACCTTTGGACTGTATTTATTTTACATGATTTTTTAATAAAATAATTTAGTTTATGCAAGATGCTTTTACAATTTTTACATTTCAAATAAAGAATCAATATGGAAGTTTGCAACTTCACAAACCATAAAATTCTGTGTCAGTTGAGACCAAAATGTTTTATATATTTGATCGAAAAATAGGGGCAAAATCTTATATATTTCTAACCTTCGGATCTGCTCCGTGATTTGTGCTCGAGTGATGTTCTCCTCCAACTTCAATGACCTTGTTGAACTCCACATAATGACGGCGACGACCTCGACCATTTTGGGGTCCCGAGTTGGGTTCGGGGTGACAAGGGTAGAAGGGGGGAATTCGTTGGCTTTAGAGGGATGGCCGTGGACAGTGAACTTGGACGGGCGGCAAGGCGGTGGCGGCACCACCGAAACCATGGGGATGGATGAGAATGGTGGGCGAGGACAAAACAAAATGACTGATTAGGAGGTGGTGGCTGGTGTGGATCTGGTGACAAGGAAGACGACGAGGTTGAGGCACCTCGCCACTGCTGGCTTTAGGAGGAGGAGAGGGGAGAAGGGAAGGAGGAAGATGTTTGGGGGGACCTCGTTCACACCTTCCGCCCAGCCATCAAGGCCGGGCGATGGCACGCGGTGGCGATGTCGACTAAGCAACTGCGTGCGAGGAAGGAAGGGAGAGAAAAATGATAAGATAACTGTTGCGCACGAATCTTAAAGCATATCTAACGGTTCAAAATTCAAAATAGATGAGATAGATTTTTTTTTTTTACAAAAGATATATGGACAGTCCCTTTTCTTTTACCCCTTTTCTGATGTTGTTAAGAATTGACGAGAACCTAGCAAAAAAAAGAAGAAGAATTGACGAGAAGTTCCTATGGCCTTCAAAGAAGAAAGCCCACCCCGGCCCAACTAGCGAGCCCACGACGGCCGGCGAGAACACCGGCGAACTCCGAGGCTGACCTCCACCGAGGCGACTCGATGGCCGCGGCGGCGGCGAAGGCGGTGAAGCGGTGGAAGACTGGAGGTACGCGATGGTGTGCTCGTCGAACATGAACCGGAGCATGGTGGCGCGCTCGCTGCTCGGCCGCGGGGGACGGGGGGGCTCGACGTCGCCTCCTCCGGCACCGGCGCGCACGTCAAGCTCCCTGGCCCCTCCCTCCGCAAGCCCAACGTCTACGCCGTCGGTACCCCCCCTACAAGGCCATCCGCGACGACCTCCGCCTCAAGGACCCCGACCTGTAAGTACGACGCCCTGATTGCTGCTTACTCCGTCCTCCCCTGGTTGCTCGGCCTTGGTGTTAGCTGTTCCCTTCTTGCTGATATCCTTCGTTGGATTCAGGAATTTCTGCTAGAATTCTCGATTCAGTTTCCCCTGTTGATTTTGCGGGTTTTTTTTTATCATGGCTTTGTTGGGAAGAGGGGGCGGGGAGGGGATGGGGGGGAGTGCCTTTGGTGTTGTTAGGATGATTATGCTTTAGGAAGTTTTGATTGCGATCCTTTGTTGTTTCATGGTAAAATTGTGGATTGCTGAAGAAGTTTCGAGTGAGAAATTGCTGATGGAAGAGTTGTCTTCTACTCGTATTCAGAATGTGGCAGCCTGTAGATTTTTTTTTCTGAATTTCGATTTAGTAATATTCAGCAAAATTCGCCTGGAAATGTCTCTTTCATCTCTCGAAATCTCGGTGCATTCGTCGGAAAGGCTGTATCTTTCAGGGTTTTGGGGTGGGAATGATAGGAGCTGAGTCCGGCTTCTCTCACTTCGCTATTTGGGTTGCTCTTGCTCACAAGTTGTGGTGGCAGTGGCAGTGGCAGTGGCACATCAGGTACAAAAGGAATGGCCTGCTGCCGATGCTGAAGAGGAACAGCACTGTCAAAACCGGGCCGCGGCGTTGGCAAGACAATGCCGGCGATGGGCCATTTGATGTAGTGCTCACTTTTTTGAGGAGAAGGTCTTCGATTCGGTCCTTAAAGGTATGATTGTTGTTGGAAATGACTTGCGGCAGTTTCATGGTGATGTAAGCATTTTGCCAACATGAAGCTTGGGTATGTTTGTTTGCAGATCTGAATTCCCGTGAACAAAGGATGATAAACACTGTCCTGAATCCTGATAAGCAATATGGATGTCAATGATAATCATGAGGAAGCTGGTGTAGGGGCAAAGCTTGCTTTAGATTTGTGGCAGAGGATAAGTAAGTACTGCAATGTGTTTATATTGTATACTTCTTTTTTTTTTTTGCAGCCAAATATTTGTGTCTTGCCATTTGCATTTGTTACTGAAGATTGGTGCATATCATGATAGACTATAATACACAGAACTAGTCACAATTCACAAACGCAATATTTATTCTTTTCATTATTGTCATGACTTCTTTATTTGTTTCTAAAACATTCTTTTGGTAATTTCTGTAATTATATATGACTCTTTCTTGTCCTGATCCCAGAAAATTTCTTTTGCATAATGAAATAGCCGAAAACATATGTATTTACTCCTCTCCTGGCCTCAAATCTCTTCTAGACATCTCTGTATATTGTATACTGAAATACCTTACAGAGGGGAAATGCACTGGATGTGTTGTTCTGCAATTTCCTTTAAAATAAATTCCCTTAATCTCAAAAGGTATGTACTCCTATCTGTTTGTAAATGGTGTTATTAAGATGTGTTATGTTCCAAATGTTCTTTTTTGTACATATATCTGTTGGCATCTTTCTCTCTCATGTTATGCACTAATGTGGATGCATTTCTATTCTACATGTGCCGCAAATCAATGATTTAAGGTCATCAGTTAGATATCAGAGATATTATCCCTGTGCATTAAAGTGCCTTGTCAGTTAGCTGATGATTCTTATTGGCCTTTAAGTACCATCCACAGACTTGTCAAATTAGCCAAAGATTTGCTACAGATTTATCGGCATAGATTTAAAGATAATGACATGTCAAGACCTGATGAAAGGGAAAAAAGGGATTCAAAGGCGGTGATCTGATGGATGATGGAATTCTTGTCCTTAGATTACTTCTGCTGATACAAGCAAGAACTGCAGGGTCGTCTATGTACTAGTGTTTTAGGTCTTATTTAAATGTACTAGTGCATAATGTTCTCCTTAATATTGAGCAAATGTTTTCTCAAGAATAAATCGGAGTCAGGAGAGCAGTAGTGTACAAAATGAACCATGCCAAGAATAATAATTGTGGAAATGGATTTTTACAACTTTGAGTGTGCACACTTGTTTGCTTATTACTTCTTAACTATCAATCAAATAATTGTGAAAAATTCTGTAAAAACTTTTGCAACATTGATATAATAAGAATCTATCGTCTTGCAAAATGTCAAATTCAAATTCATCATACATAATGAGAAAGAAAATAAATTCAATCTACATGCAAGACAATAATACCCCCTCTGCTCTTCTATAAGCCGTATTTTGATTTCAGAAAATCAAACCTCAAAACTTTTGACAAACATTAGTAAATTTACTTGTAAATTTTGATTTATAATCATATTGTCTATAAAAACTATACCAATAGATTCATAATTCGAAGTACCTTCCCACATTATTGGTTTTTATATATCCATGAAGAATATATCTTATATGAAATTAATAGTCGAATCTTGATCTCGAAGACTTTCTAAAATAAAAATACTCCTACAAAAGAGAACACAGTGAGTACGTCGAATCATGTCAAACTCATTTCTGACGAACTGTCCAAGACAACATGAGCATCCCCTGTTTCCATGGCCCTACAGTCTTGGTTCATCGTTCTGAAGAAAAGCTGGCAACATTTTTTTTCTTAAAATAATAATAAATAAATAAATAACTGCCATTCATCCAGGACAGAAAAGGAACGAATAGCTGAACCAAAAATGGTGAGAGAAACGAAAAGGAGGCATAATGTGAATTCTGACTGACAAAAAGACCCACTTGTTTGTTCGATGGGGGTTTCTTGTCTAGTTCTTGACTGATTCCTTCATTCTGAATTCTGAATTTTTATTCCCCCACTTTCATCGCCTTTACTCTCAAACTTTTGGTGACGAAAAGCCCACATTCGATGTCGGCAAACTCCACAATGCCTTTTATCCTACACATAGAGTTTCAGAATTTCAGTTAACTAACTCAGGGAATATTAGTTTCAAATGTATTGCAATTATTATTGTTATATTGTGATAATTAACAGAGGTTATCTAATCATCTGGAGTGGAGAACAATCTAACAATTGGCAAAAGAAATTTCTGAGGTGATCTGCACCTGCCAACTGTCAACCATAGCCTGCAAAATGCACAATGAAACCAGCCTTGATTAGCCTTGTCATGAACTAACCTATCCTTTTGAGACACGTGCGTGAATAGGAAAAATTATATAACTATAGTTCAGGGTGCAAAGTGCAAAATGTACAGGAACAAAGAACAAGCATCTACTTACCGAACAAAAAAGGCAGGCAGGCATGGACCAATCAGGAAGCAATTAGGTCAAACCCAACTTGATTGCACAGTCAAAGCAGCGTCTAATTAAGCTAGTGTGAAAATCTCACGGCCAGCAACTTCATTGTTTAAAGGAGACAAATTTCAAATTCTCCTCCAGTTCATAAATATTTTTTTCTAGAAAAAAAATTCTCCAGTCTCAGCCCTTTTCAGTCTTCACACTGTTTCTATTCTCTTTCACACTCACTGTTCTAGATCAATGGAGTAGGAAGCAAATTCGCATCAAAACTGGCCGAGAATTACGCAAAAAAAATAAATTATAAACTAGTAATTATTTGAGTACGAATTGAAGGAGATGATGAGATAGAGAACAAGAAAGCAAAAAAAAGGCAAAAATTAAGTTAGCAGGTTCGTTGCATCTCGCCGTCGGCGAACTAACTGTGCAAAAAACGGCGAAATTCTTCGAACCAATACGACGCCGGNNNGCTGGGATTCTGCCACGTGGACACCGTCCCCGCCGCCCGCCGCCCTATATAAGCTCGTCGCAGGTGCATGGTGGACGACGAGTCGAAGACTCTGTCACGTAGCTCGATCGGCGACGACGTACGGACGGCGGCCGTGTGTTCATGTGCTGCGGCAAGGTGGCGAGCCCACCGGGACCACGACTGCCACGGCTCGCCGGCGCCGGCGGCGAGGACGAAGAGGAGGAGGCGGCGGCGGCGGGAATGCTGTCGAGGCATGGGCAGGCGAGGGAGATGACCGTGATGGTTTCGGCGCTGGCAAGGGTGGTCGCCAGCGGCGGCGGCGGCGTAGCGGAGGAGGCGTGGTGGCCGCCGGCCTACGGCGCGCCGCTTCCACCATCTCCTTCCTCTGCAGCTCACGGTACGGAAGCTTAATGATCATGGCTAATTACTCTTCGTGGCAGTATTATTTATTAATATGGAGTTTAATTAATTATCATCATTGCGAATTAACTGCATGTGCCTAGCAGCTTACCACAAGTGTGTGTGTTTACTAGTCTCATCTGACAGAGCAGAGCAACTTCATCTGATAGTTTCAGACTTTCAGTAATCATTTCTAACTTGCATTCCTCGTTTTACTTTAAACTCTTTCTTTTTGGATATATATATATATATATATCTTTTGCTGACTTACTAATAGTTTTCAATTATTATCATTTAAACGGATAGCTTCATGGACCATTAATTTATGCCATGATGTTGTTCAGCTATTTTCTGCATCGATCTCCTCGTGTTTCTCGATCTATTTCTTCTTCACGTTTGTCACGAGTAGAGAGTAGAAAGTTAATTAGATGGATATATAATGTATGGAGGGACGTGGCTGTCAGCAAAGCAAGAAATAATTAGAGAATGGACAATGATTCCAAATGTGGCTAATGATTATCATTAGAATTCATAGTTGCATCATGGCGGTACACACGTTTTTCAGATTGAGTAACAGTGGAGTATGAATATATGATCACGTCACCATGGGACTAACTGAAAACTGATCCATGAAAGGTAAACGACTAACTGAAAACTGATCCATGAAAGGTAAACACATGTGTGTCCCTTTTGTCACTGTCCCATTTGTCACCTGCATGTACACCAAACTCTCTTTGTTTTTCAAGAAAAGAATTTGTGTTTTGAAAACATTCTAGTGAAATTTATTGAACACTCTTCTTGAAGAACTTGGAAAAACAGAGGGAACAAAGCTATAGGAAACATTCTGCCTGTTAGATTTGTTGGTTCGTTTATATAGACACAGCTAGAGATATGACAAAATTTGAATATAAAAAAAACTATAATGATATATTTGACAAAATTTAAAAAGAAAGATGTTTTGGATCTTGAATAAATTCTTGCATGGATCCATATATGTATCAAAATTCATATGTATGTTAGTAAATCTAAACGAGAAATAGAGGGGTCGAAACGTCTTATAACATGGAGCGGAGGGAGTATATCTCTAACTTCGTTTACCTTAACCTTGGATGCTCTGTTTCGGTTGAGTTTTGCAGAGCACACGGCAGCCATGGCGGCAGGGCAGTACGCGCCGGCGACGTCGGCGACGGCGTCACCGCACGAGCAGGCCTCTTCGCCGTCGTCCGCCGACGCCGGCGGCGGCGGGACGGGCAGGAAGCGGTACCGCGGCGTGCGGCAGCGGCCGTGGGGGAAGTGGGCGGCGGAGATCCGCGACCCGGTGAAGGCGGCGCGCGTGTGGCTCGGCACCTTCGACACCGCCGAGGCCGCCGCGCGCGCCTACGACGAGGCCGCCCTCCGCTTCCGCGGCTGCCGCGCCAAGCTCAACTTCCCCGAGGACGCCGCCCTCCTGCCGCCTCCGCCTCCTGCGCCGGCGCCGACGCCGTCGCAGTCGCAGTCGCAGGGGATGGTCGGCGAGGAGTACTCCGAGTACGCCAGGTTCTTGCAGGGCGCCGGCGAGCCGCCGAACTTCCTCGAGCAGATGATGGAGGACTCACCTCGGCCGTCGACGGCGGCCGGCGCGTCGTCGGAGTCGGAGTCGGTGCCGTCGTACTCGTTCCCGTTGCTCTACAGCTTTCCTGGACATGAGTTAGGCGGCAATGAAGCGAACCTTCCCCGTCCGCCGGAGAGCGGCGCCGGTGGTGACGGTGGGAGGGGCTCCCCGCCGCCGGCGACTTGGCCGGACTATGGGTGGGGTGCGCCGCCGCCGCCGCCATGGGACCCATCGAGATAACCCGCGAAGGATCGGTTTGGAGTTTAGTTTGGAGTGCCCACTCTCCACGTGTAGCCATGTAGCACACGCCATTTAAATTTCCCGCCGGAATTCTGTACACGTTCGTTGATTCATGTTGATTTGTACTCTTACTTAAGTTAGTAATTTGCATTCTCTTAATTTAGAACAAAACAGTTCTTTTATCAATTGCATGGCATGGCAGACGAAACACGAAACACATCACCACACATATGCAACATTATATATCTACGAATATATCCCACAACATACGTTTAAAGAGACAGACCAACGGTACATTGATACGAGAAAAAAACCAGTTTTAGCTCATCAAACAAATTTTAAATCATCTTTTCTCCAAACATCCATTAGGACTAAGCATCCAACAAACATATTGAGAGAGAAGCCGTTAGTGAGGAATTGTTTTTATTGATTTGTTTCTTTATTTCAATACAAGTCAAACGACCCATCTAGGTTACTCTAACACTAATTAGACAATGAGGAGTGATGGAGGTATGAATCCAAGCTTTTCACATCAATGGTGCGGCCGCCGGCGTCGGCGCTGCCGTTTTCCCCGGGCAAATCTCCTCTCCGGTCAAGCGATTACACATCAAAAACCGTCCGGATCGTTGTCATTTTTCTTCGTCTTCCGATCAAAATCAAATACGCATTTAATCTGAGAGTCGCAACTCGCGGACTCCAAGACAAAAGTAGTGTGCTGCTTGTTTCTGGTCGTCATCTGAAGACAGCGACATGCGTGTATGAACTCTGGACTTCATTCAGCCAGAAAAGAAGAAAAAAAAACTAAATGGGGAAACTCTAATCATTTTAAAGGGATATTCCCTCATTTTTGCATGTCCTTAAAAGTCATCAAAAAATTTAAAAAAAATTAATAAGATAGATTAATATGTAATATGTCACTCTACAAACATGCATGTTCAAATTCAACTTATATAATTAAAAACAAAAATAACAAATTTACTATGAATAGAACGCGTAATTCACGATCAAATTTGTTATTTTTGTTTCGAATTATATAAGTCTAATTTTAATTTGCATGTTTGTGAAAAGATATATCATATATTGATTTATCTTGATAATTTTTTAAAAAACATAATTATTTTTTAGACGTTATGCATGAAACAAGAAGATATATTACTTACAACTTTATAAAATTTTATACTACAACTAAATTAGAGTATTTCGGTCAGAGGCTATGAATCTGGTGTATGAACCCTTTTGGCGCCTGACACCGACAGACGAAGGTGGACGAGTTTTCGGCCGTAGTATCGTCAGAATGACGATGTTAAGAGCAAGCCGGGAAGTTTGCATTTGGAGTCGCAACGAAAGCCTAGGTTGTGTTTTTTCTTTCTTTTTACACGCACGCTTTTTTCTTTCTTTTTACACGCACGTTTTTCAAAATGCTAACCAGTATGTTTTTTAAAAAACTTCTCAAAAAATTCATATTAATCCAATTTTCAAAAAACATTAGCTAATACTTAATTAATTATGTACTAATAAATCATTTCATATTAATTATGTACTAATGAATCAATTCCGTTTTAGATTAGTTCCCTAGCCTAATGCCTTAGCCACTAGCAAATGCTCCGGACAATTGGTCAACTGTACCACCCCCGTGTGGCCACGGCGCACGTGCCAATCTGCTGCCACCATGTCAACACCAGCATGTGGCCATTGACCTTGACTCCAGCGTGTACAAACATGCACACGTCAGCATCCAGCATGACTTGCCTGGTCAGTCAGGGCTGGCTGGAATCATCAGCAACAGGAAGAATGGACGAAAAAGAATTCATGGCATCCCGAACACACATAGGAAGAAAACCTAGGTTGTTGATAAATAAACAGCAGCACAGGGTGTTTGTTGTTGTTGCTTTTGCTGACAGGACAGGCCTAGCTACAAAACCAAGATCCAGCCACAAAATTTGCCCAATCAGTCACACCGCCACGGGAAGTAAAAACATACTGATGGGGCATACGGGTTCATGTCGAAACCCCCATACAGAACAGCATTATCAGATAATTTAAGCACATGAGTGCTCAAGCTTCAGGGCACCTCCTGATTTCATCTTAGAATCGACCACGCCCACGGCCGCGACCACGGAATGGTCCCGGTCCTCCGCCCCTTCTTCCCCTGCCACGTCCTGTGAAGCCGACCGAGGATAAGAGGAGCCATCAGAAGTGAGATGGCGAAACCCAGAAACATTGTTAGTTATGTCAGACTGAGCTTACCGCGGCCTGGAGGTGGATAGTCCTCTGGTTCTTCAAAATATTCACCCTGATCTTCATAATAGTCCCCCCTGCCTCCATAACCGTAATCATAGCCATATCCACCACGTCGACCACCTCCGTAGTAGCCACCACGGCCTCTTCCACGTCCTCGTCCTCTAAATCGGCCTCTCCCTCTGCCTCTGTAGTTGTAATAATCTCCTTCCTCTTCCCACTCCTCGCCATAATCATAAGCAGGACGACCATTGCTCATGGCTGCACATTTGCTATGAAAGAATTAGCAAACATTTCCAGTCGGCAAGACATTCAACAAATAACATACACCTTTTTTTAGACTTGTAGATGGAAAAAGACGCATAATTGAATCTACAAATGCAGCTATCACATTTTTAAACAAGGCACAATGGATAGGAAGTGTTAGAAACTAGAACTTCTATTTATTTATTTAAGAGCAACAGGATGGTAGAGGCTGCAAAAGCCAGTTCATAAGATTGCAGGCAATATGGCGCTAAAATGGTAACAGATACTAGTAATAACCATGTGTGTTAAGCCACCAAGTTTTGTGCTCATAGAAGACATAAGAAAGAGGATACCTCTGCCCCTGCCTCTTCTGCCACCACCACGGCCTCTTCCGCGATTAGCGGGGAAAGATTCTAAATTGCCATGAAGGAATTTGTCATCAAATGGTTGTGCTAGTCATATTTAAAGCAGGAAGTCAGAATCATGTGAGAACAATACCTTCGTGTTCATAGTCAAAAGCGGGTCTCACTTCTTCAGCTGGGATAGGTGGCTGATACCTAAGGGTTTAACCAACAGACAATGATCAGACATATTCACTGTCAGTTTCAAAATAATATACAGCACCAAATAAGTGAATAAAAAGTGGACAAAACATATTAGCTCTGGACAGGGTTTAACTTACCCTGGAGATAATGTATCCAGTGCTTTCTTGGATAATGTTATGGCGATCATTGATACATGCCGGGTGGTCTCTAGGCTGTGGTAAGCAGTACACTAGTGTCATGGCTCACGATAAGTCTTTCCTTTTTTTTTCTTCTGAAAAATACTAAGACACATATTCTTACGGGAGAAGGCCTTCTTCCAAAGGTTCCCAAGTGTCCGTGATGTCAATTGATTCAGTAGATGTAATCTGATGAAGACCACCTATCCTTCTCTGAACAAAAAGTTTAGTTTTAAGTTGAAAAAACAAAGAATAACTTTGGTATTAGATATTACTAGGTGGAAGTGATAATTAGCACTAACCTTGATCAATTCAACAACCATGACTGTCTTATTGATGGCTCTTCCCATAGCTTTGATGACAATCTCATCATGCCCATTTTCCTGAAAAAAAAGATGGGGATAAACATATAGTCACAAAATGTAGTTTCATCATACACTCAATCCAGGATTAAATAAAAAACATGACTGCATAAGGATCCAGAAGAGGGAATATAGCATTGTTGACCACTGACCACCCAATAAACTTTTTGGCATAAGGGGACATATGCAAACATTTTGATGACGGTATCTTATCGAACAAGGAGCACTGTACATAACAAGCTGAAGAAATAGCATATGAAAATGGCAAAGGTATCTTCTACACAATCAGGTGAATGGGACGGATGTTTGCACATTTTGTCAGGCTGACAAACTTCACATATTTCAGGAGTCAGGGTCAAATGCTAAGTAATGGAAACAACGACAAGCGATAATATTCAGAAAGTTCGGGAACAATAACAGACATTAAGAAGCATAAGGAAATACTGGAAGGACTGGGAGGTCCTCTGAGGTACTACAGTGGCAACTGACGATGGACTATGCCAACCTAAATCATAAGCAGTGACGGATTCACCTCCCGGGCAGCACAGGCAGCTGCCCAGGCTTCACGGCGACAATCCTGGAGGTCAACTCTAATTCTTCCCTGAAATAGAGTAGTTCCCGGGCACTGTATAAATGTCAAAGGTGGGTGTCCTGCAAACGGCAACCCTGCAGGCTGCAGCTAGCAGGTTGTTGCCAGCCTCGGTTTCCTATATGGCCTGTCTCACAGTCAGTCACACTCCCAGCTTAACGCCTCATTCTCGTATCATGTGCATGAACGTGTACATCGAACTCCCAATCTCCCATGCCTCTCTAGGCATCATTTTAGATGTACAATCAAGGCATCAAGCAATATAAAAAACATCGACCAACTAAATTTCAATTCTTTACCACAGTCTTGAATTAGACTGAATTATCGGTGCTATAGTTTCAGGGACAAGCTATAATAATATTTAGTTCATATATAAGACAAGTCTTGAAATTTTTCGATGTATAAATTTAGCATGACCGACCAAGGTTCACCACCACGTGGAAAATGCATTCACCTTGTAGGATGTATTAGCAATATGTTTCACTCTAAATATAAATATGCATTATTTTCTTATATGTTGCACTGATATAATCATTTTTTTGTTTCCTGAGTCGCTTTTGGGTGTGTTAGCGAATTGTTGAGGCAGCAGTAGTATTGAATTAAACTCCTTGAATTGATTATACTGATTGTCATTTTTTTTCATCTATAAATATTTATGTGCATTTTGGGCCATGTTTCTATAAAAAAAAAATTGGGATGTCAATTTTGATGGCGATATATGAGAATATGGATATGCTTTAGTTAGGTTTTCCCAGGCTTCATAGAGTTCCTGGCTGCGCCACTGATCACAAGAGCAGAATTCGAACTTAAAAACCCAAAGATGCCTCTGATTGAGCTGTGCAGAGCTGTGAATAAAATGAGCATACAAAATGCAGATAACAGAGATTTGGGAGCCTTTAAACCATGTAATTTTTTTAGATTTATGCAGCAATAAAAACTGGGGACAAGCATATGCAGAATTTAAGATAACTGAACAGCTTATTATTGGTAGGAAAACTTAACAATAAATAAAGGCATATGCATGAGTGCAGTACATACAGGGTATCCCTAAAAATATCTTCACTGTCCACAATGTCAATTTGCAAGCGCATCCTGTTAATTGTTAAAACATGGCACACAAAAGGTTGCTGCTTGTTCTACCTCAAATAACAACATAGCCAAAGGAAAGTAATAGTAGTGGGGTCACCTCAAGCAACGACATCCCATAGCTGATATAGTTCCTCATCCTCCCCTGTGCAGTGATCCTGATCTCATTCTCACTAATTGGTGTCTCGTTGCGAGGCTTCTCCACCCTTTGGTATCTATCCATGCCTATAAATTGATACATTGATACAGATTTCAGTACGACAATATCCAAGCCACAATGTAGAATTACTTCAAGATAGGATCATAAATTATGCAGAAATAAGATAGGGAGAGAGCAAACCGTATACAAATATAAGATAGCATCATAATTAATTATCACTCGATGGTATACAGACTGGATGAGATTCCAACAACCAGTGAGGCAGTGAAATATATACAAAACCTAAGAGTAAGTTAAAAATGAAAACCATCAAAGTCCCCAACTAAGATGAATATCTTTTGAAACTAGAGAGTGATTAAATCTATTACTGCAATCTGACAGGTAGGACCACCCCTTCATCGACTTGCAAAAAATGATTAATTTTCGCCTAGGAAAATGCAATAAGATTCTATTTTTCAATTGACTCTTCTTTTTGATTCCGTAACAAAGCACGGACATTCAGCTAGTACCATGCAGTGGCGGATCTAACATGGGACATGGGGGTTCAGTTGAACCCCCAAACCTTTTTTGGGAACCATCAAACTGTTACTAGTATTAAGGTTAAGGCAAATTTCTAGAACAGAAGCTAGGGTTAACGCAAATTCGAGAAAAAGTGCGTGGGTAGAGAGAGAGAGAGAGAGACAGAGATGGGAAAGAGGATGGTGCGTAACGGATGCGGCGGAAGCAGCAGGACGAGCGACGGCGACCCTGCTCGCTCGCTCGCGCGATGGATGGGGATCGGCGCAGGAGGTGGTGGTGGAGGATGTGCTCACCAGGATGGATGCGGCGGAAGCAGCAGGACGAACGACGAAGCCCTACTCGCTTGCGTGATGGATGGGGATCGGCGGAGGCGGCAGCGCGTGGGCAAGGGCAAACTCAGGATAACTATTACGCCCGCACGACAGAGCCGTCAAAATAGCGAGGGTAATTTAGTAATTTCGCCTAGCATTCAATCCACCCGGATTGCTTGCCCATCCCATCCCCACCCTACCCAAACGGTGGAAATATGAAAAATAAAAATCACTCCTAATCCCATTTTTCAAATGGAGCCTCTCGGGTTGGACCTTTGAGACGGTGGATTTTTATTTTACTTTTTTTATAAGGTAGAGATGGTGGATAAATAATATGTATGTTTAGATACTGCCCGATTAGGCAAAGCTCACCGAATGGGCCATGTTGTATCGACCTACGTGCTGAAGCTGTAGCCCAGACACAACCCAGTGAGATGTTAGGTCATGTCGTGTTGGCCTAGCACGATTAGATTACGTGGGCTGTGTGGAGGCCGATTGGCCCAAATTTGATATATACCAAGAAAAAAATGCGAACAGAGTCCGTTGCATCCTACTACACAAACTTCGACGAAGTTTTAGCGAGGTCCTCCGCTCACCGACAGCACATTCCTCTTCCTCCTCGTCAAACACCATCATGGCCCTTCACTTCCTACTTTCTTCGCCCCAAGTCAGTGAGCCCACAATGACCGACATGCTTAGTGGTTGTGGTCATGAATGGAGTTGGCCACACCACGACACTATGTGCAGGCCTACATCGACGAGCGTCCTCCATCGCTTTCTCTGTCCTGAGCCTTTGGCTTCCTCGATTCTTTTGTTCTCCTTTCCTCCTGGCTCCTGCTCGGATGGCAGTTGCTCGACTGGCAGTTGTTCGCCAGTCGTCGGTCGCCATCGTGCAATACAGGCCAAGTTGTGTGCTATTTCTGGGCCATGTCGTGTTGGCTCGCTATATGCACTTCTCATGTTGGCACGTTGGGTCAGGTAGTATGTCACGCCTGGAAATTCTCTACCAGAATTTCCAAGACTGAATGTGTATTAAAACCCCTGTCCATGACCAACCAGGGTACACAAACGACAAAGTTGACATACAGTTCCACGTCTTACAAAAAGAATAAAAGTCTTACAGAAATGCAGTGAAAAAATGGAAAAGACAAACTAAACTAGAACGGGACTCTTGCAGCAGGCTGGCACCATTCCACAAGTATCCTCGACGGCGGACGAAGCCTACTCCTCTGAAAAGCCTCCATCAAACGCATACTCCTCTTCTGGTGTGGGGAAAAATTAAGCAAGACTGAGTACTACCCACTGTACTCAACAAGTCATACCGGAAAAGGGAGGTATGATGCAGGGTATACCAAAGGAAGGCAGAGGTTTATTTGCATAAAGTAAGCATTTAAAACAATAGTTGAAAGCAGTAGTAAAACGTTGAATTAATTGAACAATATTAAACCATCACTATCCAACGCTACATCCACGTTGCGACAAGCCCAAACCAACCACCTGAACTAAACCAGTTCCAGTAATTCCATTTATTAAGAAAGTGAGACTAATCACGATGAATCTGGTTGATCGCCCATAACCGCGGGCACGGCTATTCGAATAGTTCTACTCTGATCAGAGGTGTACATCTGTACCCACAAGACACAGCCTCAACATCATGTCAACCATGCGTCGCGATACTAGAAAGTACCCGAATAGAGACTGTGACAAGACCCTTCGCATAACCCCCTCTAACCAACCGTACCACACCACAGGTTTCGCCCCCACCTTTAAGTCCAAGGTAGGCAGCCCCCTCTCGTGCCACAGTGAATCCGACAGCCGATCAACGGGTATGTCCCCCACCGACCCAACTCCATCACGCCCACCCTATTCTGGTACGTCAGCCAGAGACAGCTACACTATAAGTCCAGCCGTTGCCCACGCTGGCTTGTGGTACGCACGGTAATTCTTCTAGGGTTTCCCACGAACCGGTCCTTAATTGCCATGGGTGCTTCCATCAAAACCATGCACTCACAGCCCACCATTAGCGTATTTTAATTAATTATTATTACCATGGTGGCTCTTAAACCAAAGTGTCACCATAGGGACTACATTAAATAATTATTTAGTGTGATCCCTCTTAGTGAGCTAAGTTAGCTAAGCATGGCTAAGCATTCCTAAAATCAGCGAACAATGTACCCAAGCTATCAAAGGTACACGATAATCAATATAATTGGCTGAGTACAAAAGGTATAAACCCACATGAAATGATATTGCAAAATAATGCAGTGTTTACGAAAAAATAAGACATTTGTAAATATAGGTACAATATGATCAATGTGAAGCATGACTTGCCTTGCTCCTGAGCTGAAGCAACTTCTGCGACGATCTTGAAATAAACGGGCGCGTCGGAGGTATCGGAATCTACGCGACAAACAAAGCAAACAGCAATACATGCTATAAGTCTACTGAAACAAAGCACAAAAGTATTTTTAATGGATTCTCTGCATTTTTATGAATTTAATGAAATTTGAATGGACTTAAACGGAGCTCGGATGAATTAGTTATGAATTTTTGAAGTTATCTGTGTTTTTACTATAGAAAGAAAAACCTTAATTTATTTATTGCGCAATTAATCCCAGGGCTGGCGTCAGCAGCTAGGGCTGACGTCATCGCTGACGTCAGCGGCGGCGGCGGTCGGTCCACGGGACCACGGCGCCGACGCGGTGGCCACGCGGCGGCCACGCAGGACGGGAGGGGGACAACCGAGATCGGCCCAAGTGGCTGATCTAATGGCCCAGGGCGCGTGGGCGGCGGGCGGCCGGGACGGCACAGCCCCGAGCTCGACTGGGGCTCCCATGGCGCGCGCGGCGACCGGGCTCGGCCGGCGACGGCGACCGGGAGGGAGGCGGCCGGATGGAGGCGACGCTCGCGGGAGAGGCGAAAGGCGGCGCTCGCGGGCGCGCGCACGGGAAGGAGCTGCGCGGCCGGGAGAGGGAGAGGGAAAAAAAGGGAAGGTGCTCACCGAGCTACACCGGAGGCGGAGAAGAGAGGAGGGCGGCGGTGCTCCGGCGCGGATCCGGCGGCGCCAAGGCACGGCCGAGGAGCGGAGGAGGATGGCGAGTGCGGCGACGGGGTCGGTGCGGCTCGGGGACAACGCGAGCGGGGCGGAGGCTTGGCCGGAGATGGCGGAGGCGACGGCGTAAGGGGTCGGTGGTGCCGCGGGCGCTAGGAGGCACGGGAGCGACTGCGAAATGGGGAAAAAGGGGAGGAGGATGCGGCGAATCATTTATATGGGCGCGGGGAGGAGAGATCGTGGCCAGACGCCCGCGGATTTCTCGTCGGAGTGGGAAGAGCGGGGAAGGAGAGAGAGGCGGGATTCCAAAATTGAATCCCGGCCGTCTCGTGAGCGCGTGCGCGATGGGGGCGTGCGGGAGTGGGGCGGAAGGTGTGGGCGAGGGCAGCGGATGCGGAGGAGGTGGGGGAGTGGCGCGAGATGCGCGGGCGGGCGGTTGCACCGAGCGGTGGCGCCGGTCGGAGGTTGGGGAAACATCCGACAGGTGGGCCTCACCGGTCGGTGACCCCGAGAGAGAGAGGGAGGGCGCGTGGACTTGCAGGCGAGCGCGGCGCGAGCGGGCCGCAGCCTACGGCCGGCCCGAGAGAGGGAGAGGGCGCAAGGAGGAAGGGGAGAGGCCGGGCGGCTGGACTGGGCCGACGGCCCAAGAAGGAAGAAGAAGAGGAAAAAGAAAAAGAAAAAGGAAAAGGGAAAAGGGATTTTCCTAGGATTAATTTAAATCCGAATTTGATTTTAATTGGTTTAAAATTATTTCTAGGGCTCTGAAAATTCCACTAAAAATCCTGTTAATGTATTTTGACATGGGGAACTCAAGAAAAATTCCACCCTGCCATTTCCACTTCTTTAATGCATTAATTAATTGGATTTTTCTCCAGATTAATTAAGCAATTTCTCAGATAAATTATTAAATTCGATTTTTACGATTTGGGAGAACTTCAGGGTGTGACATAGTAGCCCAAGCATGACGTGGCTAGACAAACCGTGCCAACACGACCCATAACCAAACAGACTATGTTATTTCTGGGCTGTGAGCTACACATGTGTGCCCACGTGAACACGGAAGGACCCAGCTTATTTGACAATCTATAAGAGGATTTGGCAAACTCATAGTCATTCTTATGTTTTTACGGATAAGATTAATTAAGACACCTCAGTCACACCTAATTAATTTGATTAGTGTTGAATTAAAGGAAAACAATTTTTTAAAGATGTTTCTTTCCATAATAGCGATTACACTCCACCAGCACTTAAAAAATAACATACTCTTTTTTCCAAAATAACATGCAAGCACAATATAATCTATAAAACATATATATTTTCTTCTTGTTTTTATTAGATCAATTTCAAATACGTTGTCCAAGATAAAATTTATTTCAATATGCAGAATGAGGACAAACCGATCTCATGGGGATATACACATTTGCGTTGCTTATCTCATTGGTGAAAAGAAAAATATTTTCTCACTAAATCAACATGTTAAGAGGGTTAATTAGGAGAAATTAATCTCAGTTGGTAGAAACAACGGAATGATTGACATTTTTGCAACTACACCGAATGATTTTAGCAACAACTCTTAGATATCCACACCACAGAAGGAGTCGGAGTCGACATCAAGCGGACAAAAAAATATCCTCAAGCACCCATCACGATGATTTCTCGTCCTTCTTACACACAATTACACACATATACTTGGCCACCTAGAAATATGAGATATTTATATCTTTTCTAACCTTTTTTTTCTTTTTTTCTTATATGTTATTTAAACTAATATTTTTTAATCAAATAAATAATTGTTTTTAACCCAAAACAAACACATTATCAAAATATATTAAATGTTCATTTTAGTGAAACTAAATTAGTGTATTAGATGTTAATAATTTTTATATAAACTTGGTCAAACTTAAGTAAGTTTGATTAGGAAAAAAGTCAAAACAACTTATAGTGGAGTAGTAGTTATCATGACATATTAATAATATTAGTTAGATTTAATTTTTACATGAGTTACTAGTAATCAATGTGACATCAAGTTGCTTAACTTATTTAGAATTTAGGAGATATTTTCTCCTCGGCATAATCTAGAATTCTCTTAACTAATTATATATGAAGATATTATTCAATGCTAGATATAGTCATATAAATATCTATAATTTATATGGCCAAATTAGAATAAATTAGAGAGTAAAGTTTGTTATGGATCTAATAATCATAGTGCACTATAAATATTACTCAAGTGAGTTATAAATTTTACCATATATGATTGTATGTCTTATGTTATGTTATAGTAGTAATCGTGCACGTGCAATACACGTTTTTCACAAAAATATATTATAATAAAAACATAATCACATTTAAAAGTTAAAACCTATACTAAAAACCTACAAATCGTTCACCTATCTATATAATAAAATCGATAAAAGGGATAGGCTCATTGGTACCCAACACTTTATCAATAAATATTTATAAAAAATAAAATAAAATAAAATATTAAAAATATATAATAATATACAATAATAAAATATTATATTATTTTATAAACTAACTAGTTTACCAAACCTCATTTAAAAAATCTTAGATACGTCACTGATACTATGAAATACACACAAAGGAGATGAAATGTGAACAAACTGAGACACCAAGTATAGAAATATGGCAGGTTAAGATGAAGTTTCCTCTCACACATTAGTGAATCTATTAGGACCGTTGTGACAAATCACAGTGACAGTGATGTTTGCAAGTGACACTCAATTGAGACTGAAGCCTTAAAGAACATGCCCAGGTCATTAGAGCAGAACGTTCGTCTGATAATTCAAAAACCCAACATGCCAAGCGCGTACAGAATCATTCTGCGACGCCGCTAGCATATGCCTCCGAAATCGGCAACCAACGTTAGAGTAGTCAATCACAAGAGTGCGAACAACACCGGCTACTACCGGTACACCTAGAAATGTAACTCGACTGTTAATCTAAGCCTGAATCGTTCAATTTAATTCTAAGACAAAGTGATTCCAACACAAGGGAACAGAACTCCAACCGCGCCGAACTAATCCCACCCCCACGAACAGCCCCAAACACAGCTACATATGCTGCGACAACGCACAGAGCAACCGAAAACCCCCCAAACCCCTACACCTCACAGTCTCGAATCCCCCCTCCCCCTCAAAAAAATTCCCTACACCTCGCAGTCCTGCCACCGACCAAAGCACCGACGAGTCAGCGCCGGTGACAAGCACGTGCGGAGGAGGAGGAGCCGCGAGAGGAGGACCACACCACAAAACCACCAAATCGAGCCCTAAACCGTCAACTCACCCCTGACTCAAGCCCCCAAATCCACCACCTCCTTCACCTCTGCCGTCGTTGCCCACTCACCGATGCAAAGCCCAACCAAATCAAGGAGAGGAACGAATCACACCTTTCGATTGGGCTCACCTCCTCTGCTGCAACTCTGCAAGGAAGAGAGAGGATAGGAGTTTTAGGTGGTTACAGAGATTGGGGCGTGTACCGTCTCCTGTACGTGGCATGGGGTTACAACTCTCCGTGTGGGGTTCCACCTAGGCATGGCGCACGTGGGCCACGTCACGTGGGGTCATCTGGTGCGTTCGTTTGGGGAGATGGGTGGTGTGGATTGGGGTTGGTCCATGGACCGAGCGCAAGGAGGGTTGGTGGCAACGGGTGGGATAGGGCGTCTGGTTCGAGGATAAGGGCCCTGGTTTTTCACTGTCGCCGTGGGTGGGCGCAGGGATAAGGCACCTGGGCGCCTAGTTCGAGGCTAAGGGCCCCGGTTTTCCACTGCTGCCGTGGGTGGGCGCGGGAAGGGTTGATGGCAACGTGTGGGATAGTGCAAGGAGGGTTGGTGGCTGGGCGCGGGGAGGGTTGGTGGTCGCCGTGGGTGGGCGCGAGAAGGGTTGATGGCAACCAGTGAGATAGGGTAGGGAGGGTTGGTGGCAACGGGTGAGATAGGGCGAGGAGGATTGATGGCAACAACGCCTGGTTTGAGGATAAGGGTCTTGGTTTTTCACTGCCGCCGAGGTAGGCGTGGGAGAGTTGGTGGCAACGGGTGGGATAGGGCACTTGGTTTTCACTGCCGTCATGGGTGGACACGAGGGTTGGTGGCAACGGGTGAGATAGAACGCCTGGTTCGAGGATAAGGGTCTATCGTCATGGATAGACTGTGAGACACATGGATACCTGGTTCGAGGATAAGGGTCTATGAGGATAAAGGTCTATGAGACACCTGAACACCTGGTTCGAGCACAAGGGTCTGCCGCCGTGGATAGATTGTGAGCCACCGTGGATAGATTGTGAGCCACCTGTGTCAGTGAGCTTGCCATGAGCCACATGTGTCAGTGAGCCTTGCCGCCCTGCCGTGAGCCACATGTGTCAGTGAGCCTTGCCGCCCTGCCGTGAGCCACATGTGTCAGTGAGCCTTGCCGCCCTGCCGTGAGCCACATGTGTCAGTGAGCCTGGTCGTGCTGTCTTGTGCTGTGCTCACTGCATGCCACGTGAGGTAATTTTGCCACTTGTAGTGTTCCACTGTGCAGTGGTCACATCAGATTTTGAACTGTTTTTCATGTAATTGTAATATAAAAGATGCAACGTTATAAGTTATTACCTTAATGCAGTTTTTGGAGGCACATCCGACGCTACAGAATTGACGGTGCGCAAATTTACTTACGCAAAAATACAATACTCCTACATAACACTAGTACTGTGCTTTCCTGAAACAAAACAGCTATAACGCCAAAATCACCAGACAACAAGCAACTAACAAAACCGCATTACCAGATTTAATCCATAGGGTTTAACAGAGTTAAGGTAGGCACAGCACAAGGGAGCACAAATTCATAGATTCAACAGGTCCTGAAACATCTGCTACAAAACTTAATACCCCAGAAAATATAAAGAGAAGAGAACAAAGTATAGAGTAGTGATTATCGTTTTGACAAATTCTGACTTTGCTGAGGAACCACACAAACTAAGCCTTGAGCTTGCCAAAGAACCTCTGCTTCTCGTCGGTGGTCTGGAAGCGACCATGCCCGAACTTGGACGAGGTGTCGATAAACTTGAGCTTGATCTCCTCGAGCGCCAAACGAGAGGTCTGTTTAAGCAGGGACTGGCGGAGTGTGACGACCCTCTTCTTGGGGCCTACGCAGCAACCCTTGATCATGAGGTAGTCGCCCTTCACAACACCATAGTGGGGGAAGCCACCCATGGGAGTGATGTCCTTCTCAGTCCTGAGAACACAACCAATTAAGTCTCTCTTGCAAATGGATTCAAGAACATATTAAACAGAAGAGATTTGGAATCATGAAGGACCGGTGTCACATCTGGTAAACGAATACTAACCTGTCAAATTCAGTGCAGGCAGCATGGCTTTCCTGGCCAGACTTGCCAATCTTGTAAACCTTCTTGTTCATCTCAGTGCGGTGGTGGTAACCATTCTGACCAGCACGAGCAACAGTGTAGGAAACCCTGGCCGGATGCCAGGCACCGATACAAGCAACCTTGCGGAGACCCCTGTGGGTCTTGCGGGGAAGGCGGGTGACACCCCAACGTGTGACAACACCTTCATAACCCTTACCCTTAGTGACACCAATGATGTCAATCATCTCATCCTTCTGGAACACAGCATCAACTGGGACTTCCTTCTCAAAGAACTTGTAGCCGTAGTCCACCTTATCAGCAATGGTGCCACCATTGATCTGGATCTCCATGAGGTGAGCCTTCTTCTGCTTCAAGCCCTTCATCTTCCTAATCTGAAGCATATAAATACGACCAACATATAATGAGTTCAAATTTAAACTGAGAACAAATAAACAATTTACAGCATACTTTTTACCAGTCAAGTTAACTGAACAGAAAGGGGTTCAAAATACACTAGACAGTAAATAAAAGTAGGTTGCTGACCTGAGTGTGCACAATCACACGGACAACAGAAGCATACTTCTTCATCTTCTCAAGCTGCATTTGGATTTCCTTCTTGCCAGCATCACTATCATACTTAAGAGCATACTTGGTGAAAGCCTTCTTCTTGCTCTTGCACCAGTTCTTGTAGAACCTTCTCCTCACTTCTTCACTAAGATGCTGAGCCCAGACAGAGTTGAGACTGCGCAAGCCACGTGGAGTCTTCACATAGGCCACAAGTCCAACAACGACAAGAGGAGGTGTCTCAATGATGGTAACAGCCTCACAGGTCTCCTTCTTGTGGAGTTCTGAAAAGCATCAGAAAAATGATAAGGTTAAATCTCTTCAGTGGTATGCGTATTCAGACGAATACTAAAGTCTAGTATTTAAGTATTGGCTAAAGGCCAGTACTCAACTATGTTAGGCCTAGTAGGCATTAATTCAGAATATTATGTTCTCCCAAGTAAATTTAGAACCAACATATGCAACTAAGGTAGTTGCCGCATAGTCACAATACATGATCATATATTGTCAGGTTGAACAAAATAGCATTGGCAAAAGGATTAGACACATACTGGAACCAGGCTTCTCGACCTCACGCACAATGTGTGTCATTCCAGCCTTGTAACCGACGAAGGCGGTGAGGTGGCACGGTTTGCTGACATCATCCTTGGGGAATGACTTCACTGCAATAACAGAGAACAAAATATCAGATTGGTAGTATAATCACAACATAAACAACTGGTCGTGCAAAATGGCATCGAGAAGAACACTGGAACAAGAAAAAACTAAATGTTGAAGCTAAGCCTTAAAGACTGCTAGAATGTATTCCCAAACTTGGATATTATTGGCAAGAAAAACAGTAATTTTCAGCATTTTGAAAACTAGGCAGAGTACACTAATAGCATGTCAGATATACAGATATATAGGGAAATGCATTACCGTACAGGTACGCTATTAGTAGGAATTCTACCAATGATGGAAGCATATGGATTGATCAGATCAACATAGAATTATTACCTCATGTTTATTATTTTCCCCATTAGAAATTATGGAACAAATAGAGCATAGGCTTTCAAGTCACATATACAGAGTATGAGAATCACAGACCGTTCTGCTAAGAACACTGGGGCGCACAACAATCTAGCCAGGCACACAGAACTAAGACTATAGATCCATATAGCAACAGCATCTCGGCGACGACTACATCCTATTTTCTACCAAAAGGATCCAACAAGTTTCTACTCTACCATACAAGGCGCAAGCTCTAAAAATACAGCACCGCACAAGCAAAAAGAAAAAGAGAGAGAGAGTAGGTGAGTGAGCATACCCTTGCCGCGATGGCGGGACGAGCGCTTCCTCGGGAGGAAGCCGAGGGATCCGTGCCTCGGGTGCTCGAACTTCCTGTGCGACATCTTCCGCCTCCTCCTCCTCCTCCTCCTCCTCCCTTACCTACAAAATCCTGCGAGAAAACGCAACTCCATCAGATCCACGACAAAGCATACGCGGCAAAGCACCCACCGGTGAATCCGCAGGCCGACGACGGCAACGAAATGGCCGCGCCGCCGCCGCCGCCGGGGGAGGGGAAGGATGAGATGGTTTACCTGGTGCGGGGTGGCGGCGCCGAGTGGCGGTGGGGGTGTGTGTGGAGGCGGAGCAGGGTAAACCCTAGGACAGCGCTTATAAAGGGGGCCGCCAGGACGAGGGTTTTGATGGGTCGGACGGAAATGCCCCTCCGCGATGAATGCTTCTAGGGCTAAGCTGCTCTGGGCTGGGATGGGATGGGATGGGCTCCGGCCCACAATACCTCCTCTTATAACCTCTTGGAAAAATACCTCCTCTTATAACCCCTTGAAAAAAATACAACAGAGGTCCCTTATCTTATCACCAAATTATAAAATTGTCCTTGAACTATAAAACCGAATGCAACGTATCCTTCAACTTACAAAACTAGTGCAAAGTAGGTCCATCGGCGGTATTGTCCTTGGTTTTGACTGACGTGACGCCTAGGTAGCTCCTTTCACTAGGTCTCCATCCCATATGGCATTGATGTTGTGCTTACGTGGCAATTCGATCTAGAAAAAAATAAAAAACATGGGGTCCACACCAGTGAGCGCTTGCGCCATACACCTTCCAGCTGCTGTTGTTGTTCCAAGTTGTTCCCACATCATCTTAGTAATTCTATTAGCGAAATCATTATTCTCCTGGTACTGTTGTTCTTTGTTGTACTGATGTGGTACTGTTCTTTGTATATACTCATATTTTCACCATTTCGATATTGATGAGGTTCTTCTAGCCAATATTGATTTGCATATACTCATATTTTCACCATGCCGATATTGATGAGGTTCTTCTAGCCGATATTGATATGGTTGCCCCCAGCCGAATCCTTGAGCAATTGATTCATCAATTGTTTTCTTGATTAAATTCTGTAATGTATCCATCAAAACTCCATATTGATCGAACAAGGCATGATGAACTGCATCATCAACTTGTGTTTCAACCATCGGCTTGAGGAATTGAATCTTCTGAATTGGACCTTGTTGCGTCATGACGAAAAACTGAAGACAATGCCTTTGAAATTCAGCCACAGATTGCTTCATTTATTGCCTCTGTTCCTCTGTCATTGTGACCAGGATCTTGGCATCAACTTTCTTTTCAGACATGTTGGTACAAAATTCGTGTTCCACTGGGCGTGCCAAATCTGTGGTGATCAAAAATTCGCGCCCAGCCAATGGTGTCGAATCTGCGTTGACGCGAACTATATCGACAAACACACGAATGCCTGGGAGATTTGCTTAGTTCCAGTGCAGGTCCTAAATTTTGATGAGGTACGAGCGTGCCAGTCAGTTCAATCCTGCAACTTACAAGATATATAAATCGATGACAAATAGTCGATCGACCAACAAGCCGATGTAGTGATACTAATCGATGACGATAAGATTTTGAACAATCGGCTATATGTCCGATGTAAATTCTGACACTTGGATAATGATATAAAGCAATTGGTTGATAATAATGTAATTAACCAATTGGCTGATATAAATATGACAAGGCAGATACCCAATGAACCAGTCAGCTAAATAGATATAATGAAGCAAACATCCAACAAATAATTCGGCGAATATTGATATAGAATATTAGATGTAGGCTCAATGGTTAAAACATACATCGGCTGAAAGTTCGATCCAAATAATTAAATAATCAATGAAACCTTTGCTGCAATCGGCTAAAACCAAATTTAATATGATCCTTATAAGCCGATACAACATTTAGATAACTCATCGGCTGAAACCCCGATAAAACAATGATTGATGCCTACTGACTAAAAATAAATCCAACTTACAATTACAACCCTATAGGTCAAACCCAATCAATGCAGCATAAGGTTGATAATTGTTTGATAGATTTAAGCAAGCCGATATGACACCGATTGACGGAGCGTGGAGCTCCTCACCGGGAGACCGCGCGGGCCCCCCTTTGCCGGTTCGGCCGGGGGCGCTAGGTGAGGTTCTTCGCCCTCGATCTGAGGAACGTCAGCGAGAGAGGAAACGCACGAAACACGGGCGACGTAGACAGGTTCGGGCCGCTGAGAAGCGTAACACCCTACTCCTGTGTTCTGGTGGATCTGAGAGTCTCCAACAATACAAAGAGAGTTCGGTCTTTAGAGCGTATCGGCTGGAGTCCGATCTCCCTCCTTCCTAGGCCTGGGCCTCCTTTCATATATCAAGGGGCTACCACATGGGCCACCAGCTGCCTAAGAAAGAAAACATTCTTTTTACAATCAGGGCTAGTCTACTGCCGGAAGTGACTTCTGACAGACACGGTACACGCCTCCTGCCCAGCTCGCCAGCTCTCCCGGTGGACGCCCGTTTCAACCTTCATTAAATGGCAAGCGACTTTCTTGCCATGCTTGCGCTGAAGTCTGGAATGGATCTGACCGGGGCTGACGTACCAACTCCAGGAGTTGGCACGCTGGCTCCGGCTAGGGACGAGAGCCAGGAGGCTCTCATCATTCTGACGGGACGGGGCGAGGCGTGCCACAGGCCGCCTGTCGCCACCTGACCCGCGATCTAACCGATCTGTGACCGGTCACACACCGCGACCGGTCACGGACCGGATAAGCGTGCGCTGCGCCACATTAAATGCGGCATGGCGCGCTCGTCTGATCCGCCATAAATGCGGTTAGGTGAGCCCTGCCGTGCTCACCTAACCCGCACACGCGGCGCCAAAATCACAGGGGGTCGGGGCGCCCCGGCCCTCGGGGCCGAAACGGGAGCGGCCCGACCCCTCGGGGAGACAGAGGGAGGGGTGGCCACGTCACCCTCGGGCCCGACCCCCCCGGGGGGGTCGGGCCACGTGGGTGACTGCGGCCACTCAAGCCTCTAGTCATGATACCCCCGGTCCCATGTCACCGACACCGATCAAAGTGATCACCGACACTGTCATATATTAAATTTAACTAAGACAGTAAAACCATCGATGGAAAATTTAACACATCAGATAAGATTGGCTAACCTCGGATGAAACATTAGTATAAACCTATCGGCTTAACAAGACTTAGATTATCAATAAAAATCTAGTAGGTCGGACCTAAGCGATGCAGCATAAGATTGTGTATGATAATCTAATACTCAATTAGCTGATAAATCTGTCTAATGTGATGGATATAACAAATATATCTAAAGCGGTATTATGTTTAAAGAAAAATCAACTTGATTAAAATATCGGACTTAACCGAGGAAGTCCTAACTAAGCCGATGTGACTATGAACAGTAACGGAACTAAAGATAGAGATGATATACCAGATAGGCAACACTTGTGTCGGCCCGATTAGAATATAGGACTCAACCAAGGAAGTCCTAGCCACGCCAGCACAAGCAAAGATGACGGAACTCACTTCTCGCCAGAGGTCAGACTTAACCGATGCAGCCCATGCAAAAAACTAAGAACTCGCCGGGAGTAAATTAAGGTGGTGACGAGCTGAAAGTAGATGTAGGTGACGATGCGTTGAAAGTAGATGTATATTGATCTGTGGAGATAGATTACAAATACCCCGGGTGTACATATTTATACCTATAGAACGAGAAGATTCCTAATCGGACATGACACACTTTCCTAATGATAAAAGAAAAAACATAAATCCTGATTGAACACTAAACAAAACTTTTTAAAGATAAATCCTTTCTAATTAATAGATAAATTAAGCTACCATGTCATGGTCTTCACAATTTCTTCTTGAACTCGATCTCTTCTGAATAAGTTTTCCATCGACTAATTGATCTCTTTTCTTAACTGAATCCACTAAAGAATATTATCAAATTTTAGCGGTTAACAACCAGTCGTCGCCCTTCACCCAACGAAGGACGAGAAAGCCATTGAGGAGGGAGGCGGCAGTGGATGATCTGGTGGTCAGGGCGGCACGAGAAAGGAGATGGGCCACGTGGTCCTAGCGGCTAACGGGTCTATCTCCTCTTCACCGTCCTTCTTCGTACCAACCACCGCCAACGTCGCTTTCTCCGCTGGCCGCCGCCCATGCCCCTTTCTCCCGTCGCTCGTGCACTGGAAAGAGATGGGGAACAAAGGGGAGAGGGAAAAGGGGAAGAAGAAGTTGATGTGTCACTGTCATGTGGGGGCCACATGGGTCCCCGTTGACTCAACTGCTACGTAGGACAAAACCAGGGTCAATATTGCCTAAGGACCCAGAGTGATCCGGTTTTGTATGTTGAGAGATGTCATATACTCCCTCCGTTTCATATTATAAGTCGTTTTGACTTTTTTAGGTCAAACTTTGTTAAGTTTGATTTTATAGAAAAATTAGTAACACCTAAAACACCAAATTAGTTTCATTAAATCTAACATAGAATGTATTTTGATAATATGTTTGTTTTGTGTTGAAAATGCTACTATATTTTTCTACAAAAGTCAAAGCGACTTATAATATGAAGCGGAGAGAGTATCAGATTTTTCGGTTGAGGGACGATTTTGTAATTCGATGATAAGATGAAGAACCTCATATGTACTTTTTCCTAACCTCTTTGTTTGCTAATCATTTTCTCTTTTTTATTCTTCCAAAAAAATCTCTTTTTTCTTTTCTTGTTCACTTCTTTTTTTTTCCATGCGCATATGTAGGGTTGAATCAAATAGCACTTGTAAAATGTTTCTCCCTGTTACAAATTATTTTTTGTTAATTTATGTGCTTTCACTTCATTCAAGCGTTATGTAAACGAGGGGTTTTTCGGATAAAACATAATGGAATGTCAGTTGGTCCAAGGATGTATGCGTTATTCCATGCAAATGCGAGGAGCTTTTTGCAAAATAGCCAGCACACGTAAATCTCTCAGAGGAACAATCTCTCAGAGGAACCGAAAACAACTCAAAAAACGAAGAAAATTGCAACCCTACGAGCTATTTGGCTGTTGATGTATCATGTATTTTTGCTACATAGCAGAAAGATGTCGATGGTACAAAGATGATGTTTGATCATTCATTGTATTCAAAAACTTTAAATAAAATATTATTTATTTATTTGACATGTTTTAACATTAAGAAAACTTTTTTTTGAATAAAACAAATGGTCAAACGTTATTTCAAAAGTCAACAGTATTATCTATTAAAAAATGGAGGTAGTACAATTTTTTCTGACTCGAATCACTTGTAGCAGAAGAGATGGAAATGCCGGGGAAAAGAATGATATATCACTTGGCAGAGCCAGTTTCAGAAGGAACAAACTATCGACACAATTACATGCAATGTACTTAAGCTGTCTGCTCTCTGCACCTGATCAGAATACACAATGACTCAAAACTCTGCACTCCCGTATAGTTCTGAACACAACAAGAATATTAACTCACACAAAATTTCTCAAGTCAAGAACACCAAAACGAAAAGAATGATGAAAAGAACCACCAAGAACGCTATCATCATGATCTGCCCTTTCAAGCTGGCCTTCTTCAGAACCATGGCCACCCTTTTCTGCACAAAATAAAAAAGGGGAAGGAGTTTCAGGCTGTTGGAATCTGGAGTCAAAACAATCTAGGTGGAAAATATGGTACTCCTTTTGTATTCAGATAGAGCAAAAGATATAACGCATGCCTGCACAAAGTCGAGCCTATTGGATGTGGTTTCCATGTCGAGGCTTAGCTCACCCAAAAGTCTTTCCTGCACAAGATAGACGAGAATGCAAACACATCACAAAGGACAATGGCATTTCAATAACACAATATATACAGTAGTCAAATAAGCACAACATTTATACAAGGAAAGAGAGTACACAAAAACTAGTTGTACGAAAGCAAGGAAATTAGATTATCACAATTTTACCTGTCCAACAAGTTCGTCATGTATGGTGAGGCCTACACCTCCAATTCGTTGGACACTAGCACTAAGCTCATCCAATTCTTCGTCCTGTCGCCTACAGAAGATGTGCAATCCATTTATCAGTGGTCTTTTGGTTCACAGTTCATACAAGAGAGGAAAAAATTAGAACAGACTTATGGAAGGCATCATCATATATATTCAATTTTCAAAGCTCTTGTTTAGGAAATTGTATGATTCCATGGAGCAGAACTTCGATCCTTTGTTTCTTTAAGCTACAAGTTCTAAATTGATATTTCAGCAACATTAATCTCAGGAAACTAGATCTTTTTGGTAAGCGCTTACTTAATCAGGAGCATCTGCTGATCAGATTCTGAAGCAATGAAGTCATCGTTGTCTTGAGCAATGTGGTGCTTGGACCTGGCTAATTCAGAAGGATTGACTGAATGACCAAAGGCACTCTTTTGCTTTCCAGCTTCAACATACCGCCTTATGGAGACCACCTAGGTTATTTCAAATTTTGTTATTTGCCACATCAAACTCATTTTATAGCGGAAAATCAGGTTGTAGACTATCATACTGTAAGACTACCTGGTTACGAGCAGTGCTAGTCCAGTTCCTCCTTTTTCCTATTTCAACCTCGTTAAGACCATAGTAAGCTGGATCTCTCTCAGCAACTGAAATAGCTTTCTCCAGTTCAACCACCTGGATGAAAGGTCGAAGGCATATGTAGGTCAAAGATGAAGTAAGAACATGAAAAAGAAATGGAGGGGTAACGGCAGTTTATAAATACATCAAACCATTCTGAACCTTATGGTTTGTGAGTGCTTACATTGGTCAAAACATTACAAAAAAAAAGTAAAAGTACAAAAGAGTCCTGAGGCAGAATAACTACAGGCATCATGAGCCTAAAATTAGTATGACACTAAAAATATGGTGGTAATCCCATATACCTGCCACTGGATACTTTCACAGCTTGCTATTATTTCTTTGGTCAGATGCACATGTTCTCCAGTGTTTTCCGGTGTTTGCTTCCACTGGTGAAAAGTATCTTGAATTTTTTCTATCTGGACATAACAATGGGGCAACACAAGAGAAGTTGTTATAAGAAATGCACTACTTATAGTATCATTTACGGTGTTATTATTTGCATCGAAATAATCATTGGAAAGAATAGAACACAATTGTCTTCAGACCTTGTAGTAACAGAATACATCATCATTATAGGGAAAATCCTTCGGTAAAAAGAAAGAAGAAGAAAGACTGAATAATGCCAAATTGTAAATCCAAGAGGTAGCAGCTCTCAATCTCAGATCCATGTATTGGTGAGACTCACTAAGACGCATTAATTTCCTGCAATTCTCCAGCAGGGAGTTAACTGAAACCGAAGAGCCTAGGAAACGGATCCAGAGCTGCAATTTTGTGCAACCCGGAGACAATTAAACCGCTTGAATGAAATCTACACAGCGAAGAACACAGCAAAGCAATACCGACCATACTAGTGACCACCAGAAGAAATCATTGGTTTCACCGCGATGGAGTCTAGCGCCCGAGATTCACATTCGCCCACCGCACAAGAGACCGCAACGGATCGAGCGAGTGAATGAATGAATGAGCGATGGGGAGGGGAGCTCACCGAGTCCTGGATCTCGTCCTTAACGATGTAGAAGGGATCCTGCGCGGAGGTCATCCTGCTCGCGAAGGGAGCCTGGACAGAGAGAGGAGGCGCCGGATCGCGGGAGCTCGGCCACGGCCACCTCCTCCGCCCACTCCGGTGTCCGGTGGCGTCGCGCACGGAACGGGCGGAGACGGAGAAGAAGATGGAATAACTCTACACGAACTCGTGGGCTGGCCTCCGATGCACCTTGCTGGGCTTTAGGCCCATATAATCTATTTGGGCCGTAAATAACCCCTCCCTGCGTTCAACTGTATTTTTTTTCTTTTTCAGTAAATTGCAGTTTTCTACTGCTCCTTCAGTACCAAAATATATCAACCACATCCTATCCTAATACTATAAATCTAGACATAATAGGATGTATCTCATCTAGTCCACTCCTAGGTTACTATGTTTTGGGATAGAGGTAGTAGCTCCTAGCAGGTCGCCGCCGTCGCCGCCTCCGAAACTCCAAGTCTGCAACCACCAAAGAAGCCAAACGCAGGTCATCGTAGGTCACAGGATCATGGCCGCCGCCGCCGCCGCCGTTTTAGTGGAGAGGAGAGGTTGAGAGGACTGAGGAATGGCTAGGGTTAGAAATTTAGGATTGCTAGCTTGCTCTTCTATCTCCTCTTTGGGCCACCGGCTAAACTTGGAGAAGGCCCAAGGTCTGCTCTGATCTCGGCCTGGTGCTAAACTACAAACTGAGTGGCGCTAAATGAAGTGTAGTTTAGCGGATTTAGCCGGCTAATTGCCGCTATTAGCGAAAAAGATCGTTTAGCGCAAAAGGCTAACTATCCTAGCTCCAACCCTGCCCAAACACTATAGCCCGCTATAGCGGTGGCTATAGCTCGCTATTTTGAACATTGTTCTAGATTGCTTAGCATATACTACGTATTAAGGTTTAAAAAGAAAGATTATAAATTTCATTATTAGATGATGTATGGTTAAGAGTGAGAGAATGGTTGGGAGTAGAATAAGGAAAAATTTAAATGTGTGGATGGGACAAGTAGTACTTACAATGGCAACTATTTTTGCATGGATTTTGAATTTATAAAAAAATATAATTTAGAACAAAGGGAGTAGATAAATAGGCTTAACAAAAACGTTACTTTGAAATACCTAAATTTTAGTTTGTCATTGACACTAGGTGAGCAATGCTTGTTCCTACGTGCATGGGCTGATGTATGGTAGGGCTCCTTTGGATTGAATATTTTTAGAGGAAAGCTAGAGGAATTGAATCCAAAGAAGGAGGTTATTGATTCGAAGGGATTTCATAAAATACGGAAAATTCCTCTCTATTAATTTAGAGAAATTCTAAAAAGGAGGTCTAACCTCATGATTTTGAATTTACTTTGAAAGTTCCAATACAACTTGTGTCTTTCAATCTCTCTTCAGTCCCTAATAAATCATTATATAACCTTAATGTTCTTATATTTTTTCTATGGGACATCCAAAATAGATTAATTCTTGTGGTTTTATTTTCTGTAAGATTCAACAAGTTATGTGATTCTATTTGATGTAAGATTCAACGTGTCACGACATCCCATTCTTACATTTTTATTCATGTTATATGTTTTCGAAATCTATAAAACTTAAATATTATTTAGTAATTCTTGTGGTTTTATTTTCTGTAATATTCAACAATCATGCAATTCTATTTCATGTAATTAAGATTCAACATATCATGACATTTTATTCTTACAATTTTTTTCCGTTATGTGTTTTCAAAATCTATAAAACTTTTTTTTCCTTTGCCGCAATATAAAGTGAAAAATATTTGCTATTTAATCTTGAAGCAAATTGAAGCTTACTCTCCATGGCTAGATTAACTTATGATTAAATCATGTACGTTACTAAACTGAAGAAACTCTGTAATAATAATTGGGCGCGGTAAGAATATGCATGATCAGTCGCCACCGGCCATTAGTGATCACTAAGCTAGTGCAGTGTAATGGCAAGGATGCCAATGAACGCCACTAGCAGTAGCATCACCATGGCGGCGCGATCCCTTCACCTTCACCTTCCATGCATGCACCATGAACGTTACGAGCTCCTTCTCTCGCCCTATATAACGCACCGCACGCCGCGGCGAGCTCTGCACCAGCAGCTTCCACAAACCAACCGGCGGCGAGCTCTTGCTAGCTAGCTAAGCTCACACTCACCAATGGCGCGCACCGTGAAGCTCGTCGCCGTCGCCGCGCTCCTCATCCTTGCCGCCTCCGGCAGCGGCGTCGACGCGGCTAGAACTGCTGTTGCTGCGCCGCCACTGGCGGCGCGGCTCCGGGCGGCGTTCGACGGCGAGGCGGCGGCGGAGGGAGGAGAAGGGTGGATGATGGAGTGCTGGAGCGCGGTGACGAAGCTCGGGTCGTGCACGAACGAGATCGTGCTCTTCTTCGTCAACGGCGAGTCCTACCTCGGCCCGGACTGCTGCGTCGCCATCCGCACCGTCACGCGCCGATGCTGGCCGGCCATGCTCGCCTCCGTCGGCTTCACCGCCCAGGAGGCCGACATCCTACGCGGCTTCTGCGACGCCGAGCTCGCCGGCGACGGCGACCCGCCGCCGTCCACCAACTCCTCTTCCGTCGCTCCCGCTCCAGCGCCGGTGTCTGCTTAGCGCGCGCGTCGCGCGGTTGCACGTTGAACACGCTCTCGATCGATGTAATAAAATAAACTTGGAAATAAATTAATTAGCCAGATATGCAACCTCTGCTTTGCTTGAATTTTGTTAGTGATTTGCATTTGCGAGTATCAAATTTGATGGTATATTAGAAAAGTCTCCTTTAAAAAAATATGGTTTTGAGAACTGTTTGAGCATTCCATTGATTCTAACCTTTTCACCCTACATGAAGGAAAGGCAGTCATATAAAAAAGTATGGTTTAAAAATTAACCGACAGTGGATAATTGGATAAACTGAACAAAATGAAGAGTTCAATTTACAGCCAATTCACCCTCTGGAAACAGAGAGGCCGGCAATTTGCTTTTGCGCTAATGTTAAGCTGAAATGATCGGTACGGTGTCAACTGCTTATTTTTGCTACTTTGTTTAGATAACGGGAAATTGATCTCATCCTCTTTATTGTGAGTTGCACATGTATATACATTGTTATGCAGTCGTAAAAAAAACGTAATGCATCAAGGGGGCACATGTACAGAAAGCATGACAGAACGTACATTGAGCTGAAGATAATTACTAGAACTCATTGCATGTGCGTCTTTTGTGTAAACGTGAAAACAAAATTAGAACAAGTTCATTTTGCTAAACCTCCACCCATACAACCATTGCCATCTTTATTCTCTGATAATGTTTTTGAAAGGAAATTAAATTTTCTGGTATTATTAAGCTGAACTAGATAAGCAGCCCACGCGATTGCGCATACATCTTTTTTTTCTAAATATATATTTTAAAAATATAGTAACTAAAATTTCCTTATATATATACTTTCTGTATAAAGGTTCCGTTGGATGTTCATATAAAGTATTTTCAATGTGTGTTCCCATTGTCATTATGAAATATAACTCTTTGAAGCGGCTATAACTATAATTGAACACGGAACCAAGCAACCGTTCCAGCTAAATTATTGGAGGTGAAAGAGAGGAATTTGAAAACATAGAACGAGAAGGTGATGAAACATATTGGAACACAGTAGCACGAATTAAAAAAAATGGTCCTCCAAATTTTTGGCACCCTGTGTCATCGAGACAGAATCAATATGTGTAGGAGGTTAGGAACAGTTCTGAACAAAAATTGGGTCTCTTAATCTAAAATGCTTCGTCTTTGCGAAACCCTCTTAGACCACGATCGTCCGAGATGCATGCAGCCCATTAGACCAGCTGGGCTGCGCGTATTGGGCCTAGTCAACGGCTCAGTTGACCCACTCATTGTTTCGGGCTCAGTGCCAGCTCCATGCATATGTTTTCCTTTCTTTCCTTTTTGTTGCGATATTTCTTTGGGCCTTTTTGACTTTATCGCTCCACAGGATATGATCGTGTTAATCTCAGCCACTGAAAACGATTTTTACAAACGGTCAAAATGAATTTTTTCAGACGACCATTCATCCCGCCTGCACTTCAAGGCCTATGAAAATACATCATTTTTATAGGCGGCCATCGGTCCCGCTTGCGAACATTATTTTCGCAGGCGACCTCTCCATCTTTGCAGGCGCTACAGCCACCCGCCTGCGAAAATATTCTCGGCGAATAAAAAAATCCCCCACCACCATCCCCTACCCGCTACCGCCTTTCCCCATCTGGCCGGATCTAGGGTTAGGGTTTTGGGATGGAGAGGGAGAGGAGGGGAAGGCCGTCCCGCTGCCTTCACTTGCTGTGGCCGCTGCTGCCGCCGCCCTCCCCCTTCCGGCAAATCTGGGAGGGAGGAAGGGGAGGGGAGCTGTGTTGCCGCCCTTCCTTCTCTGGCCGGATCTGGGAGGGAGGGAGGGGAGGGAAGCTCCACCGCCACCGTTGCTCCCCTTCTTCGGCCGGATTTGGGAGGGAGGGAGGGAGGGGAGCACCGCCTTCGCTGTCGCTCCCCTCCTTCGGTCAGATCTAGTAGCGGGGGGAAGGGGAGGAGAGCGCCACCACCGCCCTTCCCTTTTCCAGCCGGATGGTGGAGGGTGAGGTGAGGAGAGGGGTGGAGGGTGAGGTGAGGGAGAGAAAAGGGAAGGTGAGAAAGGAGAGGACTTGGTGGAATCTGGCCGGGTGGGTGGCGGATTTTATGAGGCCTAGCCTTTTTGCAAGTGGACGTCTTAAGGTCTCGCATGCGAAAATCAATTCACAGGCGTGGCCTTAAGAGGTAACCCTTATTTTTACAGGCGGACGTCTTAAGGCCTCTTCTGTGAAAATAGATTTTCGTAGGTGGGACTAGATTTATGGTTTCTTTAGCTATTTTTACAAACGGTGATTTTATAGTCCGCCTGAAAAAAATAAAATCGTTACGAAAAAATAAAATTGTGACGAAAAATCATTTTTCTAGTAGTGAGCCGGACTATCTTCTCTTCTCTTCAGTTGTGTAAAAACAAATCAGTTTGTCTTGTCCTTGCAAAACTTCTTTCATTTCCCTCCATATCGACCCCTTTGCTGCCTCTGCTGACATTGTCCTAGTATGCCACCGCCCGATCCCGCCAACTGGCCAGAAACCATCAAAGATGCCAGTGAGGCCACCGGCTTCCTTCATCACCCACATCACCCCTTTGCTTCTCCATAAGCCAGTGGCGCAACATTTTCCCGCATCACCGTCTTCCCAGCCGGTGGATTCACCATTGTTGACCGCCATCTCCTAGCCCTACGACCTCCCACACCCCCACCCTTCATCCTTGCGGCTCTAACGACGTCCTTGTCGTCCAAGGTCATCGCTCTAAGACCGAAGAAATCCCCACCTTCCACTTCCCCCAACCCCTCTCTACCCCCACACCACCCCTTGAAACCTAAATTGTTGGGCCATTGTCTTCGTTGTTGGACCGATGTCAGAACCCCGTGTCACCATCGTAAAAAATCACACCACATCATCGTTGGTGAGATTCTTTGAGCTCCTTCATATTTGACCTGGGGGTAGAAGAGTACTCCTATAAGATGACTCCATGGCCATTAGATTGAGATCCAATGGTCAGGGAGCATGTGACTGAAATTTCCCATAATTTCAATCATCTGAAAACTACCAAATACATTTTTTGTATGTAAATCCGTACAAATGTGCCGTTAATTGAAATTTGACTCCTGCAATCTACACGGTGCATGATCTTGCAAAGAAATGTTCGAGGCTAAGGCACGTACACGGCCATGTGCAGGGCAGGCAGACTTGGTGCAAGACAGATATATATGTGTCCCACGCACTCATCCCTCCTCCAGATCGATAGGTTTGTCTTGCTTCACAATAATCATGCAAGATGCATCATATTGTAGGGCTAAAATCAAGCTGATCTATCAACAATAATTAGTGGAGCTAGTGGTTGCAAATATATGCATATACTCACATTGTTAAGACATTTTGTACTTACATATATATGGTCACAGAATGATCGATCGTGCTTTTGTTAGTCCGTTGCTTTCGTCCTTCCAGTGTCATTATTCTGCTTAATTAAATTACCAGATTCAGATCGATTATTAGAGTATAATATGTTGAATCAACACTATCATGCAACCCCAGATGAGACACCATCTAATTATAAGTTATCTATGGAGAGAGAGAAAAATAAAGCTACTCTCTCCGTTCTCAAATAACGTCGAATAACGGATACTATTTACTACGTACGGCCGTATCACTTTGACCACAAATTATTTTAAATATATTATTGTGATTAATAAAACTTTATATGATTGTAAAATACTATATACTTCAATAACATAACATGTATTCAAGTATCTATAACATAATTAGATTGGTATGTTTCGTTTTCATGAGTGACAACAGGCAATATATATGTAATTGTGTATGCATGGCAACACATGATGCCCACCAGAAATTTTAATTGAAATATACAAAAATAAAGATACAATATCATTGATGCAAACCTGCTAGCTAGCTTTGACTTTTAGCTATCAACTTGTGCTAGGTATCAACTAATGACCTCTTAGCTAGGTAACTATATCTAAAAAGTAGTCAGCTATTGCAGTACTATCCTGTGAATCTTCATCTGTTCGTCCATTGAAAAGTACTCCAGGCCCCTTCAAATTGGTCAATTTCAAGCAACTCCTAAATAAACTGTCAATATGATGGCATCGACAAGTTAGTTAATTCTCTACATTAGATCAGTAAAATATTATAAGTTCGGAGAAAATTAAGTGTAGTACGTATGCAAGGGATAGAGTACAACCTTTTGTTTTAAACAAATACAGATATACTATTCTCATAACATCACAGATAAATTCTGAATTTTATATGAGAAAAAAAATAAAAATATGTACAACATGTCGATGCGATTTCTCCGTCCACACAACAGACAAGTCATGGGCTCATATACCCGACTCAATTGATGTTAATTGGCCCAAATAGACTTCTTGAGTAATGCACCATGAGGCCGAGTTTTAACATAACACAAGTAAATTTTGTTAAAAAAATACTACTAGTAAAACTAGAAGTTCTATGCTCAAATCTATTTAAAAATATCATGTTAATTGAACTAAATTATATATTTTTTCATCCTAAAATATAAACTTGAGTTTTTCACACGGGTTAAGGAGATGGGTAAAATATTTTTAGCCGGGTGAAATTAAATGAAGAATGTCTGTGACTAATTGAGATGAGAAATTACTTAGATAAATTAATTGAAAGATGGTTGTGATTGATGAAGGGAGTAATATTATGCACATGTTAACTAGAGGGTATTTTCTAGTCACATATCAAATTAGCTATGACCACCATTATCTTTGCTCCGATTAATAATTCGTGTCATGGACGGTGCAAATTTTAATTATAACCTGACCTTAGATCATTGGTAACATAGGAGTGGTAGTACTATGTACCTTGACCTGTTTGATTATTTGTGGGAGAGATGACTCCAATAATGCAATATATGAATGAATTATTTCAGGAAAGCCACGTACACACTTTTGCCTTAGCTAGAGGTAGTACAACTAATTAATATTGATTATGATAGAGGAAGAGTCAACTTCAATTCATATATAACATCTACGTCCCGATCGCCTAATGAAGATATTTTTGGTGCTTATCCAAGTGGCCGACAACTTTCTGGCTACTGATCTTGCATCTATAATATACACCTTTGCAAAAAGGGAAAAATTAATCATGCAAGAAGAAAAATACACTGCATGTTAATTACTTCACATGTAAAGTATATGTTTAGCAGGACTTCGCCGCTTGAGGTAGGAGTGAAAAAGATGTCAGAGAGAGGGTTGTGCGTCGCTCATAGAGAAGAGCGAGGAGAGACGTCTACGGGAGAGAATGGCCTTGATTTTATGTTCTGTGAAGGACGAAGGGATATGATTTAGAGGCATTTGAGAATAATTACGGGGCAACTCTCATAAACGTTTTTGTGAATCGATCAGAGCCGGAGCTACGAATTGACTAAGAGGCCGCTCCGCCATACTAGTCCATTTTCTCGTAGCGATCTAGCTACTCTATTCCAATTCTTTAGTAGATTTGGATCGTTTGATTGGACTCTGGTTCCATCGAAGATGGATCTATGAGCTGAAACCTTGTTAAATAGACACATGGATTTATCGTAACATTGATTGAAACTCAAAAGAGTGCATGACAAATTAAATAAAATAGAACTTGGTCAACCTCAACAAAATTTATTCGTGGTACAAAATCATGTCAACTAATTAGGTCTCCAAAAGTTAAGCTTGAAGTGTACTGCGTGCAGAGATATACATACATGCATGCATGGTGTAATTTGTAGATGTTTTAACATTTTACTTCTGCTTTGTGCTGCAAACAATCTGTCCCACTAATTAATTAAGCCAAAGAGAAGGATATGATCACATTATCACATATTTGATTCTGTAGGGCTATACCCTCAATTATTTATACCAACTAGACCTCTGCTGGGTCCAATTGTAAGGCCAATCTCACCAAACATAAGCATATTCCATGGAATAGAAAAATCCATTGGGATTGTTTCAAGTCACTCCTCGACATATATTGCAATCTCAGTACTCGTCAATCAAATTAAAGCTCTATTCTCATCTAATCTCCTTATTTTATCATTTCTTAGCAGATCCGGAACCTTTCTCCCACACCAATGGACGGCGATTACTTCAACTCTAGGCAACGAAAATTTTTGTCAAAAGATATAGCCGTATCCATTGAAATAGCTGTCGATATCGTTCCCAATCTTGATTTTCTTTTTCTTTTTTTTGGGAGTGGACGGCATTAAAATTTAAAATCGATCAACTAGTACAAATTGGTTGGAATATTTAAAACTGTATTGAATTTCTCATTTCCTTTTCTCTTTGGCAAGAATAACCTTTTTGGAACGTAGAAATCTTACAGAAAATGGCTCGACTTATTAATTGTACACACGTCAACTGTCAACTACAGACTGTGTCTGACAACAGAATTACTTAGACGGTTGTATGTTACTAGAAGTCAGCAATGGTTCAGACGGTATGTGCGATATGATGTCATATAGAGCATTCATGATGTCCTTAATTAGATCTACCCACAATTTGTTTCCCTCTCGACATATCACTTATCTCTCTACCTGGCGATCATCAACAAGAGCCATACATATGGATACATCCAATTAGCATGCATGCATGGCACATGTGTACTGAATTATTGTCCGGCCCAAAGCACTCAATCACACACGTAGTACTGTGAGACGAATATATGTATCTGTCACGATGTTGAGAGAGATGGCATGCATATGACTGCCAGTATTAATAAGAGTACATACGATTATTTGGAATTAAATTCATCAACACCCATACACAAGATGATTATTTGGAATTATATCTGCAGGTTTCTAAATACATATGCTAGCTAAATATTATATTGTGTTAATTATATCACATCATTATAATTTGCTGGTTTTGAAATCTACCATTACAATTAGTGTATTTGATAAATTACCACACTGCTCTTTTGTGAGAATGATATCTATGCCATTATAAACATTTTTTTGACCAAATTACCCTCCCTCTCATCATCCCTGACCTCGACAACACTGTGCCGTCGTCATCCCCCTCAGCCGCCTCTGCTGACAGCCAACGACGATGACGACCCCTTCCTTCCGGTCGGTTTCATCGCCACCTTCTTGTCCTTCTCCCTCGAGTGTCATCCCATCCTCGCCTAGTCCGCATCTGCCTTCTCCAACCAACTCGCTGAGGTTGGGCGCGCGCTCGTCATCGAATCCGCCACCTCCTTCATGCGAAACCCTGCGGAGCCTATGATGTCCATCGATAGCCTTCATGTCTACCTCAAGATCGTGGACGTCGTGTCCATCCTTCCACGTCACTGGTCAACTCCTTTGTGCATTCCATCCGCAAGCCCTTCTTTGACCATCGCCACCCATGGTTGTGCTCTCCTTCCTGCTGGGTCACCAGCACCAAGTCGACTTCTCTTGGCTCTCTTCGTGTGTTGGCCTCGCTTGGAACTCCGTTGCCCTACGGATCTGGATGTCGACGCCACGTGGAGCCGTTAGCTTCCTCTACCTTCTAGGCCCTCCACCTGTTTTAGTGGGGCTTTCTCCACCGTTGTTCCTACCATCGGTAATAGGCAACAGCATGGAACTGGCAGCACACACACTCACCTCCCTCCATTGCAGTTCGTCATTCTCCCTAATAATCTTCATTTTCCTTGGCCACGGATTCCCTACCCATGCCTGTAGTGGTCGAAGTAGATCTAGTGCGATGGAAGGAGAAGAGGAGGATCTGTAGGGATCCACAAGATTGTTCTTGCTTGTCCTCTTTCTCGCTGGTTTTGGCTCGGGGCTATGACATGTCATCTGTCCGAGCACTTTTGTGCCCGCTCTTCTCATCATGATTCAAACTTTTCGTCGTCTCCTCTTCCACGACGCTACATCTGTTCCATGCCGTCGGTCACCACGATACACTTGCCCATGATATGAGAGATAGAAGACAAGGGCATCGAGGGCATTTTGTTAAATATATGTAAAATACATATGCCCATGATACCATTACAATTACAAACAAGCATTGATAGCATATTTCAAATACGTGAATTACAATAGCAGATTTTCAAACTGACAAATTTGTAATGGCATCTGAAAGTGCATCTAGGCCCCTAATTATTTTGGTGATTAATGACAATCCGATTAGTGAGGACTAATATTTGAAATTGAGTCTAAGTGAAGGAACATTAGTCCGGATATGTGGATAACTCGATGCAACACCCCTGTGAATGAAGATGTGTGGAAAAAGGCAATGAAAATCATGGGTAAATTGTAAATGTTAATTTACTTGCATTGATAGAAAAGCCGTACTATTAAGAGGGATGATGCATTGATCATGAGAAATAAGTTCAAAAATCCTTTTGAAAAAGTGATTCTTAACTCAATTGGTGTGTTTCTGTGTTTTTCGGAATTTCTGAAAGCAATTTTTGGAATTTCCGAAAAAGTCTGAGAGCTGAAAGTCACTTTCGGACATGTCCGAAAATCACTTTCGGAATTTCCAAAAATGACCAGGAAGCCCGAAACCGTTCTGAACGTTTTTGGAGTTGTCCGAAAATGATTTTTGGAATTTCCGAAAAATGAGATTTGGTTTTTGATCTTTTCGGACTCGTCCGAAAACTATTTTCGGAATTTCCAAAAATTTCGTGCGATCAAACTTGGTTCTAAAAATTTTTGGAGTTGTCCGAAAATGGTTTTCAAAATTTCCGAAAATTGCTGAGTGGCCATTTTTGGTTCTGGACATTTTCGGACTTGTCCGAAATTGATTTTCAGAATTTCCAAAAAGTGCAATTATTGTTCTCAACGGCCAAATCTGAGAGGGGGCTATAAATACCCCTCACCCTCTCCAAGCCAAAGGTGTTGGTTGACTTGAATATTTTTTAGCCCTTGGCTTGCTACTCTTGAGATTCACTTTTGAGCCTTGTTTGCTTGATTCACTTTTTCACCGGTCTTTGAGTTGGATTTCGAGTGTGTGTGAGAGTTGTGGATTCGAGTTTGTGTGAGTGCTTGGGTTGACTTCGTGAGGATTTGTGAGCACTTATTTTCACTTCCCAAGAGATTTTTGCATCATTTGTTACTCTTAGAGGTTGAGGACTCCTAAACGGTTAGGTGTCACTCTTGAGCCACCGATCTACTTGTGGTTGGCCGGGAAAAATTTGTGAAGGTCGGATCTCACCTCCGAAAGGAAAAAGATACCACTAGTGGAAGAAACAGTGCTTTGTGTAACCTCTTGATGAAAGGGTTACCAAAGATCTGGCTCTTTGTGAGCTCCTCAACGGCAACTAGAATCCCCTCAAGGATTCGAACTTCGGGAACATCTCGTTGTGCAAGATCTTCGGTGAAACCTCTTTCTCCCTCCTCTAGTTTTACTTGTTTGTGCTGCTATAAGTTTAGTTGCTGTTTGTACTAGTTTCTCTTTGTTGTAGGCAGTTAGATTTAGCATTCCTTTACATTTGCGCTTTGTCTGTAATTTTCGGAATTTCCAAAAATCATTTTTGGACATATCCGAAAAACCATTTTCAGAATTTCCGAAAAAGGTCTGTTTCCACTTTTACTTAAATTTTAAATTAACCTATTTATCCCCCTCTAGGCCTAGCTGATCCTTTCAGCATCAATCTAATTAAACCTACTATTTTAGATCCATAAAGGACAAAAATGAAAATCACCGCCTTAGCAAGCGTACATTGATAAGCATTTGCAAAGCTAGCTAATAATCTTTATTTTCCCTGGCCACGAATTCCCTACCCATGCCTGGAACTCTGTTGCCCTACGGATCTGGATGTCAACGCCACGTGGAGCCATTAGTTTCCTCTACCTTATGGGCCCTCCACCTGTCCTAGTCGGGCTTTCTCCACCGTTGTTCCTACCATCGATAATAGGCAGCAGCATGGAACTGGCAGCACACACACTCACCTCCCTCCATTGCAGTTCGTCATCCTCCCTAATAATCTCCATTTTCCCTGGCCACGGATTCCCTACCCATGCCTGTAGTGGCCGAAGTAGATCTGGTGTGATGGAAGGAGAAGAGGAGGATCCGTAGGGATCCACAAGATTGTTGTTGCTTGTCCTCTTTCTCGCCGGTTTTGGCTCGGGGCTATGACATGTCATCTGTTCGAGCACTTTTGTGCCCGCTCCTCTCATCATGATTCAAACTTTCCGTCGTCTCCTCTTCCGCGACGCTACATCTGTTCCATGCCGTTGGTCACCACGACACACTTGCCCATGATAGGAAAGATAGAAGACAAGGGCAGCGAGGACATTTTGTTAAATATATGTAAAATACATATGCCAATGATACCATTACAATTACAAACAAGCATCGATAACATATTTCAAATACGTGAATTGCGATAGCAGATTTTCAAACTGACAAATTTGTAATGGCATCAATCTAATTAAACATACTATTTTAGATCCATAAAGAACAAAAATGAGAATCACCACCTTAGCAAGCGTACAGTGATAAGCATTTGCAAAGCTAGCTAACAAAGTAATCAAAGTTACAAGTAAAATAAAAACGGGTAGCAGCAAATTATACATGCAAATTGGTTCCACAATATTGTAAGTTTTCGAGTTTTGGTTTACACCATCAAAAAGTTTCGGTTCGCTTTAATACCACTTCAAGTGCAGCAAAAGGCCAACACACCCCCTTATTCTCGTCTCCATCTGGGACACTACAGTACTTGGGGCTCAACTGGCTCGGTAGAAACCTGATGCTTAATTTAGTTGAGCTGCTACCTTCGCGCGGCTTTATCCGGTGCGTCGTTCACGCCAACAAATATCCCGTCCCGGTCCATCCAACGACGACTTGCACTGCACCCACACTCATCTGCCGACACATGACAAAAAAAAAAAACTTTTGTCACCCGTGTGGGGCCCACATCCATCCCAACCCAAGTAGCAGCAGCAGTGGTCGGTGGGCCGCACACCGTCCATCGTCCCGCTCGCGGCGTACGTGTACGTGGATCGGTGGTGCTACGTCTCCATCGATTAAGACATTTGCCCATTCTCTCCCTCTCTCACGAATAATGCAGATGGCTATTTCCTTTCACGATTAATTAAATTAATTAATTAATCCGAGTTAACACCGGATTACTCCAGTTAGTTAGTTAGCTTTTCTAGCTCATATGGTTAATTAGTTTAGCTCTAACCATCCGGTTTAACGGCGGCCTCCGCCTATAAAAGCAGGCCAGTAGGACGCCAATAAGCAAGCCACATCGATCAATATCGATCTTATTGTCACTTCCATCTCATACTAATTGTCATCAATAGCTAACTAGCTAGCTAGCTTCCAGCGAGCTTACTTAGCCATGGCGGAGGAAAAGCACCACCACCACCTGTTCCACCACAAGAAGGACGACGAGGAGAGGCCCGCCGGAGGAGACTCCTACGGCGAGGGGACCTACACGTCGGAGACGGTGACCACCGAGGTGGTCACCGCCGGCCAGGACGAGTACGACAGGTACAAGAAGGAGGAGAAGCAGCACAAGCACAAGCAGCACCTCGGCGAGGCCGGCGCCCTCGCCGCCGGCGCCTTCGCCCTGGTAATTAATCACTAATTAATTAAACGCCGCCCTATATTAATTAATTAATTTGCTAAGAAATCGAAGAAGTAATTATTAATTAAGCTGATTAATCATCGTGTGTAGTACGAGAAGCACGAGGCGAAGAAGGACCCGGAGAACGCGCACAGGCACAAGATCACGGAGGAGATCGCCGCCACGGCGGCGGTCGGCGCCGGCGGCTACGCCTTCCACGAGCACCACGAGAAGAAGAAGGACCACAAGAGCGCCGAGGAGTCCACCGGCGAGAAGAAGCACCACCTCTTCGGCTGATCCCCCCACGTAGTCGTCGGCGGCGAGCGACCTCGCCGTACGTCGCCGGCCGCCGTGTCGTCGTTCGATTATGATCTTGTGTGTGTAATAATTTGTCTTTTTCTGCATGCGTCTTGCTGTTTTCTTAAGTGTCTCCGGCCTCAACGAGTGAGAGGCTGACAGGTGGGGCCTTGAGTTCAGCTTGTGTTGCTTGATTTTCTCTGCAGCCTTGCGTGTGTTTCCAATAAGCGGTGTATGCATGGCTCTCTCCATGTCATGTATCTATGCATATTTGTACCAGTGAAGCAATATCTATGGACCTTGACTTTTTTCATCCCATTTGAAACCCATTATCTCAAGTAGATTTTAGTGTGTCAAATTATATTGAGAGCTTGAGAAGTGTATTGGAACCTATCTACAAAATGATAATTAACTATTCATAAGAGGGGGGGGGCAAGAAAATGGCTTCATTCGAAACTGATGAAAAGCTTAGCTTCCTGTGGCAAAATAAAAAAGCTATTAACGTATCATTAATTGAGTATTAACTATTATAATCTTTAAAAATAAATTTATTTAATTTTTTAAAAACTCCTATATAAAAGTTTTTTTAAAAAAAGTTTCATTTAGCAGTTTGGAAAACATGCACAAACATGATAAACGAAGAAATAGCTCATAAAAAATCTGAAAAGTACGGATCCTAAGACAAAAAGGCATATTGAATGATCGGGATTAATTTAAAGTTTAAAGAACACAAATAAGAATATCGCAGATATGGTGTGCAGAATTAAAGCGGTTGGTAGTTGAAGTTTTGCATTCAAATTAAAGCTTTTTATGCAAAATCAAATTAAAGTTGATAGTGATAAGTGGTTGCCTTGGAAACCACATGGATCCAATGCTGACACTGATGTAGGAGAATGTATTTCCTAAAGAAAATCCTTGGAAAACAAATGCTGTTTTTTTTCCTAAAAATAATATTTTGTTTGTCTGTTGGAGTAGTAAAATGCCACAACCAAGCTATTTTGCTAGCCAACAAGTATTACACCCGCAAAGCTAACCCAAATATGACAAAGGACAGCAACATATTACATGATGTGTTCGGCACAGCCGGCTCCCAACGCGCTACAGTACTTTTTCTCGCGCACGCTTTTCAAACTACTACACGGTGTACTTTTTTTGCAAAAAGTTTCTATACAAAGGTTGTTTAAAAAAAAATCAAATTAATCCATTTTTAAAAAAAAATTAGCTAATACTTAATTAATCACGCGTTAATGGGCCGCTCCGTTTTCTGTGTTACTGTAGCGCGCTGGAAACGAAGCAACGAACACAGCCTAGGTAGAGATTTTGCAGAGTAGGAGACACACTGTAAAATATTTTGTGAAGAGATAAGAGCGGAGGCATGTAAAGTTGTTCGTGAGATCAACTTTTCTCTGTCATTTTCATGAACAAATCACCAAATTTATTTTTTTTTGAGGAAAAATAAAGTTGCTATTTTTCTCTCTACTGAGTTGTCCTCATTCCTTTCCCTCTCATGCGTGCAAGGTGTGCACCGATGAGTGATCATCGGATCCAATATTTTATTCTTAATTATTTTTCTAATTTATTTTTAATTATATAAATCTGGTCTATTATAACGCACAAACAAATTACAGTACAAGAAGATAACCGGAAATGCTATGCGTTCACGACTACCTCCCCGACATGATCACTCGTCATCCAACGGTTAAAGACGGAAAGGCAAGCCCATGGTAAACTTGTAAGGCTAGTCAGTCTGTCCCAATGGCCTAAAGCTACACGTATAAATTGGGCCACGAAATGGCCCAAAGGAGATCAAGGATTTTGCAGGCCCACCAAGCTCGAATCAGTGATCTAAATTTTAGTGGGCAGAATTAGGCCGCTATCATTGTTAGCTCTAATAAGGCTGTGTTTATGTGTGTGAGAGTTGGAAACTCCGCACGAAAAACGAAGCGACTCATTAGTACATGATTAATTCAGTATTTACTAAATTTGTTTCAAAAAATAGATTAATATGATTTTTTAAAGCAACTTTTGTATAGAATTTTTTTTGCAAAACACACACCGTTTAGCAGTTTGAAATACGTGCGCGTGAAACACGAGGGAGAAGAGTTAGGAAAATCTTCTGCCGAACACACCCTAAGTTCACTTCAGGTCCCTCATCTAGACATCCAGTTTGAATCACGTTCTCGAATCATAATATCAGATATAACGTGTCCTTCAATTTACAAAACCGAATTACATGTGATGCAGACAATATTATGTCCAAGGTTAACTGATGTGACGAGCTGAGTCAACATGAGACACCCCATATGTCTGCGACCAATTCTTTCTTTCTCTTTCTCTCCACCTCTCTTCCTCTCTCTTGGCATCTTCTCTTCCTGTGGATTATGTGGCTTTTGGCGCACGACGGTCGGTGAGAGAGAGCTGGGCGACAGTGAGCTGGGCCTCCAGCAGTGCGACGCGTCGGGCGACGTGGAGAGGCGCGGAGCGCAGCGGATGACAAGGAGAGGGGCGGCGGCCATCGGCGGGAGGCTGTGCCATCTCCACAGCGCCATAATCCATCTCCACTCCCCCCTCCCCCCCCCCCCCCCCCCCGCAAGGCCTCAACCGGATTGACTTTTCTCTAGGCGGATGGCACCTTCGTCGTCTTCGTTCTAGCACACGGCAGCCGCCACGTGACCGGTTTGGGGGAAAAGGGATTTTGCTCGGCTCGACGGAGGAAGGATGCAGGCGACACGACTTCGGAGACCATGGGACGATGGCGACACGGTGCCTCACCACCGGCCGTCCTCCTCCTCCCGCCTGTCCCTGATGCCGTCGGCCTCCCCCTCGCGGAGGAACACCACGGTGACCGCGTGAGGAGGATGAGCTCGAACATCGAGTCCAGTGACGGCGAGGAAGAGGAGGGGCTCGAGCTTGCCGACTCCCTCCTCTCCTCCGCGCCGGTCGACCAATATGGCTGTCGCCTTCCTGTAGCTCCCGTCGTCGGCTCCCGCGTCACCTGGGGGTCCGTTGCGGTGTCGCCGGAGAGAAAGGTGGAGAGGGAGGCCGGCGGTGGCCTCGTAGTTCTCGGCCTTGGCCACCACCTCCGTCCCTTCGATGACCAGACGAGAGACTTAAAGTGGACTTTTTCCTTGTTAGCTATATCCATCTGGCCCGCGCTTTCTGTCAGGCAAGCTCTGGTGGGCCGGTCGTTTTCAATCGGACGGCGGAGAGGAACACTACAAGCCCATTCCCCTGTGGACGGATGGCCCCTGTGACTGTTAGTGACCTCGCCGCCCGCCGCCGGTCGCCGGAGCTTGCTCCGGCGCTTTGATGTTTCAGCGGCGCGGGGAAGTTGGTTGGTTTTCTGCTCCATCGCCAGCGTCACTGACGTGATGGCCATGGCCGGAGGACGTGCTCGCACGCACGCAATGATGAGGAGAAACATGATTAATAATTGGACACTGGACAGAGAGAACAAACACAGCACGATCAATGCCCCTTAATATTATACAAACATGCACATTAATTCGCAGTCATGGATCAATTAAATTAACGAATACACATGCATCGATTCATAACAACCTAATCTGAAAGAAGAAATAAGATCCAAAAAAAAAAATCAACAAGAAGAATAATACAAGTTCAATATATTTTTTGCTCAAATATTCAACTGCAAGAACGAGCGAGTTTTTCTCTCACTCGATACGTACGTTGGACGGATCGATGGATGAAACAGGGTGTGTTAATTATATTAGGATTTATGGCTAGTTTAGTTTAATTTAATTTCTCCTTCTTGGCATGGAGACGGCGTTGCCGTCGAAGAGCTCGTCGATGATGGCTTCGAGGTCCTCGGCGGAGAGCTTGATGTACTTCTCCGCCTGCCTCCCGGCGCTGAAGCTCTGCGAGAACCTCCCCAAGAACGACCTGTACGCCGGCACGACGACGGCGGCGATCGACACCCTCAGCTCCGACTGCAGCTGCTCGTCGCTCACCACCCACGCCCCCTGCGTCCTCTGGATCTCGTCCATGGCGGCGTTGAACTGCTTGAACCTCTCCTTCAGCACCTGCTTCTGCACCGACCCTTTCACCGTGATCACCCCGTCGTCTCGCAGCAGCGTCAGCACCCGGCTCCATGTCTCACGCTGGTAATTCTTGTGATACTGCCTTAGATCGGTTGATCTCTTCCTCGACCACGCCTCGCCGACCACCTCGTTGATCTCCGGCGATCCCCGGATCTTTTGCAGCATGTACCGGCCATTGTTCATCAGGAATATGCTGCAGAGGGCGGGGTCCTTGTAGAGGCGGGATTTCGCCTCCAGGTTGTCGTGGAGGAGCTCCATTACTTCCATCAGCTGCGCCGCGAACGGGTTGCTCCCCTCGTCGTCGCCGTCGTCAGTGTCGGCGCGGTGGTGCTCCTGGAACACCTGCTCCAGCGTGTTCTTGTACTCGCACGCGTATTTGAGGTAGTTCATTAGGTAGCGGGTGAGTGGGTGCACCGCGCCGCCGGGCACGGGTTGCTTGCCGGCGTCGGCGCGGATGGAGCTCTCCAGGTCGCAGAAGATGGAGGCGGCGGACTCGCCGAGGCGGAAGCGGACGGAGGCGAGCTCGGTTTTTATGTCGGAGAGGGTGTCGGTTTCGTCGGCGTCGTCGTCGGTGGTGGTGGTGGAGCAAGCGGTGATGAAGGCGTCGATGATGGGTGCGGCGTCGCGGACGGCCTCGTACATGTCGAGCACCCTGAAGAGCTTCTCCGCGGCGCGCTTCGTCATGGCGACGGCCTCGGTGAAGTTGAGCATCTGGAGCATGGCGCAGCGTGCGAGGTCGACGAAGATGGCGCGGCCGACGGCGGCGTCGCAGCCGCCGAACACGCGGGCGCAGAGGTCGTGCTCGCCGGAGAGGCCGACGTTGATGGTGTGGCGGAACGCCTTGATCCACGTCGCCACATCCAACTCCAGCGACTCCCAAGCCATCTTCACCACGTCGTCGATGCTCGCCTTCTCGTACCCGAGGCTCTGCAGCGACGCGTCCAGCGCGTTCCGGCGAGCCACCAGGAACACCTGGGTGCACTCCGTCATGTAACCCGCGGTGATCATGGCGTCCGCCATGGCGCGGAGCCGGTCCACGGTCTCGGGTGGGAACGGCGGGGAGGTGTCTCCACCACCTCCGCCGCCGCCGCCGCCGCCGCCGCCGTCCGATGCGGGATCGCCACCCGCGTGGCTGAATGACAGACCATGCCTTATGGACTTGCCGGTGGCGCTCCCCGTGTCGCCGTTCTGCGCCGCCTTGGCGACGCGGGGCTCCTCGAGCATCGTGTGGAACTCGTCCTCGACGAACGTCATGGCGCGGTGGAGCACGCCGGTGACGCGGTGCACCCCGATGGTGAACTTGCTCCCCTCGGGGACAGCGGTGAGCGCCGCCGCCAGCGCGGATATGCGCCTGATCGCGGCGAGGAGCGGCGCCGCCTCGCCATTCTCGCCCACCCCCCACTTATCGTCGTCGCCTTCCGACTGCGCCATCTCCTGCTCGACGGCGGACGCGAACTTATCAAGCGTCACCTCCGAGATGCTCGTCGGCGCGTCACCCTCCCTCCCGGCGAGGAAAGCATCCACCTCCGCCGACAGCATGGCGAGGTCGGGCTCGGCCGCCTCCTCAAGCGGCGCCGCCTCCTCCCCGGCCGCCTCGCCCTCGCCGGCGTCGACGCCGCCGTGGCCTTCCTCGCCCTCCTCCTTGACGCGCTCAGCGGGGCCATGCTCGCTGATCTTGATGGCGCCGAGAGAGAGGTTCCGGCCGAGCCTCTCCTCCCGGAACGTCGCCGGCGAGAAGCTGCTCGACTTCTGCGGCGGGATCCTGTCCATTCTTGTCGCCGGAGTTGAAGCCGCCAAGCTCGATCGATCGGTGCAATGGTCAATGGCGGGACGGGTCGCGATGCATGCAAATCGAGAGATCGAGAGGAGAGAGAGAGAGAGAGGAGAGGGAATGGAGGGGAGAGGTTAGAGAGAGAGTAGGGGTGGGCCGCGGAAGTTGAGGGACGCCATGATTTTGAAGGAGTCGTCGTCTTCTCCTCGAGCTATGCAGACTTTGCTAAAGAAAGCAGAGGTGTTGGTTGCTCACTTTGGCGCCAACGTGAGTCTCCTGACAAAATTCTTATGAAATTTTGTTTTGGATTGATTTGTCCAAGAACCTTAGTAGGATATGCCACATTTTTAGACCAAAGTGATTTTTTAAAAAACAATTGGTTATTCAAATGTTAATAAACGTGTGGTGATCATTTGTGCTTAATTCGCAGGATGCGATGATGATTGCTGCCCACGACGAGTCCACCTCAAGGACTGTTAGGAGATATCGCATGATTGTTTAAATTAGTTGTCCACAAAATTTTGTTCGTGTATTCAATTTAACTCAGCACTGCGATCTGAGATGGTTAGTTTTCTGCCGGCCCGATTCAATTCCTAAATTGACACGTCAACTCGTATTTACATGTAATTATTCTATCAATTGTTGGTGATGTATCATCGACAGAGAGACGTGATTAAAATATATCGGTCCAGTTTCTCGGGTAAGATGTGTATGTTGTATTTAAAATGAGACACCTATAGTGTCTTTGATAATCTTAAGATACGTCGATCCAATCTTTTGGATGCGCTCATCGTGATAGTGTGTGTTGTATTTATTAGAAAATAAATTAATTTGGCATTTATTTGTGAAAAGAAAAAGGATCTGATGAATAACACATAATCCAGGTAGTAATTGGTAGTGATGAAACGGCTCAAGAATAGATGGAAATTACCATTAACATATTTGTTTTTATATATTTTTTGGAAATGGAACAGAAATTTCGGATACAAAAATGAAATCGAATATTATCGAATATAGATACGGAGCGAATACGAATCGTAACGAATATTATCGTGATAAACCGAATACGAATCTTAACGAATATGATCGTGAATGTTTATCAGAACATGAAAACCCCTTTATATCATACCTACAATATCAATAACAACATATAAGTAGTTCTTTTATCTACAAGAATATACTTAAACTCATGTTAAATATAATATGTCATTGTAAATTAGACTATTTATTTTTTAAAAAGAAAACTTAGAGTTTTAAATATGAAGCTGTATCCATATTAAAATCTCATTTTTGAATGTTATTTATTCAATTATAAAATCAATAATTAACGAATGTAATTGAGATGTGCTTTTTTTTTAAAAAAAGACAAAAGTTACTCTCCCTTTTTCACATTATATATAAGACGTTTTGGCATCTCTATCTCTCGGTTAGATTCACTAATATCCATATGAATTTAGACACATATTTAAAACACATATATGAAGATCCATGTATGAATTTATTCAAAACCCAAAATATCTTACAATGTGAAAAGGAGGAAGTATTACATTTAAAATATCAATTTATTTAATACATTATTATTATTTTTTTACATATTTTTAATATCAATAATAGTACCGAATTAAATTCAGTACATTACTCAATTAAATTCTCGTCACCACCTAATTAAAATCAGTACATGTACATATCCTAACTCTCTTCGCATGTTGGTGTCCACACGAACCTCCTGTAATCACCGTAATAACAAGTTAACAACGATCAGTACCAGCAGCTGCCCAACCACCGACCTCAGCAAAGGGAATTTGAGGCAGCAAATTTATGAGTTCTTCTGTGTATTAGAAATAGTTATATATTTGTATAGCTTTCCTATTCTTATCTGTATACATCTCTTATTCGTTTGTTGTAATCTCTATTGTATTGGCTATATAAATATAATCCTCCCCTCACGTTGGGTTGTGTAGCGTCCCATAATTCTCTACATGGTATCGGATACCGGTTTCCTTCTCCTACCCTAAACCCTCATGTCGCGCACTCCATCGCCGCATGCCCATCTTTGCTGCCCTAGCACTGCCAACCCGGCCGCGCCCTCACCGTGTTCTTCTCGCTGTGTCCCACGCCATGTTCTTGCGCCGTGATCTCGTGCCATCACGCCGCGCCCTTGCTGTGCCGCTCCATGTCTACCGAATCAACGCAATCGTCTACGGCCTTGGCGACCCTGTCTTCCACATTGTCCAGCTCCTCACCCTCCTTCGCCGCCACCACTGGTGAATCCACCGGTGCGATCTTCGTCAACCCGTATGCCACCGTCAACGTCAAGACACATATCCCCATCACCCTGGAGCTCAAGCATCCCAATTTAAACAAGTGGAAAGCCTTCTTCACCTCCATGTGCAGCAAGTTTGGGTTGCTCCCTCACGTTGATGGCATTGCTCCTGCTCGCCTTGATGATCCGGCTTGGGAACAAACTGATTGCTACGTCTGGGGCTAGATCTTCGGCTCCGTCTCCGATGCCATCCTCGATATAGCCATGGAGCCTAACCAAACCGCCCGGGATCTTTGGCTTTCCATCGACGACATCTTCTAGGCGAACAAGGAACCCCACGCCATCTCTCGGCCATGAGTTTCACTCGATGACACAGGGTGACTTGTCAATTGCCGACTATTGCTAGAAGGTGAAGACCGCTGCGATGCTCTCCGCGACATCGACCACCTTGTCTCCGAATCGCAGCTCGTCCTCAACTTGCTGAGCGGCCTCAACCCCCGCTACTCCGGCACCGCCGACAACATCGTCGGCGCTCCCGTCCTGCCCTCCTTCGCTTTGGCACGCAACACTTAGTTGCTCAAAGAACTTCGCATCACCAATGAGCACAAGGTCCAGGCTGAGATAGCCATGGTGCCGACTGCCTCCTCTGCAAACACCTACGTTGCCAGTTCCTTGTCGTAATCCCGTGGCGGCGGCGACGGCCCCAACAACGGCAAGCGCAACCAGCGATGCAACGGGAGCCAGAACAACGGCGGCGGCGGCGGCGGTGGTCGCCAGAACAATGGAGGTGGTGGCGGCTACGAGAACTCTGGGAGTGGCTACCAGCAACAGTAGCAGGCTGGTCTCCGTCCTACCGGCCCATGGTTTTGTTTCAATCTGTGGGCCATGCAGCCATCTTCTTGGTGACCTCCAGGGACCAGCGCTGGACTTCTCGAGCCCTTCCTATAGGCCCACACGGCCTTTGCCGGCATGTATGTCTTTCCACCAGCTCGGGGATGGTCTCCAATGTAGCAAGCCTAGCCCAACTGGGACCAAACAGCTCAGTCTAGTACTTCTTCTCCTTTTGAACTTTTTCACTGTGATGTGTGGACCTATCCTGTTTTGAGTTCTTCCGGTTATAAATATTATTTAGTGGCGCTTGATGACTTTAGTCACTTTTGTTGGACTTTTCCACTCCGCCATAAGTCTGATGTCCACCAACATCTTGTTGAGTTTATTGCCTATGTTAAGACTCAGTTCGGCCTTCCCATTAAGTGCTTCCAGGCCGATAATGGCACGGAGTTTGTTAACCATGCCACCTTCTCGTTCCTCGCTAGCCGCGGCACCATGCTTCGCCTATCCTGCCCTTACACTTCCCCACAAAATGGCAAAGCCGAACGTATTCTTCGCACTATCAACAATTCCATCCGCACCCTCCTCATCCAAGCATCTATGCCTCCGTCCTATTGGGCCAAAGCACTAGCCATCGCCACATACCTACTCAACCGGAGACCGTCTACTTAAGTCCACAACTCTATCCTGTTCCAAATCTTGCATCGCAAGGTTCTTGACTATTCCAACCTTAGGGTTTTTGGTTGTCCCTGTTATCCTTATCTCAGTGCCATGACTCCTCACAAGCTCCGTCCTAGGTCAGCAGCATGTGTTTTCCTCGGCTACCCGGCCTCTCACAAAGGCTATCGGTGTTTGGACATCTCTACTCGTCGTGTTTTCATCTCTCGTCATATGGTCTTTGATGAACAGACATTCCCGTTTGCGGCTATTCCCCAGGTTGCTTCGCCTTTTGATATTCTTCTACAGGGAATCTCCACCGCGGTAGCTCCATCTTTCATAGGCATTGAGCGTCCATGACCACATTTGGCCGCTCCCTCCCCCTAGGTTGAGCCACCGATCTCCGATGACCTGGCCAGCGCCGACTTTTTCCACCTCGTCCCAGGAACCCGAACCTCACTATCTCCTGCTACCGGCCAGGGCGTCCCGTCCAGTGCCACTGGACCATCAGGTACTGCGCTGGCTAATGACGCTCGTCCTCCGGGTGGGTGCATTTCTCCCTCGGCTACAGGTGTCGACTCTTTTCCTTCATAGGGAGCGGTGAGCCCACCTACTGCTGACTGGTTGCCTCTGCTCCATGGTGTTGCTCCTGCCCAGCTGCTGATCTCTCCATATCGGCACACATATGTGCGCCGTACACAGCCCGTGGCTGTCCATGGGCCGATCCGCTCCTCCCGAGTGTTTCATGTTGCGACGGATCCCCAACGACACACCATGGTAACTCGTTCTCAAACAGGCCATCTACGTCCAGTTTAGCGCTTCAACTTTTCTACCTCACATACTACTGTTTTGCCGGTTCCATCCAACTATCGTAGTGCTTTGGCTGATCCTAACTGGCGTGCAGCCATGGCCGACGAGTACAAGGCTCTTGTTGACAACAACACTTGGCGTTTGGTACCTTGTCCTCCTGGTGCTAACGTGGTCACTGGCAAATAGATTTTTAAACATAAGTTTCACTCAAATGGTACACTTGCTCGTCACAAGGCACGATGGGCTGTTCGAGGCTATTCTCAACAGCATGGGATTGACTATGATGAGATGTTTAGTCTGGTTGTGTAACGCCCGTTTTGTCGCGGCGTTAGCGGGAAAACCTAATTGCTAAAAACTCTATTTGCGAAAAGTTTGCCCTTCGTTTGAGTCTTGTTGTGTGCCAAGGTCTCGTGTTTCCCCTCTCGCCTCAATCCCGGAGAAAACCGCGAAGTCGGATTTCGAATCCGAACCCTAAAACTCTTTCTCTCTCTCTCTCGGGAAAAGTCTACTTTTCTTCCCTCCTTACTCGGGCCGATTCCCTTTCGACCCAAGTCCCCTCCTCTGGCCGCCTGGCCTCCTTCCTCCCTCGGGCTGTCTCCCGGCCCAATCCTCCCCCTCAGCCAGCCTCAGCTCGCGCCCCCCTTTCTTCCTCCTGGGCCGCGCGGCTCGGCCCGGTCCACCCCGGCCTGCGCCCCCCCCGGTCACGTGCACCGCACGTGCCGAGAGAGCGGGTGCTCTCCTCCCAACTCCCTCGCCCGTTCTCCCTCCCGTTTTCTCTCTCTCCCTCCGTTCCGACGGCATCCGCACCGGTGCCTCTCCCCGTCCCGTTCTCGCCGGCACCGCGCCCCGTCCTCCCTGCGCCGTGGTCCCGCGACCGCGCGGCGTGGCCGACCGCCACGCCCGCCGCCGCCGTCACCCGTGACCCCCTGTGCCGTTGCCCCCGCTCCGCGCCAAGCGCCGGCGTCACTCCCGGCCTCGCCACTCGCGCGCCCGCGTGTCGCCCCGGGGGAGAGCGCGCTCTCTCCCCCTTTCCCCGCGTGCCCCTGCCCGTTTTGGCAAGGGGGCCGCACCCCTTTCTCCCTCCCTCCTTTTTTTTCTTTTTCCGACCGCCGCCGACGTCACCCTGCAGCCGCCGTTCGGCCGATAGCGCCGCGCGCCGGTCCCCTCTCCGCTTTGCCGAACCGCCTCTTCTCCGCCTCCGCGAACCGCCTTTTTGCCCCCCCAAACCGACTTAGCCGCTTCCCCCTTAAATTCCCCTCCGCCGGCCGCCATTGCCGCCCCTCCCGAGCTCCTTTCCCCCGCTGCCGCCGCTGCCCTCGTCGACCGCCGCCGCAGCTAAGGACGTCGGAGGGAACTCCCGGCGCCGGTTCCCCCTTCTCCCTCGGCGCGGACCCGTGCCGCACCGCCGCCTCCGCGCCATCGTCTTCCTACCCGGCAAGCCGCCTCCCGCGGTAAACTCCTCCCCTCTCCGCCTTTTCCCCTTTCTTTCCTCGGCGTAGAGCGCTGGGTAGCACCGTAGACCTCCTCCCGGAGCACCGCCGTGGCCGCCATCCCCTCTTTCTTGCGTCCTCCCCGCGCCGTCGTGCTCGCCACCGCATAGCTCCGTCGCCGGCCACCGTCGAGCTTTCCCTCTCCGATCCGCGCCGTTGAATCGATTTGTTTTCCCCTCGGGTACCCGCCGGTGCCGTCCGCCCACTCCGGCTCGCCGTCACCCGCCGAAGTGCCTCACCGCCGTCGGTCGACCGAGAACCGCCCGTTCCGGGAGAGCTCCCCCTTCCTTTTCTCTCCCGCCGGCCTCCGTGGCTGCCACGTCGGCGCCACGTGAGTGCCGACGGCCGCTTCTCCTCCGTGCGCTCGGTCCGCATGGACCGCGTCGCTGACGGGCGGGCCCCGCCCTAGCGCCGCGCGGTGGACTTCGGTCCACTGGTCCGGCCGCCCGCGTAGGCCGCGCCCATCGGCCTCCTCGGCCCATCGGCCTTCCCCCCCTCGCGCCTATTGGACTCCGTCCGATCGGCGTTGGGCCGCTCCTCTCGCGCGCCGGCCCAAATTAACCCGGCAGCCTCCGATTCGGCCTTGGGCCGAATCCTTTCCAGGACAAGTCCAATTCAAGTCCTCCTTTCTTTTTCTTTTTCCAGGGAATTAATAATTCCTTTTCCTTTAGACAGAAAATCATTTAATCTTCGGAAAATCATATCTCCTCAACCGTTCGTCCGATTGACTCCGTTCAATTTCCAAAATTCCTCAAAAATCGAGATCTATCCAATGCTACGATTAGTGGTCATTAATAGGGCTTCTTTTTACCGTTGTGTTGAGTCACCTCGTTTTGCGTGTAGTTTTGGAGCCAGAAGACCCGCAATGCGTGGATTTCGAGGAAGAAGCTCAAGATCTCGAGCAAGGCAAGTCACCTTTGACCAATTGAACCTATAATTTAAAATTAAGTATTTTGATTCCGCAAACCATGCATTCTTTAGGATACACATGACACTTGGCCTCGGTTTGCAATGCAACCGACAGGTCCTACCTACTTGTTGCATTTACCTTCCTTGACTATTGATCACCCTATCACCCTTGTCACCCCTTAGGCGAGGTCTCGGTATTCGCACCTCGCGTACGAATATCGAGACTCCCCTCAAAATTTAAAATGATCACCTGGGTAAAACTTGAGTTTATAAAATGCTTGGAAAACTCGACGCTTGGGTCGGTGCCTTGAAAATAAAGTGGGTTTCTAAAACTCGCGGTGCGGGAGACGTACTGGAGGTACGGTCTGCCCGTTCTCGTCCTAAGGACCGATTCCTTGGGAATTACATCCGAGCATATGTCAAGTACGACCACATGGGTGATATGGGACACCCCTGGCTGAGTAACTAGCTAGGCCAGGGAAATCTTGATGCCAAGGGACAAGTGGATTCGTCGGGGTGGTGTCGGGGAGGACCCCTGGGCTTCCTGGCACAGTATGGTCTGGGACCTAATCTGGTGTTGGTCCGTTGGACCCCTCCCGTTGGCATAAGATGACCCTGAGTCGGCTTTTGAAATGCCTTGTCGTGAAAGCCTCAAGGTCGCTAGACGTGGCTGAGAGTCACGGGCTGGGTGGCTCGAGATTAGTAATGTCGTGTGGGTAAAGTGTACCCCCTCTGCAGAGGTTAATAACTATTCAAACAGCCGTGCCCACGGTTATGGGCGGATGTGAGGTGATTCCTTAGCGTAGTTTTGTTAACAACTTTGTGAATTGCTGTTGGTGTGAGAAATCCTTTCTGTGCTTAAGCGTAGCTATTGGAGCAGCCAGTGTTGGTGAATGATTGGCAGGGAGCCTCTTGTTCCGACATGCTTGATTTGTGGTTGTTGGAGCAGCCGGTGTCGGTGAACGATTGGCAGGGAGCCTCTCGTGCCGACGTGTTTGAGTTGTGGCTGTTGGTGCAGCCGGGGTCGGTGAACGATTGGCAGGGAGCCTCTCGTGCCGACAAGAATCAATCGATACAATTTCACTGCTCCGGTCGGATGAGACACACTTTCTCATCCGTGCCATTGAGAAGCACTCACTTAGATGTTTCAAAACTTCTTAAACTAAAATCGAATGTGAAAAATAACTGGCTCACCTTTGAAGCTTGCATCAAACACTTAATTCCCTTGACTTGCTGAGTACTCCCGTACTCACCCTTGCTCTATATAATTAAACCCCCCAGTTCTCGAAGACGAAGAAGTGGACCCTGCTGATGAAGAGTTCTTCCAGGAGCAAGCCGTCTACGAGCAGTAGTAGGGTTTCGGCCTTTCCCCAAGGCTTTGCTTGTGGCTTAGAGCCAGTCTTCGCCGTTTTCCGCTTCCGCCTTTTTGTAATGTCGTTGCGAACTCAGGTTCTGTCCGCAGTTCCAACCCTGGTTGTAATTCTACTCTTAATAAAGAGACCGCTGTTGTTGTGATAATCAATCTTCCTGTTGTACCAGCGCTATTTCCTGGGACTGGTACAGGCATACAGGTTAATTTGGATCGCCTTAATCTGGCCTCCGTCGGGGCTAGTTTTGGGGCATGACAGAAGATGGTATTAGAGCGTAGCTTTGGCCTTAGGACGAAACCCGACATTAGATGACCGTAAGGATGCTAAGTTCTAAAAAGCTATTTGCGAAAAGCTCGGTTATTTTCTTCTTTTCTTACTCTGTTTACAAAACTGGTTACTGACTTCTCTTTATTTTTCAAAATTGTAGATGGTAGTCAACGCCACCCACAGTTCCCACGGCGTTGGTGAGGGTCACCACGTCAACCAGCTGAGAGACCTCGCTGGCTTCCTTGGCTTCTCCTATCCCGAGTACGTTGGGTACTTCGTGGACCGCTTCCCTCCCCGCTGTGAGCTGTCCGTGTACCTTTACCCCCGTGGAGGTACACACGGCGCTGGCCTTCGCCCTCACCACTTCAACTTGGCTCGACCTACACTCCAGCTCGCGTACCAGGACCTCTCCTGGACCGTTCTGCGTCGCTTGGCCTACGACTACTGTCGTCGCCTTGCAGGTTCGGCCTTCTGGCTGATCCCGCAGCTCCCTCCTGGCCGTGCAGACAGCCGCTACCCTTGCCCTTACCACGAGTCGCACCCTGCGCTGACGTGCATGGTGGAGCTTTCTGGCGCCCAGGCCACTCAGCACGACCTACTCCTTGAGGCATACCGCTCCTTGGCTCGCCGCTACGCCACGCTGGAGGCCCGCCTTGCTGAGGAGGGTGTCACCTCCGTGGACACTACCTCCTGGGACTTTGGCCGCCTCTACCACTCCAGCCAACTGTCCTTCTACAGTTCTCGTGGCTCTGCTCGCACTCCCAGCGGCCCACGCTCCCCCAGCCCGCGTGTGCCGTACTCGCTAGTTTACTCTCCCTACCCCCACCGTGCCAGCCCCTCCTACACCCCACGCCACACCCCAGTCGTCAGCCGTCGTGGGCTCCGACTGATCCGCACCGCGCGGAAGCGCGTTGTGGGCTCCTCCACCGTGTTCCGTTTCGACTACCCAGCTCCTACCCCGCCAGCAGGCCGTCCTGCTGCCGGCCTTCGACAGGCTCCGCCGGTCCCTTCTCGTGCGCCGATCGACGTGTCCTCTTCAGACGAGCCGACCACCGGAGCCAGCCTGGTAGGAGAGCAGTAGAGTTCGTCTACTGCAGGTGGAGTTCGTGTGCTAGACCTTTTGTACCGCCGCCAACTCTTTTGGAGTCGTGGCAAGGTAGTGTGTGAGTGTGTTGTTGTGGGTGTTGTCTGGTAGTCTGGATCTTTGAGGTGGTGTGCATACAGTCAAGCTCGGCGCAGCTCTGTGACTTGTCCACACCCGTTGTATTAGGTGCTTTCCGAGTTGAGAAAAGCTTTATGACTAGTGTGTGCTCTCTGTGCTCGTTTACTTTACTCCTCCCTTTTGTAAGTTCTGTTCTGTTTTCTTACCCCGCCCCTTTCTGGGAGATTAGATGGCTGGCCGTCCCCGTCGTGTGGCTCGTGCTCCCGCTCGTTTGGGTTACGAAACCCACAGGAAAGAACCAGAATCGAAAAATGAGTCAGGAAATGAACCAGTTGATGCTCCAGCTCGGGCAGATCCTACAACAGACCATGCAAATCGTGCACAGGACTTACCCCCGCCTCCCCAGCTTCAGGCAGACTATCAGCATATGATGGCAGTTCAGACTCAGATCTTGCAGGGCTTAGCCCAAGCCATTGCAGGCATCCAGCAGAATTTGCAGCCGCAGGCTCCGCACCCAGTGCCCTTCAACAATAACAACCACAGATCTAAGCTGACCGACTTCCTAAGATCCCATCCACCAGAATTCTCTCATACCGTCGAGCCCGTTGAGGCCGACGATTGGCTAAAGGATGTCGAGAGAAAGCTCAATCTAGTGTAGTGCACCCCGATAGAGAAGACTCTGTTCGCTGCACACCAACTAAGAGGATCTGCAGCCGACTGGTGGGAGAATTACTGTAATGCCCATCCGGACTCAGTCAACATTGAGTGGACAGAGTTTGCCGAAGCCTTCCGTGTAGCTCATGTGCCCGAAAGCACCATTGACATGAAGAAGGAAGAATTCAATCGCTTGAAACAGGGTACAGGAAGTGTCAATGAGTACCTAAGTCGCTTCAACAAGTTGGCTCGGTATGCTCCCGAGGAAGTGGACTCTGATAAGAAAAAGATCAGGAAGTTTTTGAAGGGAATCACAGTAGGTTTGAGGATCCAGTTGCTTGTCCATGACTTCCCCACTTTTCAGCACATGGTCAACAAGGCCTTGCTTCTGGAAGATGCCAGAAAAAAGGCAACTGAGGAATACAAGAAGCGCAAGTCTACTCACCAAGCGCACCCGTTCCGTGGAGCACCACGCCCTCGAGTTGGACACCCCATGCAGTACCACCAACCTGCTCATCAAGTCAGTCGCCAACCTGGCTTTACTCCCCGTTCGCCGGTGCCTCGCCCAACTCCGTCGCCCCAGCAGCATGCTCCTAGTGGCAATACCGCAGGAAACAGTGTCACCTCCTTCAATTCGCCCTTAGGAATGACAAATGTGCAGTGCTTCACTTGCAAACAAATGGGACATTACGCTAGACAGTGTCCTCGAAATCAAGGAAACTCTAACTCCGGATGCTCCGATGCTAGTTTCCCCAGAACCCCAGCACCTGCGCAGACCCGTCCAGTCACTCAAACAAGTGGACAAGATTCTCGCGCCTCCAGCAACCTTAGACGAGGCCGAGTGAACCACATTCAAGCTGAAACCGCCCAAGAGGCCCCCGACGTGGTGATGGGTATGTTCTCTGTCAACTCCATACCCGCACTCATTCTATTTGATTCAGGAGCTTCTCATTCGTTCATATCGCAAGCTTTTGTGAAAAGAAATGGTTGGAAAACACAAAATTTACAAGTACCTATGGTAATACATTCCCCTGGAAGGGATATAAGGGCAGATAAACTATGCCCCAAGGTTGATCTAGTGATAGAAGGGGTTAGCTTCGCAGCCAAACCCATAGTCCTAGACTCCCAAGGTCTGGATGTCATCCTAGGGATGGATTGGTTGGCTAAAAACAAAGGACAAATAGATTGTGCCGGAAGAACCATCACTCTGCAAGGACCCAGAGGAAAACAAGTGCGTTTCACTCCGATTCTTTCCGGAAACCGATCAACTCTAAATAGTCTGCAAGCCACTCCTTTGGAAATGGTACCCATAATCAATGAGTATCCCGATGTGTTCCCAGAAGAACTACCCGGAATGCCGCCGGATCGAGAAATCGAGTTTTCCATAGAACTTGCCCCAGGCACAGCCCCCATTGCCAAGAGACCTTACAGAATGGCCGCCAACGAACTGGCAGAAGTTAAGAAACAGATCGAAAAACTTCAGAACAAGGGTTACGTACGACCCAGCTCGTCCCCTTGGGGAGCCCCTGTGCTCCTGGTAAAGAAGAAAGATGGCTCTGAGAGAATGGTGATAGACTATAGAGCCTTGAATGAGGTCACCATAAAAAATAAGTATCCCCTACCACAAATTGACGATTTGTTCGACCAATTAGAAGGAGCCAGAGTATTCTCCAAGATCGACTTGCGATCTGGGTATCACCAACTTAAGATCAGACCAGAAGACATCCCCAAGACCGCTTTCTCAACGCGGTATGGCCTGTATGAGTTCACTGTAATGTCCTTCGGACTCACCAATGCGCCAGCCTTCTTCATGAACCTGATGAACAAAGTTTTCATGGACTACCTGGATAAGTTCATTGTGGTCTTCATTGACGACATTTTGATTTACTCAAGGCATGAACAAGATCATGCAGATCATCTACGAAAAGTGATGGAAAGGTTGAGAGAACACCAGCTCATCGCCAAGTACTCGAAGTGTGAGTTCTGGTTGGATAAAGTAGCCTTCCTTGGCCACGTTATCTCCACCAAAGGTGTCGAAGTAGACCCCAGTAAGGTTGAGACCGTCCTCGCCTAGAACGCACCCAAGACGGTGTCTGAGATCCGTAGTTTCCTCGGTCTAGTGGGTTACTACCGGAGGTTCATTGAAGGATTCTCCAAACTGGCCCGACCAATGACGGAACTGCTAAAGAAGGAAAAGAAGTTTGAATGGTCGGAAGCATGCGAACGCAGTTTTCAAGAACTTAAGAAAAGATTGACGACTGCTCCCATTCTCACCCTACCAGACATCAGAAAGGATTTTGAGATCTTCTGTGATGCATCGAGACAAGGTCTGGGATGTGTCCTAATGCAAGACCGAAAGGTGGTAGCCTACGCTTCAAGGCAACTCAGGCCCCATGAAGTCAACTATCCTACGCATGACCTAGAATTGGCAGCCGTGATTCATGCCCTAAAGATTTGGCGTCATTACCTGATTGGAAACAGATGTGAGATCTACACCGACCACAAAAGCCTCAAATACATCTTTACTCAGAGCGAACTGAACATGAGACAGAGAAGATGGTTGGAACTAATCAAGGATTACAATCTCGGTATACATTACCATCCTGGAAAAGCAAATGTGGTCGCCGACGCGTTAAGTCGCAAAACCTACTGTACTACCGCCCTAGTGTGGCCGACCCAAGAAGACCTGTGTCGCGAATTCGAGAAGTTGAAATTGACCATGGTCCCAACCGGAAACCTTGCCAGTCTTACAGTACAACCTACCCTAGAAGCCCAAATTCGAGAGGCACAATGAGATGACGAAGTCATAAAGGAGATGAGGGATAAGATCCATAAGAAAAGACTCAAAGGGTTTACCATCGACGGCCAGGATATGGTTTGGTTCGGATCCCACATCTGCGTGTCGGCCAAAAAGGAATTAAAGGACCTCATTCTGAGGGAAGCTCATGAGTCTGCTTACTCCATCCATCTTGGAAGTACCAAAATGTACCAAGACATCAAGGAATACTTCTGGTGGGCTGGAATGAAGCGAGATGTTGCCGAATATGTAGCCTTATGTGACATTTGTTAAAGAGTAAAGGCCAAGCATCAGAAACCCGCCGGCCTATTACAACCCCTCCGAATTCCCGAGTGGAAATGGGAAGAGATCGGTATGGATTTCATTATACCAAGGACCCCTAGCGGGTATGACTCCATCTGGGTAATCGTGGACCGCCTAACCAAGGCAGCTCACTTTGTACCAGTGAAAACCACCTACGATGGGAAAAAGTTGGCAGACCTGTACATGACCCACGTGGTTTGCCGATACGGTTGTCCAAAGAAGATAGTGTCAGATCGAGGCACTCAGTTTACCTCACGGTTCTGGCAACAGTTACACAAGGCAATGGGTACCAACTTAAACTTCAGTACCGCCTACCACCCGCAGACAGATGGCCAGACAGAACGAGTTAACCAGATCTTGAAGGACATGCTTCAAGCATGTGCCTTGGACTTCGAAGGCACATGGGATCGCTGTCTCCCCTACGCTGAGTTCTCCTACAACAACAGTTACCAATCCAGTATCCAAATGTCCCCAAATGAAGCCTTGTTTGGACGAAAGTGTCGCACTCCGTTGTGTTGGAATGAGGTAGGCGAAGCGCAAGTGTTTGGACCTGACGTACTGAAGGAAGCTGAAAAGCAAGTCAAGCTGATTCGAGACCGTTTGAAGACAGCTCAGACCTGACAGAAAAGTTATGCAGATAATCGGAGGCGTGATCTCAAGTTTGCAGTAGGAGATCACGTGTACCTACGAGTGTCTCCACCCGTGGTCTAAAGAGGTTTGGGATGTCCGGCAAGTTAGCTCCTCGCTATATCGGCCCCTACCTCATCACCGCCAGACGCGGCGAAGTTGCCTACCAGCTTGAACTACCTGAAGGACTGACAGATGTGCACAATGTGTTCCATGTGTCCCAGTTGAAGAAATGTCTTCGGGCTCCAAAGGAACAGGTTCCCTTGGGAAGCATTGAACTGGAGAAGAACCTAACCTATAAAGAGAGACCGATCAGAGTTCTTGAATAGGTTGAACGTTAGACTCGAAGAAAGACCGTTAAGTTCTACAAGGTGCAGTGGAGCAACCACTCAGAGGATGAAGCAACTTGGGAACGCGAAGATCTTCTCCGTGCCGAGTTCCCGGAGCTGCTTCCTTAGGTGCTGAATCTCGGGGACGAGATTCTTGTTAGGGGGGTTGGTTTGTAACGCCCGTTTTGTCGCGGCGTTAGCGGGAAAACCTAATTGCTAAAAACTCTATTTGCGAAAAGTTTGCCCTTCGTTTGAGTCTTGTTGTGTGCCAAGGTCTCGTGTTTCCCCTCTCGCCTCAATCCCGGAGAAAACCGCGAAGACGGATTACGAATCCGAACCCTAAAACTCCTTCTCTATCTCTCGGGAAAAGTCTACTTTTCCTCCCTCCTTACTCGGGCCGATTCCCTTTTGGCCCAAGTCCCCTCCTCTGGCCGCCCGGCCTCCTTCCTCCCTCGGGCCGTCTCCCGGCCCAATCCTCCCCCTCGGCCAGCCTCAGCTCGCGCCTCCTCTTTTCTCCTCCTGGGCCGCACGGCTCGGCCCGGTCCGCCCCGGCCTGCGCCCCCCGGTCACGTGCGCCGCACGTGCCGAGAGAGCGGGCGCTCTCCTCCCAACTCCCTCGCCCGTTCTCCCTCCCGTTTTCTCTCTCTCCCTCCGTTCCGACGGCATCCGCACCGGCGCCTATCCTCGTCCCGTTCTCGCCGGCACCGCGCCCCGTCCTCCCTGCGCCGTGGTCCCGCGACAGCGCGGCGTGGCCGACCACCACACCAGCCGTCGCCGTCACCCGGGAGCCCCTGTGCCGTTGCCCCCGCCGCCGCGCCAAGCGCTGGCGTCACTCCCGGCCCCGCCGCTCGCGCGCCGCGTGCCGCCCCGGGGGAGAGCGCGCTCTCTCCCCCTCTCCCCGCGTGCCCCTGCCCGTTTTGGCAAGGGGGTCGCACCCCTTTCTCCCTCCCTCCTTTTTTTTCTTTTTCTCCGACCGCCACCGACGTCACCCGGCAGCCGCCGTTCGGCTGCTAGCGCTGCGCACCGGTCCCCTCTCCGCTTTGCCGAACCGCCTCTCGTCTGCCTTCGCGAACCGCCTCTTTGCCCCCCAAACCGACTTAGCCGCTTCCCCTTTAAATTCCCCTCCGCCGGCCGCCATTGCCGCCCCTCCCGAGCTCCTTTCCCCCGCTGCCGCCGCCGCCCTCATCGATCACTGCCGTAGCTAAGGACGCCAGAGGGAACTCCCGGCGCCGATTCCCCCTTCTCCTTCGGCGCGGACCCATGCTGCACCGCCGTCCCCGCACCGTCGTCTTCCTCCCCCGCAAGCCGCCTCCCGCGGTAAACTCCTCCCCTCTCCGCCTTTTCCCCTTTCTTTCCTTGGCGTAGAGCATTGGGTAGCACCGTAGACCACCTCCCGGAGCACCGCCGTGGCCGCCATCCCCTCTTTCTTGCTTTCTCCCCGCGTCGTCGTGCCCGCCGCCGCATAGCTTCGTCGCCGGCCACCGTCGCGCTTTCCCTCTCCGATCCGCGCCGTTGAATCAATTTGTTTTCTCCTCGGGTACCCGCCGGTGTCGTCCGCCCACTCCGGCTCGCCGTCACCCGCCGGAGCGCCTCACCGCCGCCGGTCGACCGAGAGCCGCCCGTTGCGGTCCACCGGTCCGGCCATCCGCGTGGGCCGCGCCCATCGGCCTCCTCGGCCCATCGGCCTTCCCCCCCTCGCGCCCATTGGACTCCGTCCGATCGGCCTTGGGCCGCTCCTCTCGCGTGCCGGCCCAAATTAACCCGGCAGCCTCCGATTCGGCCTTGGGCTGAATCTTTTCCAAGACAAGTCCAATTCAAGTCCCTCCTTTCTTTTTCTTTTTCCAGGGAATTAATAATTCCTTTTCCTTTAGACAGAAAATCATTTAATCTTCGGAAAATCATATCTCCTCAACCGTTCGTCCGATTGACTCCGTTCAACTTCCAAAATTCCTCAAAAATCGAGATCTATCCAATGGCACGATTAGTGGTCATTAATAGGGCTTCTTTTTACCGTTGTGTTGAGTCGCCTCGTTTCGCGTGTAATTTCGGAGCCAGAAGACCTGCAGTGCACGGATTTCGAGGAAGAAGCTCAAGATCTCGAGCAAGGCAAGTCACCTTTGACCAATTGAACCTATAATTTAAACTTAAGTATTTTGATTCCGCAAACCATGCATTCTTTAGGTTACACATGACACTTGGCCTCGGTTTGCAATGCAATCGGCAGACCCTACCTACTTGTTGCATTTACCTTCCTTGACTATTGATCACCCTATCACCCTTGTCACCCCTCAGGCGAGGTCTCGGTATTCGCACCTCGCGTACAAATATCGAGACTCCCCTCAAAATTTAAAATGATCACCTGGGTAAAACTTGAGTTTACAAAATGCTTGGAAAACCCGACGCTTGGGTCGGTGCCTTGAAAATAAAGTGGGTTTCTAAAACTCACGGTGCGGAAGACGTACTGGAGGTACGGTCTGCCCGTTCTCACCCTAAGGACCGATTCCTTGGGAATTACATCCGAGCATATGTCAAGTACGACCACATGGGTGATATGGGACACCCCTGGCTGAGTAACTAGCTAGGCCAGGGAAATCTTGATGCCAAGGGACAAGTGGATTTGCCGGGGTGGTGTCGGGGAGGACCCCTGGGCTTCCTGGCACAGTATGGTCTGGGACCTAATCTGGTGTTGGTCCGTGGGACCCCTCCCGTTGGCATAAGATGACCCTGAGTCAGCTTTCGAAATGCCTTGTCGTGAAAGCCTCAAGGTCGCCAGACGTGGCTGAGAGTCACGGGCAGGGTGGCTCGGGGTTAGTAATGTCGTGTGGGTAAAGTGTAGCCCCTCTGCAGAGGTTAATAACTGTTCGAACAGCCGTGCCCACGGTTATGGGCGGATGTGAGGTGATTCCTTAGCGTAGTTTTGTTAACTACTTTGTGAACTGCTTTTGGTGTGAGAAATTCTTTCTGTGCTTAAGCGTGGCTGTTGGAGCAGCCGGTGTCGGTGAACGATTGGCAGAGAGCCTCTCGTTCCGACATGCTTGATTTGTGGCTGTTGGAGCAGCCGGTGTCGGTGAACGATTGGCAGGAAGCCTCTCGTGACGACGTGTTTGAGTTGTGGCTGTTGGTGCAGCCGGGTTTGGTGAACGATTGGCAGGGAGCCTCTCGTGTCGACAAGAATCAATCGATACAATTTCACTGCTCCGGCCAGATGAGACGCACTTTCTCGTCCGTGCCGTTGAGAAGCACTCACTTAGATGTTTCAAAACTTCTTAAACTAAAATCGAATGTGAAAAATAACTGGCTCACCTTTGAAGCTTGCATCAAACACTTAATTCCTTTGACTTGCTGAGTACTCCCGTACTCACCCTTGCTCTATATAATTAAACCCCCCCAGTTCTCGAAGACGAAAAAGTGGACCCTGTTGATGAAGAGTTCTTCCAGGAGCAAGCCGTCTACGAGCAGTAGTAGGGTTTCGGCCTTTCCCCAAGGCTTTGCTTGTGGCTTAGGGCCAGTCTCCGTCTTTTTCCGCTTCCGCCTTTTTGTAATGTCATTGCGAACTTGGGTTTTGTTCGCAGTTCCAACCCTGGTTGTAATTCTACTCTTAATAAAGAGACCGCTGTTGTTGTGATAATCAATCTTCCTGTTGTACCAGCGCTATTTCCTGGGACTGGTACAGGCATATAGGTTAATTTGGATCGCCTTAATCTGGCCTCCGTCGGGGCTAGTTTTGGGGCGTGACAGGTTGTTAAACCTGCTACTATTCGTGTTATTCTCAGTATTGCTGCTTCTCGGTCTTGGCCTATACATCAGTTGGATGTGAAGAATGCCTTTCTTCATTGAAATCTTGAGGAGACTGTGTACTGTCAGCAGCCATCTGGTTTTGTTATCCTTTTGCTCCTACTGCTGTCTGTTTGCTCCAGAAGTCCCTTTATGGGTTGAAGCAGGCTCCTCGAGTGTGGTACCAGTGATTTGCGGCATACATTCGTCAGTTGGGCTTCACCTCCTTGGCATCTGACACTTCTCTCTTTGTTTACAAAGATGGAGAAAATGTTGCATATTTGCTATTATAAGTTGATGATATTATACTCACTGCTTCGTCTATGGCTCTTCTTCAACACATTACTGCTTGTCTGCACTCGGAGTTTGCCATGACAGATCTAGGTGATCTACAATTCTTTCTGGGTATTTCTGTCACTCGATCCTCCGATGGTTTGTTCCTCTCACAACAACAATATGCAGTTGATTTATTGAGGTGAGTTGGTATGTCTGAGTGTCATCCTACCGCGACGCCTGGTGATGCTAGGGCTAAGTTATCAGCTACAGATGATGCTCCTGTTGCTGATCCTACGGAGTATAGGAGTCTTGCTGGTGCTCTTCAGTATCTTACACTCACTTGCCCAAATCTAGCTTATGTTGTACAACAAGTGTATCCTTTTATGCATGATCCGCGTGAGCCCCATCTCACTTTAGTCAAACGGATTTTGCGTTATGTTAAGGGTACTCTTCACATTGGCCTTCATCTCGGTGCTACTTCGGTTGATTCCTTGACAGCTTACTCTAATGCTGACTGGGCTGGTTGTCCTGATTCTCGCCGTTCTACATCAGGATATTGTGTTTTCCTAGGTGAAAACTTGGTCTCATGGTCTTCCAAGTGTCAGATTATTGTTTCTCGCTCTAGTGCAGAGGCGGAGTACCGTGCTGTTATGCATGCGGTTGCTGAGTGTTGTTGGATTCAACAGCTTCTTATCGAACTTCATGTTCCTATTGCTTTGGCTACAGCTGTTTATTACGACAATGTTAGCGTAGTCTATATGACAGCTAACCCTGTGCATCATCGCCGCACGAAGCATATTGAGATTGATATTCTTTTTGTTCGTGAGAAGGTTGCTTTGGGACAGGTTCGTGTTTTACATGTTCCTTCCTCTCATCAGTTTGTTGATACCATGACCAAATGCTTTCCAGTTTAGTTGTTCACTGATTTTCGGTCCAGTCTTTACATTTGTGAGTCTTCTGCTTTGGCTACGAACGGGTATTAGAAATAGTTATAGATTTGTATAGCCTTCCTAAAATTTAGTTTGATCCTCTGGAGAGCAAGGGCGGTTGCATGTAACCATTCCATCAAGCTGGCTTCACACTTGCTTCCTTCGAAGCCATTTATATGGATTTCCTGGAGACTTGGTGACTTGATGTTAAAGAGATCGTTGGAGATGGGTTGATCATCCTCCTTCTGTATGAATAGATAGAGAGGAAATAATTAAGCAAGAAAATGTTTGTGGAGAGTATTTCTTATGGTTATTTAAGGGCTAGAGCTAGGTATATACACGGAGATCATAACTTTTAGAGGACGACTAGAAAATGGTGTATCGTTGGTCCAATGGATTTATTTATGTGTTGATGTCATGCTGACTTCGACACAGTACTGTAGGTATCAGATCGTACCATTCCAATATCAGTATGATACGTTAGGTACCATACACGATACATATGGGTACCAGAGTAGGTACTATCAATATAAACTATTCCGTTTCAAGGTTATACCGTGTTGTAGTATTTATGTAACTTTCAATATTAGCTTGACATATATTAACACATGATAGTGCTTTTGAAACAGTAAAAAAAGAGAAGTGATATCGACATGGGGATGGAAGCAATGCATAAATAAATAAATTTGTAGATGGTGTAAGGAAAAAGACGAGAAAAATGATCTTGATTAAGGGGTAGGTACTAGGGATAAAAACAAAGCGGATACGGACGGATAATGCTCATGTCATGTTCATTTTTGTATTTTTTACTGGATACGAAAACGAATACGAATATATCGGATACAGAAACAAATACGAATTATCTCGAATACAAATAAGGATCAAATATGATCAGACATGAATACAGAAACAAATATTTCTCAAAACTCGAAAACCACCTAAACTTCTAATAAAAATAAATACCGTCACACATAATTAGCTCTTTTTATATAATAAGTTTGATCATAAACTAAACAATGCTAATTAAGATCAACATTTACAATAGTGTTGGTATAAATACATATCTAATTGATATTATAATATATAAAATATAGTATAATTTATAAAAATATTTAAAAGTTTAAATATATTGATAGTGTGGACACGTGTTGTAAGATGGGCTACTATTAAAATCTAAAGATGTTGGTTGAAGATCTAAAATTAGAAAGAAATGGGATATGTTTGATGCATTCTATGATATCCGCATAGCACTGTTCACCGGATATCCGTATCCGTCGAAAACTCCAATACAATATCCAAACTATCTTAGAATTATTTGCTCCGAACGATATCCGTATTCGTTTTTTAGAGCGAACAAAAATTATTCGCTCCGTTTTCATCCCTAGTAGGTACCATGGGATGCCGTCAATTTTTTAATACTTCCTCAATTTTTCTTTTGACATTGGTTAGCTTAAAATTGAACAAATCAACATCAAAACATTTGAAAACGGACGGAGTATTAGTTTGTGCTAAATTAACACATGGCGGTACTTTTGGCAAACAGTAAAACAAAATGAGATGACATGTAGATGTAGCTGAAGGTATCTGAGTGAGCTGCACCGTAAAAGCAGACATGATATGCCAGTGACAATGGCATGCCCATCACGTGGTTACTGACAAAGATGTAACTTGAGGCATTGATGACATATGTTTTATCATGCCAACATCTTCTGGTTTTTGGCATAAGAATATTGAAATAAAAGTATACGCTCCGTTTTCATATCATAAACCGTTTTGTTTTTTTTCTTAAAATATAGTAACACTTATAGCACTAAATTAGTTTCATTATGTCTAACATTGAAACATTATTTTATTTTGTGTTAAAAATATTGTTATATTTTTTTTTATAAATTTAGTAAAATTTTAAAAAAATTGACTTAAAAAATATTAAAATGACTTATAACATAAAACGAAGGTTGTAATCAATGTCCACCAAGCTAGCTAATTAGCTAGAGTTGATCACATTGCTTCATGCATGTATATTCTGGGAAAGTCAATTTAATTATAAAAACCAAAGTGCACATGCATGCTATTTTCTTTTGTATTCCCTCCCGTCTAAAAACAAATCGTTTTGGACTTATAAAAGTCAACATTATACCTACTAGTTCCAATAAATTTAAAAATAGTATTTTTTAAAAAATACACAACTGTAATATTCTAAATGGTTTTTATTGTCAAAATTAACTCATGTACATATTCTAAAACGTCTTTTTTTTAAGACAGGAGGGAGTATGAATCTAAATTGTTCTAAAACATTCCTTTAAAAAATAATATGCTATCTGTCACTCCACAAATATGCAACGGCAAATTTAATATATGTATATATCTCATTAAAAGAGCAAATTTAACTATAAACAATGTCAACATTATTCTAACTGTATTGTTTTATCTTGTTTCTCATTGGTAAGATCGACTTTGGGCTTCAAATTTTGCAACATAATAGATGCCTATTACTCGAATTGAAAGGACAGACAAGTTGTAAAAATATTAGTAACTCCATACTCTATTTCAAATTAAGATGCATATACGTACGTTAGGAGTACCTCTATAAATTGAATGGGGCAAGGTTAATCAGAGCTGTCGATAAGCATGTGCGAGATAGATGACTAAACAATGCCCAAAAATTAGGCCTCGATTTTTTTATATTTTAATTCATGCTAATGTGTTCCAACATGTTTAAGAATCACTCGTTCCATTTTTAAAAAGCTTTGCTCTTCCTCCACTGATTTGGCTTGAACAAACTTCTTTTTTTCCAGCTCTAATCAATGCTACAGATTCGATTTTTTCATGCGACCAAAATCGATTTTTCATACGGACGGGCGGCCTGCATGCGCCAAAAGGTCTGTGAAAATCGGATTTCTATATGCGGCTAGCACACCCACATGCAAAAATCGGATTTTCGCATACGGGCACTTAAGCCGATCGCATGTGAAAATAAAAAATAATAAAAAAATAAAATTCCAAAATAAAAAACTACACCAAAACAATAACCCTAGAATCCTCTCGTCCTCCAGTCGCCACCGCCGTCATCCTCGTCCTCCAGTCGCCGTCGTCATCGGCATCGTCCTCCCGTCGCCGCCGCCATCGACATCGTCCTCCTCCCGTTGCTGCCGCCGATGGATCCATGTGGGAGGGGCTGCCGCCGGATCAGGGCGGGGGAGAGTGGCCGTCGTCGGATTGGGGCAGGGGAGGGCGGTAGTTGGCAAATCAGGGCAGGAAAGGGCCGCCGCCACCGGATCCGGGTGGGGAAGGGCGGCGACAGCTGGATCTGGGCGATGGAGGGTCGCCGCAGCTGGATCCAGGCGGGGCAGGGCCGTTGCCGGAGTCCACGCCCACCGCCTTCGTCCTCCACCGCTGTTGCCCCAAGCCCTCGCCCTCCATCTCCACCCTCGCCTGCCACCGTTGTCATCGGAGCCTCCTGTCGGAGTGAGGGAGGAGAGGGGAGAGGAGTGGGGGGGGGGGGCGGGAGAGTGAGGGCCGCTGGATCCACACGGGGCGACGCCGCTCCCGGCCACCTCGTTGATGGCGGCGGTGCCCGGCGCCGCCCGCTCCCGTTCGGTGAGGAGAGGAGAGGAAAAGAGAGAGGAGAAGAGGTGAAAAAAATTTGAAGTGGTGAGAGAGAAAAGGAAGAGGAGGGGAAAAATATCTGTGGAGAAAAAGGGGTATTTTCTCATGTGGACTACTTAAGATACCCGCATGCGAAAATCTTCATTTTTGCATGAGAACCCTTAAAAGTACCCTATGCGAAAATAAGCTCATTTTTGCATGCGGCCAATTAAGAGGCCTGCATGTGAAAATTAATTTTTGCATGCGGGTTTCTTAAGAAGGCGTATGCAAAAATAGAGGTCGATTTTTGCATACGTAACTGGTTACGGTTCACTTGCAATTTATAGGGTTCTCGTACAGAAAAATCGTTTTTTAAGTAGTGAATAAGTGTTTGATGGTAATCCTGATCATATTAAAGAACTTCTATAGCTCAATATCGGTGATGTAAACACACATTCTACATTTAAGGTTACGTTTCTTTTCGCTTAATCAAAATTAAATCATTGCATCTATTTAGACATAGTTTTTCTTGGTGTTAATTGAAAAAAAATGAGTCTTGGCATTTCTAATGATAAGGCCTCATTTTATATTTTGAACCGGCATCCCACATTCCTATAAGAATGGCCCTTAGCTTAATTAGGAGTATACCTCAAATAACAAGGCGAGGCGCGTTCGAGGGAGATGCATCGTTGCAGGAGGTGATCGAATGGTGCAGCCATTGACGCCGGCGCCATGGAAGAAGGGGCGTCCACGAGGCCTCAGCGTGAGCCCCTTGAGACTCCGCAGGCGCGAGACATGTCAGCGAATCGTGCGCCACGGCGGCGGGTAGCCGGAGGGTGGGTGGCCTTGTCCAGTGACAATGTCATGGCTTCCAATCTAGTCGAGCTCGGAAGTGCATGGATAGCAACGGCGCCGCCGCCGTCGTTGAGTCTAAAATTCCGCCGACGAAGTTTATTTCAAGGTGAAAGATCTCACCACCGGCTGCTGCTGCATACCTTGCCGGATCCACGCGTCCACCTGCGCGGCGTCGATGGTGGGCGCGGCGAGATGTCGTTCGCAGGAGCACAAGACCAGCCAGATCGCGAGCTCCTCCACGCGGCCGCCGGCGGCAACGCGCGCGGCGAGGGCGTGGTTGACGAAGGCGGCGGACCGGTCGGCTCTCTCCTGGTTCTCCTCGAAGGACTCGACGCGGAGGGAAGGGACGCGCGGCCACAGGCGGCGCCACCGCCGCGACACTGCGCATGCGCGCGCCACGGCCGCCGTTGTTGGAAGGAAGCGGAGGACGTGCACGAGGACGTCGTCGCAGAGATCGGACGCCGTGCATTCCATGGCGAAGCAGCGATGGATAATGATGATCTATTGATCTGGTTAATATCGATGGATCCGGTGATTTGTACTACTACAACTCTAAGTAGGCCTGTTCGAATGAAGCCCGGCCCAAGGGCCCAGCCCAGGCCCGGAAAGATATTACCAGGTATAGATGAAAATTTTGAGGCAGGCAAAAGAGAAAGAAGGGAAAAACTATACCTCTATATTTATATCTAACCTAATATATATATACCTAATAAAAAAATTTGTAAGGCTTCCGTGATTTTTCTTCGTCCGTATCAAAATTTTCATTCGTTTGTCGTCCTGATTCCGACCGTTCGTGAGATCGCATCGCATGGCCAAACTTACCATGTCCGTCTCACTCTGACTGCCTCACTCCCGTCCCATACACACATATAGATCAAACATGCCCCTTGAACTAAAGATCAAATCCGATCCATCTGAGCCAAGAATTACGTATAGAAAAGAGAGAAAATAAATCACAAAATCACAAATCCAACAACAATAAATCAAAACCATCCAAGAAAATCAAATCACAAAAACTAAATCACTGGCGCCACTGCTCATCGAAGCCAAGGACGTCGTTGCCCCCGAGGCCATGGTGGCTTGGCGGGCACGCCGCCGTGCGTCGTGAGAAAGGTGCCGTCGCCGAGGCACTGCCATGAAGAGGTGCCACTGCTGTGGCGGAGAAAAGGGTGATGCCACCGAGGAGAGGACGCTGGCCGCCGGGGAAAAGGCACCGCCAGCCAGGGGGAGGGCTGTGCGAGGGCACCACGGTTGAGGCACCGGCCGTCAAGGGTAGGGCGCCGCTGGTTGGGGGAAGGGCGTCGCTAGTCGGGGGAAGGGCGCCGCGAGGAGGGTGTCGTCGCCGAGGCGCTGCCATGAAGAGGGTGCCACCGCTGTGGCGGAGAAGAGGGTGATGCTGCCGAGGAGAGGACGCCGGCCGCCGGGGAAAGGGCACTGCCAGCTGAGGGGAGGGCGGTGTGAGGGTGTTAACGCCAAAATTTGGTAAGCCCCGAAGTCATCATCGACTTAGGAATCATATCGGCTTTAGAGTCCTGAGATGAGCCGATGGACATATCAAGTTGTTAGCAGTTGGATTCTTGATGGATTCGGTTAAGAAAATTAATTAATTAAAGAAAGCTTATCCAGAAGAGATCGAGTTCGAGGAGGATGCAGCATGACAAGTTATCTATTAATTAGACAGAGTCAATTAGTTTCCTTTTACTTTTAGAAAAGATTGTATGAGAGTCTGAATAGGACTTGTATCTTTTACTTAATCTTTAGAAAAGTTTGTGTCTTGTTCAATAAGGACTAATATCTATTCATGAGTATAAATATGTACACCCGAAGTCTATGTAAGAGATCTCTCGATCAATACAACTACTCTCGGCGTATCGCCACCCTCTTTCCCGAGGCTTTTACTTATTAACCGGCGGAACTTGGCACTTGACGTGGGACTGCATCGACTTTCGATCTCCGGCGAAGGGGTAAGTCCTACGTTCCGTCGGCCCTACCTATTTATCATATATCTTAGTTAATCTAAATTGATTATTCAATTTGGCTGTATTAGCTGAGCTTGCTTTAAAGTATTTGTCGATATCGGCTAAATTGTTTTGTCGAGCTAGATTAGCTAAGGTATCCACCACCCTTAAAATCAGTCGAAGGCCTAATTATCTAGATATTATATTTCTTTTCATACTTTGCGCTGCATCAGTCCTAGTCATGCTTAGAGCCTTAATCTCTAGTCTGCTTTTCGATTGCCAATAACCGTGGCTGAGGCACCGTCCGCCAAGGGTAGGGCGCCACCCACCGGGGGAAGGGCACCGCGGCTGAGACGCTTGCTGCCAAGGGTAAGGCACCACCCATGGGGAAAGGGTGCCGCCGGCCGGGGGGATGGCGCCCTGGCTGAGGGGTAGGGGAGCGGCGTCGCCAGTGGGGAAAGGAGGAGGGGGAGCGAAGCCGCCGGTTGGGGAAGAGGGAAGGGGAATGCGTCACCGGCTGAGAAGAGTGCGCAACGGAGAAGGAGATAAGGCGGGTAGAGGAGAGAAGACTGAGAGAAAAGAGAGAAAGGATAAGAGTGGGCGGAAGAATCGACGCGCGCGTGTGAGCCGCTCTCTCCGCTTCGCGTTGATGATCTGATGGGCGGTTTTTTTTATAAAAAAGCACTCATAACTTACTATATATGTTGGTTTTTTATAAAAACCGATGCATTTGTCGGTTTTTATTAAGAACCGACATATATATAGAGATTTACAGGGGTCAGTTTTTAACTTGTCTTTCCTAAGAGTAACATGGATTGGAAAATGCTCTATAAATGTCGGTTTCAAATGAATCGGCACATATAGGGGTGTCCCTCATTAGTGTTTCTGTATAATTTAACCTGCCAATGTCATCGTATATACATGCACCGCATATCATAAGGATGGATAAATTTCAAAGTAGACTCATCAATTGTTCCAATCCAACACATCAACCAACTATTCTGTATACACATCAACCAAACATCAATTGCAAGACTTGAAGCCCATCAAGTGTACAAAGAAATTAGCTTGGCGAACGATCCGTTCATCGAGGCGATTGGAACCGACTAGAACAAGTAGGTTTATTCGTGGAGAATTTTTAATTTTTGAGTCAATTTAGTGATTATTGATTCCCTGTAATCTCTAGAAAAAACTTGTTGTTTTATTTATTTTTTAAGTTTAGTCAATGCATGTGTAAAAAAAATGTAGGGAGTAACTTATGCTCTCATCCCGCATCGATCAGTTTCCATTCTTATTTCTTTTATACATTCGGTTATGATCCTTAAAATTTTGGATTTGTTTTTTCAATGTGGCATATTCAATTTTACAATCTCACAGGTGCGAATGTTGAGACTTGTACATTAAAGTGTAACTTTTTCTATATATCTGATCGAGATCATATCCGTGTGCGACACAATGTCCCGTCAAGGTCAGATTTCAATTATTTTGTGTCACGGTCTTATACAAATAGAATAATTTACCTGGTGTAATGTGAAATAGGCTATTTTGAAAAAAAAACCTGTTGTCTAGACCTTGACATAAAATTGTGTTCGCACACAACATGAAGAATATTTTCTTAAAACGCTTGGATCTTGAAAGTTAAACTTTGCTCGATTGTTTATCATAATTTTAGTTTTCCATAGCGACGCACGAGTATTTTTTCTAGTATTAACAAAAGAACCAAAGCTAAAAAGGTGGTTAAGACCCTCTTTGTTTAGGCTTATAAGCTAAAAAATCTAAGCCTAAACAAATGAGCAATTTTTCCGTTTGGTTTTTTTTAAAAGCCAAAAGCCACTCTTACACTATTAAGCCAAAAGCTAGGTTGTAGAAGCTTTTTTTGGCTTATTTGAAATGGGGATATGACTATACCATTAAACTTAATGCTTTAAAGCCATCGGCTTACAAAACATATAAGCCAAAAAGTTAGCTTAAAAGCCTAAGCCAATAAACCTAAGCCCAATCAAAAAGGCCCTTAAGAAACAAGGCTTTGTCATTTACTCTACAACTGATAAGGGGTGAAATAATAAATGAAGCAAGCAAAAATATTCATAGATAAAACTATTATATTTGTGTTCTTAATTATTTAAAAGCCTATATTGAGAAATAAACTACGATGAAAAAACCTTAAAATCAACTCTAAAATTAAGTTGCAAAAGTTAAATTTTGGCTACATTTTAAATAAACTGTACATTTTAAACTTCTATTTCTCCTGCAAAAACCATAAGCATCCCTCTCATGTACATCGAAAATATCAGACTGAAGTTGAGGCTAGCCAATACATAGCACATGAAGAAAAAAAACCTCTCTTTTTTCTCCTTTTCTTCTTAGTGCAACTTGTAAATGACAAATTTGAAATCTGGGTTTCAAGAAAATGCAATGTCACCGGTGCCTTGCTGGGAACCCACCCCCATTGCCCTTGCGGATGAAGGCATTTCTATTTTTCGGCTTCGGAATTTCATTGATGTCCATCACCTGAATCGTTCTCTGTTTTTTCGCTGCCAAAAATGGAAACCACAAATAAAATTTGTTAAACTACTTACATTTGTTTTCAATCTGTTCCTGTAGGACCATTCTTGACAAATTGCTTTCAAATATAACCATTTGTCATTCTTGTCATGCAGTGTTCTTATAATGGAGGTGTCTAAAAAGTTTTAGTAAATTTACCATTTTGCGCTTCCTGGTAATTCTCCTGGAGTCTCTTCCTCGCAGAGTCCAGCCTTTCAAGGTCAAGATGACTGTCCTTCTGTTCCTTCACCATCCTCTGCATGAAAAAACCCAAAAATCATTCTGACATTCACATCTATCTATGACAACAACACTCACCCACTGCACAGGAATAAAACATTTCAAAAAAGCTTCCAACTTTGTGATAACAGTCACTCTTTTGTTCACTGAAAGTGGAACATGGAGGCTTTATTGTCATGTTGCATGATTAGACACAATTGTACAATGAGTAGGGACAAGTGAGGCGAATGGGTCAAAAGATCCTACATCCGGGGTCCATGCTGATAGTGCTAGTTCTACTTTAAACGAAATGCAGTGCACAACCTCTGCCCGACAACAATAGGGACTTAGGGGGAAGTAGAAAGAAAGATCTGGTTGCATCCTTACAGCTGGAGCAGAAGATGAAGTAGTAGAATGGTGGGTGTTATTGATCTGCCTTGCATTATGATGCGCTGGCGCAGGGCTTGCTCTATGTTTTGTCGCTGCTATCGATGCGATGCCATTGCTAACCCTCTCTGAGCTTGAATTGTCTGAAATCCAGAGAAAGAAAAGGAACATGTCACAAGAAATCAGTAATTATGGGTATTGAAAACAGTGAAATCTGAAGAAATCCATGGAAGAGCGTATTTGTCACACTCACAGTGCCTATTTGGGCTGGGGGAATACTTGAACTCTGGAACCTGGAAGGTTGCATCAGCAGAGGAGGTGTCATTGTCACACAATTAGGAACCAAAAAATAGAAGTTAAAAGTATATAGGATGTAGGAGTATTAAAATACAAATAGTGCTGTCACTACAAGTACAATTACTGGTTTTGCATTATCTCTTAGTTTATAAGCATGAGAAAAGCATGTGCAGTCACTTTTTCTTTTTCTGAAATGTGGTATTTGGTTGGTAAACCAACAGGGGATAATCGAGAGGGGAATATTCTGAGCAGAAAACATGTTAGCAAAAGGAAACTTTCTATGGGCAAAGGGAATCACTAAAGAAGATTGTGGTGTGCAGTTGTTCAGAGCCACTTGTTAGCAAGAACAGTTTACCTGAGAGCTTTGCTGGTTCTTGCCTTGGATTTTCTCCGGGGAGTCGCCATCGGCTGCCATCATCAAGCAATCGATTTAACCCATCAGAATTATCAAAAACATGAAGTGTAAAAGAAAAAAAGAAACATGAGCCAAAGACAAATGCAATATTTTGTACAACGACATACTGATGATCGAGTTGCTGCCGTCGCCGCTGGAATTGTGTAACCGCACCCAATCGTCCACTATCTCCTTCCACTTCCTTCAAGTTGCAACCAACACCAAAATTCACCCCCCAAAAAAGGGTCAATTAAACCGCATATTCCAACAATACTACTTGCCAATAGTGTTGTAATCATCATCGTCATCTTCTTCTTGCTCACCTGATGAGCTGCTTGACAAGTAGCCGGACCTCACCGGAGGGATGCTTGCGCAGGCCATTCACATGCCGGCCGATGTCTGTCTCCTGCAAGAACACAAAGCACAAACTCCCACTTCATCTTCCATGGCTGACGAACTAGTAAAATCTTCTCTCCCTTTTGCAAGGGGAACAGCAGTAACGTAAAAGAAGAAGGGGGTTAAAAGCTTTCTTTCACCTGGAGCGCCTTGTACGTGATGTCCATGTCTGCCAGGTTCTGCAGCAAACTCAGCAGCTCGTCCTCCGACTGCGACAAAGCAAACGCAAAAGATGGTTTTCTTTGAGCGAATTCGCGGCTGCGAGGCTGTGAAAAAAATTGGATTATTTGAGGACCTGGTCTTCATCCTCCAAGAAGTCCTTGATTGCCAGGATCTTGATCTCGAGTCCGTCCGCCTCCGCCGCCGCCTCGTCGTCGTCCTCACGCTCCGCCACCGCCGCCCCACGCGGCGAAGGCGACACCGTTGCGCCGCAGTTGCTGCAGCCGCTGCCGCCGTCGGCGGCGGCGTAGAGCCGCTCCACGATACCGTCGCGCCGCGCCCGCAGCTCGTCGGGGCGGTCGCGCCCGGCCGAAACCAGCGCGGCGTCCACCAGCTCCCACACGCCGCCTCCTCCAAACGCCGCCAGCGCGCGGCGGAGGCGCTCGTCCCGATCCATCCCCCTCCCCCCACCCCGGCGGCGGCGAGACCCGCCCGCGCCGGAATATCGGATCTTTCACCTCACCTCACACCTCACATCCCGTCAATCAACCAACCAAAATCCAACACCAATCAAGAACCCAACCTCCTCCGCCCCCCGCAAGGTCGCAAGCACCGTCGACGTCGGACGGCAGCCGCCAGATGACGAAAGATTCCGGCGGGTAGACGGGCAAGCCAGCCAGGCCCGGTAAGCGAGCGACGAGGAGGAGACCCGTTAACGGAAGGATCCGATAATGGGGAGGAGAGAGAAAAAAATTCCGGTGGCTGGGTGGATTTGGGCCGAGCTCTGCTCAGCTGGGGTTGGCCGGTTTGAAGCGATGCGCGGCGGCTTCTTCTCCTCCCTCCCATGGATTTGTTGCTCCGTTTTGGGAAGAGACCAAAATAGCCTCGGAAAACGTGCGGGGATTTCTGCTTTTGGTGGCTGGTGGTGTTGCAGGTTGTAGCCAATGGATGTGCTTCAAGATCTGTGCATTGTTTGGAAAAAGAAAAAAAAATTAACCATGGCTTGCCATTTGATTCAATTTGGTTCAAACAAGATATCACCTCTTATGCTGGCTTTTAATCATGTAACATGCAATTATCAAGATGCAAGATATTCTTGCAAGTTATAATTATTAGCTACTCCTAACTATCGAGATATGAGATAGTATCTTACAAGCTATAACTGAATACCCTAAAAAAATAAGACAAGACAATTCTATTTTCCCTCTAAAACCTCTTCAAAAATTGCAAGCAATCGCACCATAATTGTTTTGTTTACTTTCACACTATAGGCAGGATGACACGGTTTTTATTACCTTTTGTTGAAAAACTCTTAAACCATGCATAGAAACATGTGAGCATACGTTATACTTATCTTCACAAGAACGATATGGTTTCTGTCTTTTCGCCGGAAATCTCTCTAAAGTAAAGCACGCGAGGTTACACTTAAATATAATGAGGTGGTTTTTATTTTTTTCATCGGAAAACTCACAAACTATCCCCACTGTCGCTTGAGATTTTACTGTTCCATTTCTACCCCAAGCAAGGCAGTTAAGGTAGTTTCCTCTTTTTTATAAAAAAAAAATCTAAAACTTTGTAAAACCGTCCCCACGGCTACACAAGCATTATGCTTACCTTCGTATCAAAAGTAGAATAAAAGATTATAAGAGATTGCTTTATTTCAAGAATCGAAGGTACACCATTAACTATTTTCTTTCTCTAGCATAAGAATAAGGATTGTTCTTTCTTTACAGCATCTACACCAAAGATAAGGAATGTTGGTTTAAGATCGAGAGCTGCAAGTTCCTGTCTCTTTTGCATGGACGGCCGCTGCAACAGCCACTGCGTCATTCAACTTCAGGTGCCTATAAAAGGAAGTGCCACAGTGTGATCACATCATGTTACGGCAAAGCGAATTATTCCATCCGTCCCAAAATAAATGCATCTAAATAAAGATGTGGCATATAATGTGACTATAAATTTGGACAGCTGTCTATCCAGATTCATAGTCATGGGATATGTCACATCCTTATCTAGGTGAACTTATTTTGGGACGGAGGAAATAGGGAAATAACCCTAGGAGATCAAGCATTGGTTTAAAGTTTAAACCCTCATGAGTTCATGACATATGCTGTTTATTTGGGTCCACCGTGTAACATAATAGCTCGCGTCGCTCCCCGCGCGAGCGACCGGGCAAAGAGGATAACCCTAGCCGCTGCCACCCTCCCCCCTCCTCTGCCTCGCTGCCGCCAAAGCGAGTGGCCGGGCCATGGCTCGGCGAGCAAGGATGGCGGTGGTTGGCCCAGTCCTGCACGGGGGAGTAGGGATGATGCTCGGTAGCGATTGCGGTGACCCAGCGACGGCGGCGGGGTGGAGGCAGCGAGAAGTGGCAGTGGCAAGGCAGAGGCTGTGCGAGGGCGTCGACGGCCGAAGATGGAGGGGGCAGTCAATCTGGCCTTGTTAACAACAAAATTTCGTAATGATACGCCAAGATGGAGTAAGATGGAGCTAAATTCAAAGCGAATTCGAAGGAACAAAGTTGTTTCCAAAAACAAAGCAGGGCATCGGCTGGGAGTCGTATCGGCCGATACAGAATCGGACTCGGTCAGCCAATATGGGCAACCTAATTCTATGTCAGATTCGGGGAGGAGCTCGAAGATATTGCCAAATAAGGATTGAGTTCAGAAGAGACAATTGTAACTATTAATTAAGAATAAGAGTTAGTTATTTCCTTTTACAATTTCGTGGTAAGAGTCCACCTAAAGACTTATTTGTTTATTTTATAATTAGGCAAGTTTTGAGTCGTGTCCGATATGGACAAGGTTTGTATATTCGGGTATAAATATATGCCCAGGGTCTTGTAAGAAAACAAAAACAATTCAATACACTCTCAGCGCATTATCACACTTTTACTTTTACTTCTTGACGAGTTCTTGTTTCGAGTTGGACTACATCGGTTTCAATCTCCAATAAGAGGTATGGCTTGTCATAGCGGTTTGTATCGGCAGATTAACGCATCGTTTTAGATGTTCTAATCTATCTCGTACAACTGCTGGTTATTATATATCTTAGTTAATCTAACTCAATGGCTCAATTTACTTGTATCGGCCAAACCTTATCTAAGGTTCTATCGGTATCAGCTAAATCGTCCTGTTGGTTTAGATTAGCTAAGATATCCACCAACCTGAAAATCAGTCAAATGCTTGATTGTTTAGGCTCTATGCTTCTTTTCATACCTTGTGCTGCATCAGGCCTAGTCAAGCTTAGAATCATAGAAACTAATCTGCTTCTTGATTGCTAATAAGGGTAGAATCGGGGTTTCAGCCGATCTTACCTGATATAATTGTTTGGCTTTGTTTAATTTCTTTATAATATGCTTTTCATGTTATATCTGTCCCTTATACAAGCATGCCACACTATTTAAATATATCAAGCTCGCTCTTGATATATTTGCTTAGATTGACATTCCCGCATAAGGCTGTATTGGAGTACTAGCCGATACAATATCCCTTTTAACCTAAGTATGGTGTCATCGACTATGATTTAATCAGATATAATCTTTGTTTATAGATTACATGTTTGATTACATCTACAGCCGATGGAACATATTTTAGGCTTGCTTAATTTTGTCTATCTTGTACCTTACAACCAATTCGGTCAGATCGCGTCGGCTAGGTTTAATGCGATACGTCATCGGCTCATCGGCCGATCGGCTATTGTAATCTAACGTGTTTATTGTATATCTTGTTGGTTGCAGGATCAAACCAACTGGCACGCCCTGAACCCGAAAGCAAGATTTGGACCTGCACTGCAGAAAAGCAGAACTCTCAGGGCGCCATGTTTTCTCATCAACACGCCTCTAAGCCAAATCTGGCCACCTCCATCCTGCATCCAGAATGGGACAGCTCGGTGGAGTCGGGGGAGGCCGGCAAGTTGGAGCTAGAGGTGCAGGTGGCCAGCAGAGGCGGTCGGGCGATGGTCGGCGAATTAGAGTTGTGCAGGTGGCCGATGAGTCAGAGGTGGAGGTGCTTGTGGATGGCGGTGGAGTTGGCCGATGAGTTGGAGCTGGTGAAGGTGGCTGGCAAGTTGGATGAAACGTGCAGGTGGCCGTCAGCCATGTATAGGAGGTCAATGAGGTGTCCAAGGGTTGGCACTTTCGGCGGGAGGTGGCTGGCGAGGTGGCCGGAGAAGCAGTTGGCTGGTGGGGCATAATTGGTGCTGGGAAGTGGTTGGTGGTGTTGCCGCTTGGAGAGGTTGTTGTTAGGTTGGTCGGTTGGTTGCCGATGTAGTTTGTTTATTGGAAAAGCTGTGGGACACGGTGTTGATGAGAAAACACGGTGGCTTGGGAGTTCTGCTTAGCTCCAGTGCAGGTCCAAATCTTGCTTTCGGGTTCAGGGCGTGCCAGTTGGTTTGATCCTGCAACTAACAAGATATACAAGAAAGTAATGTTAGTGAACGATAGCCGATCGGCTGGTAGGCCGATGATATATCGTAGAGACCTAGCCGATGCAAACAAGTCGAATCGGCTGTAAGGTAGAAAATGATACTCATAAACTAGATTTAGGTTAAATATAATCATAAACAACTTTTCCTTAATAGAATCAATCCTATAGGTTGAACCCAATCGATGCAGCATGAGATTGATATATTTTAAAGTCAATTGTCATAGAATTATATGGCCTAAAAGACTAGCCGATGGGTAGATGTTGTAGATTAGACCCAAAACAATCATGATCGGCTGTAGAGACAAATAACAGGTAATTACTAATTTAATCATTTTCTTAGATGTAAGCAATTACGATAGATCGGACCCAACCGAGACAGTATTAATTGCTTATAACCAAGATCAGATAAATCAATAATTACATGAACTTATATCATAGCCGATGAGATATTTTAGGCTACTTTAGATAATGTATCGGCTAGAACTCTGATACAGCCTTACATAAGAATATCAATCTTAATCAAATATACTAAACAAGTTTCAATCTCAACGGATCAGACCTAATCGATGGCAACGTGAGGTTAAAAACAAGCTTAATATATTTAAAGGATTGATATACTTATATAAGATGATAGATATAACACATTAAGCAAAATAAAGCATGTAAACTTAAATGCAAAATAGTTATATCAGGTAAGATCGGCTGAAACTCCGAGTCTACCCTTATTGGCAATCAATAAGCAGGTTAGTTTTTATGATTCTAAACATGACTTAGTAAGTAAAACCCAATTGATGCAGCACTAAATATGATAAAGAAACATAAAGTCTAAACAATCAAGCCTTTGACTGATTTTTAAGGTGGTAGATACCTTAGCTAATCTAAACTAGCGAAACGATTTAACTGATACCGACAAAACTCTGGAAAAGGCCTGGCTGATACAAGTAAATTAAGCCATCAAGTTAGATTAGTTAAGATATATGATAGCCAGCAGTTGCACAAGATATATTAGAACATCTAAAACGATGCCCTAATTCGCCGATATAAACCGCTTTGACAAGCCATACCTTTTGCTGGAGATTGAAGCCGATCCAGCCCAACTCGAAATAAGAACTCGTCGAGAAGTAAAAGTAAAAAGGTGGCGATGCGTCGAGAGTGTGTATTGACATGTTGTTCTTTTTCTATAAGACCCTGGGCATATATTTATACCCGAACATACAAACCTTGTCCATATTGGACATGACTCAAACTTGCCTAAGTACAAAATAAACAAACAAGTCCCTAAGCAGACTCTTACCACAAATTTTCTAAAGGAAACAACTAACTTTTATTCCCAATTAATAGATACAATTGTCTCTTTCGGACTCAATCCTTATTTGACAATATCTTCAGATCTTTTCTCCGAGTCTGATATGAACTCGCATTGTCTGTATCGGCTAACCGAGTCTGATTCTATATCAGCCGATACAGCTTCCAGCCAATGCATTGTTCTGTTTTTGGAAACAACTCCATTCCCTCCGAATCCGCTTCGAATCTATCTTTATCCTCGTGCATCCTTGCCAAATTTCGCTGTTAACACACGGAGAACAATAATGTGGACAACGGCCTGGTCGACGACAAGTGATCCCCCACGACTAACCGGGGTTTCCCCCGTTCCCTGGAGCTCCTCCCCTTATGTTGACTAGTCTGCTTCCAGACTCCGATCGTGGAGAGTTCCATGGCAAGGGGTGGGGCACCAGTTGGGTTGGAAGGCTTCTGCTTGGTGGAGTTCGAGAGCCATCAACACTGTCTGCGCTTTGAATGTTCTTGCGCCAGTGAGGTGCTTGGTTTGGTAGAGAGGTGGTACACGAGACCCTCAGGACGTAGCCTTCTGTTGGTGTTTGGGGTGAAGTCGAAGTTGCTTGGCCGGGTATGGCAAGCTTGGTAACGATAACCCCCTTGCTCTTTATTCTTGGTAGAGTTGTTGTGAAGGTGGCTTCTTGGCGTGGCTTTGCGTTGGTGTGTTGGGATGGAGTCGGAGCTACTTGTCAAGGGTGCAAGCTCGGCAACGATAACTCTCTTCTTCTTTTGTCTTGGCAGCACTATGGCAGCCTGGGTTCTCATAGTTGGAAGGGAGTGAGAGCCGGGGCGAATGTCCTGCTCGATCTTGGGCTAGAGCCAACAACGTCGATGCCTGTGGGGTGCCGTTTTCTTCTTGAAGGCGTCATTGCTTTGCTCTCCTCTCTTTCTTCGGGTGAAAACCTTGTTCCATTGCTCGGATGGACGTTGTTCGCGTCTTCGACGCTATCTTTCTCCTTGGAGGCTTCGTCTTGAAGACCCTGTCCTACGTTGTCTATGGTCTGTTCATAGGAAGTCGGAGCCGCTTTTTTGAGCTCGGCAACGATGACCTATGTTTTGACCTTCAGTTGTGCAGTTGCAAGTATTTAGTTTGTTCTTCGTGTGGGTTTTTGGCCGGTTTTTCCCCAGTAAACCATGCTTCTGTGAGGTTTTTGGGCCTAGTTTTCCCTCAAAAACTAGGTCAAGTCTCTTCTTCTTAAATGAAAACATGTGCTCCTTGTCCTTTTTTGAGGTTTACCTAAAAAAATAGAGAAAATCCAATAAATGCCATTGACAAGTATTCAAATCCAAAAAATGCCATTGGCAAGTGCGAGTTTCATAAAATGCCATCGTACGAGCAATTTTGTTCCAAAAATGTCATCGTCATTAGGGTTCCGTCCATCCCGCGCCGTTAAATACATTGTTCATCCTATAGCACTTAACGAAGGGCTGCTAACGGAGTCCTAACGATGATGGCATTTATGGAATAAAGTCGTTTGTACGATGACATTTCATAAAATTCGTACTTGTCTATGACATTTTTTGGATTTGGACATTTGTCAATGGTATTTTTTGGATTTTTTCAAAAAAATATGATGTTTATTTGTAGAAGAATGGTAGTCAAGATAATGATATCATATTTATTTTTTGTTGGAGTGAAATTGTTTTCCTATATAGTAAAAAGAGGCACTGTTGCCAAAACTCAAACAGTTCCCTCACTGTATTAGAATACTATTGCCTATTGACTCAATATCTTGTAGTTACAAACTTACAATGACCTACATACCAGGATCTGGTGCATCTACAATAGGACAATTTCTTATGTGCCCATGAGATTTCGCTCAATCCTTCTATGTTCTTGAATTTTGTTTGATCCACTACATGCCCATGAGTTTTTTTTTTAATTTTGACTTCTATACCAATTTCATCAGTTGACTATTAGTTGTTGTGACTGTCGGATTGTTTTTAAATGGCTATATTACCTCTCTATTAGTCACATACTTGTGTTAGATACTTTAAAACATAAATATCAATGTGAAAAAAATAATTTATAATAACACCAAATAAGACAGTATTATTTAATGGCAAATTAAAAAAACAGAATTTTAGTTTTCATACATAATTAATTTTTTTATTAAATACATAGAAGAGTTTCACCCAGAAACTGAAAATCAAAATTAGTTTTTACTCAGGTTTAAATTTTGGTGAAAATATTGTATAAATTCCATCAAATTTGATTTGAAATTTATTTAAAAATTTTAAATTCTAGTTTTCAAATTTGTGGTAAAATAAATTTCCCATTCATTTATCTTACAAATGAATATTTTCATATTAAGAATTGTATTTTTTTTTTCTCAGTAAGTTATCACATGAGTATAAGAGAGAGCAATATAGTCATTTTGAAGAAAAAGTTAACAGCCAACTAGTAGAATGTGTGTAGAAGAGATCAAAATAAGAACTCAGGACATGTAAGGGATGAGACAAAATTCAGAGGTATAAAATGAATTGAGGGAAAATTTGGGCATGTGAGGAATTTTCTCTATACAATAGACAGTGTGACCAGTCAGACTAACTTGGTTCACTGATTCATTAAAAAAAGAGTTTTGTTAGTGCTCATCTTAATTTCCTTCAGAGGTAGGAGTAAGAGCCAATGAAAAAATTTTGGCTATTGATTTTTATTTTTCATCTATTGATAAATATAATTTTCAAGTCCTTATTGGTAAATCACACAAGGAACAAAGCATTAATTTACCAGAAATATAAGCATAAGCTTGTTAATTAGTTGCTCCAAAAGGTGGCCAGAAATGACTTTCTTAATTTGATATTGATTCTCTGTTCCATCCATGCATTTTAGTATTCACTTTTTGCAGTTGTGCTCGAGAGGAAATGAAATTTTTGGCAGGGATGCATCGTCATAAAGAGACGGATGTGATGGTCATCTGTAATTGAATAACTAATTATTAGAAAATCATATCATGTATGAACGGGACCAATGCACCATGCGATGCAACTAAACAGCCACATGCAGTGTCGATAGTTGATTAGGGAAATATACGAGCCTTGTTTGCTAAAGCAAACATAGAGTAGTTAATTAGGGACACATGCATGATGTGTATTCACTATACTACAAGATAACGGTACGATGCATCCACATTTGCAAGTTTTGTGAGCACGGAATACGGATCATGAGTTAATTTACACTATATTTATTCTAACAGGGCACATATCAAGTAAAAAAATAATAAAAGGCTAAAGAAATAAAATACATATATTTAATTAACCTTAATTGTTTGATAATGGGATAGTTAAATAAATAAAGGCCCGGAATGAAATGAAATATAGAAAATTGAATGGTTGACATTGAAGCCGGGATATCTTTCCTCTTTCTAGAGAAGCACCGGTGCTATGGTGCTATGATAGCGTAGTAATAAGAGTATGACTTTATTCACTAAAATTTAAATTATGATGTCTATAAATATTGATTACGTATATAGTAGGGTATTTTTAAAAAAAAACAGTGAGGTTAGGAAGTTGCTGATAGCCTCCACTTCGCGGACATGTAGGTGTGCATGCGTCTTATCGGAAAATAAATATTTTTTCCTTTCCTATAATCTATTTGACCACCGCCAAGAACATAATTACACTCGGAAGACCTCTTTTCAGAATCCACCGCTTCAAGCTTGGTCTCCCAACATATTCTTGCTAATGACTACTATTTCCTCTCTCAAATATAAGCACTTTTATGATTCAAACTTTAAATACATTATAAATATTTTTAGGCATTTGGGCTGATCGATATTGCTAGCTGCAGTAGCGCAGCTGCAGCCAGCCAACCCTGATACACATTAAACAATTGATTTGCTGTAGCTGCAACAGGACACACGGCTTGCTGGTTGCAACTGCGACGCTGTAGCCAGCACAACTGATCAAGGCCATTGATTCTAATGCATAAGAATTCAAGCAATTTCAACCAATTATTAGTTAGAGAATGGGAGTAATTCAAAACTCAGGCCCCCTTTATTCAAAGAAAAATTATTGAATAAATGAAAGATTTTATTCCTATAGAATTTTTTCTTGTAAAGCCCTTTGAATCAAAAGAATGAATCCTATAAAATCCTATGAAATTTTTATGAAATACCTCATTTCATATAAGTTTTGGAGAAAATTTAACATGAGGTAAAATCTCATGAAAAGTTTTCTTTTAAGTCTTTATCTCTTATAAAATTCTTGTGTTTTTTCTGCGGTTCAATCAAACATTTATTTTTGTGTGTTTTGTAATCTTATGTTTTATACTTGAATTTTTGTTAGAATCTTATATTTTTTATTCCTTCGTTTATTTATTCCAACGATTCAAAACGATTCAAAAGGCCCTCAAATTTTGACAGATAAGGTCATTGAAAAAAAAATCTTTTCCCTTAACTTAATACCAGATCCTTACTGCTGGTGCAGTATGACATGTGGGCCAATGAGATATATGTAGCCGGATAGGCTTGGTCTGCCGACGCTGTCAGACTTGTGAGAGAGCTGATGTCCTGATGATGACACACACTAGGCAAAAATGGCATCTCTCAGGTGGCGGTGCGACAAAGAAATGCATACGTGCAGCCAAAGGCACACCCTCGTCCGTACATATTATTGATGCTGTCTCCCTCGTCGTCTTCCTCAAATTCCACTTCTATATACAGTATACTAGGGCTGTGTTTGTTGGGATAAGTTCTCAACTCAACTCATCCTTTTCGTGTTTCGCGCGCATGTTTTTTAAACTGTTAAATGGTGTATTTTTTATAAAAATTTTTATACGAAAATTATTTTAAAAAATCATATTGATTTATTTTTTTAAAAAAATAGCTAATACTTAATTAATCAACCGTTCTATTTTTCGTATTCAGGTGTTGTGTTCGGAAGGAGAACACAGCCATATATAAATATGCGTACACATCTGACACCGCCCGCGCCGCCGTCTCTAGTTCTGCAATGAGGTGGTGGCGGCGGCGGCCGTGGAGCGCGGCAGCGCGGGCCAGCGACGGCGATGGTGCCGACCACGACCACCTCGACGTCGAGAAGCACCAGCGCGTGGACGTCGAGACCGGGTCGGCGTCGCCGGAGCACCACTGGTGGGCGCCGGGGGTGCCTGTGGAGGAGCCGCTCCACGTCGAAGACCCGGCTGCTGCGGCGGAAATGGCGGTGACGCTGACGCAGGAGGAGCCTGTGTCGTCGTCGGACTCGGAGGAGGATAGCGGCAGCAGCGGAAGTGATGATAGTACCGCTGCCGGGACAGCCAGCGGCGGCAGGAGAAAGTCGCCGGCCGCGCGGCAGGGGAGGAGGAGACGGCGGTGGCGGCAGCGGCGGAGGCCACGGGGAAGCGGGCCGTCGCTGTTCGTCGTCCTCGCTCCCGCCGTGATCATTCTCGCCGTCATGGCGCTCGTGTGGCGCCGTCGAAGCAGAAGCCGCCGCACTGGCGGCGCCGGGAGCTGGATGGACGACGGCGCCGCACGCGCGGCGCCGGCTGCGGCTTCGCCGCAGTAACAGTATTTTGGTGTACGTATACGTACGTACGCCTAGGAATCTACTACTACGATGCAGCTGTGTGTATAATATACGTATAAATCCCAAACTGTGTATGTATACGTGTACGTACGCCCCCGGTCGTACTACACTTGCCAATAATGGGCCGGCTTTTCACTTCAGGCCCATCTACTCTCCCCCCTCCCCCCCAAAAAAAAAGAGAAAAAGAAAGAAAAGAAAAGAAAGAAAACGAATGCTAGGCCGCCGCCGCCTCATCAGCGTTGACTCGCCGGCGGCGCCCGAGCTCCGGCGAGCCTTCCGCTCGGAGGCGGCCCTCGAGGCCATCAGCGAGCACTCCAAGGACGCCGCCGAATCCGAGGACCCCGCGAACCTCGCGCTCTACAACTACCCCACCTTTGCCGGCGCATACGCCGCGCTCGCAGCCCACCTCTTCCACCGCCGCCTTCGCCGACGCATCCTCGTGCTCCCCTTCTCCTCCGTCGATCCCTTCAGGTTTCACCCCTCGCTTGTACTTCCCCATTTTAATCGGCTCTTGCATACGCTTCTTTCCTTCCTTGATGTTGGTGTGTGTTCTTGGAATGGAAATTTCAAAATTGATCGATCGAGTAGAGCTGGAGACTTCGAGGATGCGGGGTTCCAGACGTGCTACCTGTTGGATTTCATCGGGCCAAAGAATTTCGCCTTGGAGCTCTCTCGATTCATCCCCAGGTGAGTTACAGAAGAATTGAGGTGATGAACAACTAGGCAAAATATTTTCTTTGATTTTCAGTAGTTGATGAGACATAACCAATCTGTTTTAGATTTTTGATTGCCGACAAATATGCTTTATGGAATGGTTCGAGCATGAAAAAGCAAGTAGCTTTTGTATGGAGGAAAGAAAAGGAAGGAACAAAATCTAGTGTGTCCTTACTACAATCTTTGCATACACAAATGGCACAATGATGAGAACATTTCATCAAGTGTGCTGTTTATGGGATGAGTTTTTTAGTGCCTATGTAACTGAGAAGTTGCTTTAGACACCCTTTGACCAATTATACCTGCATATGTTAGTAGTATATTTACTGGAGTTACTGACCAATTTTACATAGCAAGTTACTTACATATGAGGATCTTTCCCAGTCATGACAATGTCCCCCTGAAATTTCTTTCTTTTTTTTTGCCACTGAAATTTCTTTCGTTGAAGAAACTTTTGATGATCAGAAGAATAGTTTATGAGAGCTTATGAGCAATGCAATAGAGGAATATATCCTTCTGACATTGCAATTGATGCAGTGTAATCGCATTTGATCACCGGCAAAGTACACTAGCAAGAATCCCCCATTTGGGTCATTGCCCAAGTAATCTTGAGCTTAACATTGACACAACAAAGAGCAGTGCTCGAGCTACATTTGATTATTTCTCCAGGAAGCTTGCAGGGATAAAATCCGATTCTGTGAGTTGGGAATATTTTATATCCCAGTTTATTATCAGGTGTCATTTGAGGGAAAAAGGAAAATGAGTCTGTTCTCTTTTCCACAGGATATGTGCGAGAAGCTGTTGGACCAAGAAGATGAGGAAAGGGTTTTCAATGTTCTCAAGTACATAGAAGATGCTGACCTGCGCCAGTGGCAGCTGCCCGATGCTAAGGAATTTCAGACAGCACTCAGGGATGAGCGTGCCAAGTTGAACTATATCACAAATCCTCTTGTTTTTGAACAGGTAAGGATCTAACGTTGCTGTCATACTTAGCGTTTCCTTAACTTTACTACCTACATGGTGAATGACTGCATTAATGGTACTTTGAACAGCTGCAGCAACTTGATGTTTGCAATCTGCTTTCTAGGGGGAAATCACTTGCTCATGACCGTTTCGAAGCTGCAGGGAAGTTAATACACAAGCCGTTCAAGATTCATCTCGGAAGAGGATTGCACGGTGAATGCCTTGTAAGTTAACAGGATGCTCTTGCCCTCATACTACTTTCAATCATTTGTGTATTATCTAACTTTTGATAGCTTCATAGCACCCTCCTTTTTGTTTGCTGAAGCCTTCTGATAGGGCCACTTTGGCAAAAGCATTCAGTCTGCTCTTGCAGTAATGATTTTACTAACTGGACACAATCATCTGCTGTTCAAAGTAGGATGCCATAACTCATTCTTTTCTTCCTTGTTTAGTTTTTGAATGAAACTACGGCGGGGAGGAGCCAGCCTGAACTTTATTTCAATGATTAACGTTTAGCTATACAGAGTGGAAAAGAGTACAGGGTGTTGAGGGAGAGAGGCTAAAAAGTGCTAAGATCTAAGTACAGCGTCCCTCGGGCTACAAAGGGCATGTCTTCTTCCTTCCTTGTTTGTTTGAGTGGGCGGGTGTGGTGGCTCGAGCCCCCATATCCCATTGGATCCCATGGAGAGAAGAGGGGAGGAGGAGGAGGAATTAAGAACATTATCTAAAAAAATGTTGGCTAGTAAAGCAATATCCATAGTGTTTTGGTGGTCATGTACAATTTTACTCTGAATGTTATTTTGTGGAACAGTATATAATTCGCACGAAACATGCATCATTATCTGTATTACATTTTTTCCATGCTATTAGGCGATCAGAGCAGATGGGAATTCAAAATTAAGCCATGAAATTGGCTTGGAGTTGAGCCAGAGGAGTGCTGCTGCTGGATTAAGGTATAAGCTTTATTCAAGTTTCAAAGCACATGAACTCATATGCATACTTTACGTTGATCCTTTAATTGTATTCAATAATTGTCCTTTTCGTCATAGACCAATCGGAGCAGTGGTCTTCATGCAACGTGGTCTCCTGAAGGTCTGCTTGAGGACAACAGACAATGCAACTAATACAGCAGAGATTGCTAAGGTATGCTGCCTTATCTGATTGTTTGATTATTTCTGTAATTCTGCATTGCCTTAAAGTTTAGGCAAAATGATAGTATTTTAATTGTTCATATATTGCCTTCATCATTTAAAAAAAATGTTAGGCATATGGTGGTGGTGGAAAACCGAGCTCAAGTTCGTTTGCGCTAAGAATGGACGAATTCAACGCTTGGACCTCTGTGAACTCATGACTGGCCTGGAGGCTGGAAGGGAGTTCTAAAAGAGTCATACAGAATTACAGGTACAGGCACTATGCTAGATGCAAGTTCCCTTGGTTGCGAGGAAGAGGCGAAAATGGAGATGTTGGAGTTCCAGGATGGCCAGAGAATGGTCCATGCTTGAGCTTTTGAGGCTGCTTGGTTTGCTGCCATTTTGATCCTTCGGTAATATCTAGGGAATTCTAGTGATGACAAATTTAAATACTCTATTTGGCACCAACCAAAGCACCCTGTTTTACCAAAAAAATTGTACTCTTGCTTTGCCCAGTTGGCCAGTAGATACAAAGTTGGAAAGAGCTGGAACTGTTTTTTTTCTTCTCAGTAGCAAATATCAACAAACTTGACAGGTAAACCCAGCAGCGCAACATAATCAACAGTCTTTTCATATATATATTTTTGAAAGGAACAGTCTTTTCAATTTACCTCCATGTAATATGTGCATTCTGTGCTGTAATTACTTTCAAAGATTTGGCACCAGTTTTGTCTGGTTTCTAGCCGATCAATGCATGGCAGTTTTCGAAATCTGAGAAAGTGGCATCACCAGATGGAGGCAAGCAAGATAATTAGATGGGTCTTAACACCAAAATCAACATCTTCCAAAGGTAACATTGCCATCTGGCACTCAGTTTTGTTTTGTTTTTAGTTTAGTTTAGTTTTTGTTCGGGACAGTTTCACAAATGCTGTGGACTTGAATTTCAGCAATTTGTGAAACATAACCTCGAAGACCCCAGACATCAACCAAATCTGTTCGCATGCAAGAAGGCTTTTTGGTTAAAGCAGCTCAAACATTGGACGTGTTCATCTCTCTAGGGATAGAAAACAATTGCAGAAGCATATATCTAACGGTAGGCAAAGTCAGATTGACATATACCTAACAAATTTCCGGTAATTAAAGATGCCCAGTACAGCTTAACTACACCGTCACAAACCTAGCATCTCAAAAGAATAAGAGGATTCCTCTCCAACAAAATATATATAAAAAACATTCTACTGTAACGTAATCATGAATGTTCACAAATCTAACTGAGCTTGGGAAAATGCAACTAAAAACATCCTCAAGCTGCTCCACCTAGCCCAAAATGGCAGAAAAGATCAGATAATCTGGTAATGGTATGGGGTCAAATTGATGACACAAGAGGATAGTTCATGGGGTTAGTATGACTGCATATATCATTTCAGCCGGGCAAACTTGAGTTCTTTGCCTTCTGCAGACTGCCCAAAACACTGTTGAATAACTTCTCTTCATCCTCGTCTGAATCTGAGGTCCCATAAGAATATTTCGATAAGCTTGTAGCTTTCGAATTGTCACCATGACCTCTGTGGATTCTAGAGCAGTCCACTGTACCATCAATACCATGCTGTTTCTTGCTAGAACAACCAGTCTTTCTAGTGTTCCATGAATCATTAATTTTGAAGAGTGAACTCTGTCCTGCATATCTTCCTGCCTCTTGGACCACCTCACGATTTCCATCATCAGAAAATTCATCATCTGAACGGGTAGGAGGATGGTGCCAGATTGCTTTATCATTTTCTAGATATACTTTACCACTGTCAGATACTGGACCAAGCTCTTTCCCCAAAAAGTCATCACTCTTACTTTGATTTTCATTGCTCTTGCAGCTGGCCTGACCCTTCCCCATCTTTTGCAGGTAAAACATGGACTGACATTCTAGACAGAGTTGTGCTTCTGTCATCTACATGTTTACGCTGCCCTGATGGCCTTCCATTCGTAAAAATAGAACTTAGCCCGTTGAATTTGCTGAAGAGTAATGGAGCACAAGCTCTTCTCTGGGGGAACGTAAGGAGAAAAGGAGACGTTTGTGAAGAAGATTCTTTGATCCATTGCTTTTCCGAGATAAGCAAATCAATTAACTGGTGGAGGTATTCCCCATCAAGGCCTTTTAGAGACCAATGGCCTTGCTTCTGTAGTCCATGCACTAACTCCTCCCTGGCAAAAACAAGCAGCTATTTTGAGTGAAGCTTTACTGAGAAATGATTCTAATTATATTTGAGGTGAGACATTTGGATCCATGTCCACCTAAGAACAAGAATTATAAGAGATAAAGTGATTTGAGTCCTCATTTGTTTGAAGACTGCATTTATTTTGGTATCTTCTGCGAAAATATTTGCATCGATAACAACATATAGATAAAATCAGGTACCTTGAAAGAGGAAAGTGCAATTATAAATAAAAAATAAGAACTACAATAATTGAATCTGTATATGATCACACCCAGCAGCCATTATCACCTCGCATGCTTGCATATTCAGTTCTTAACATTTTGACTATCTCTTGGTGTGCCGCAGGAGATTAGTTTCTGCTTGCTGTTAACATAGTACAAGAGCCGCTTGCAATCGGAACTGCAGACCTGTAGTTTTTCAGGATATGCTACTTTTGTTCAATGTCAACTACTGTTACTATCTGTGCATGTTGGAATCTGCTAAACATAGAGATGCAGGCAAAGTAGCAACATCTATTCATGCAGATAGAAGTAACTTAAGAAGCAGAATACCTTGTCTTTGCTTTTGAAACGAGGTCTGATCCATCAGGGGTAGACAAATATTGCTGTAGTGCATCCGAGAAGTAAGATTTCTTGAACAGTTCAATTCCTACTTGCTTTCCACTTGCAGTAGCAGTCATCTTTACAAATGCAGATTCGTTTTCTGATTCTTCCCTTGTTCCATCATTGATATGTATTGAATTTACGTTTTCATCTGTGTCTGGTTTTCCAGATGCCCACCACTTTGCGGCCCAGCTAAATATTCCTTTGCTTTTTTCTTCAAACCCGACTTTATGTTCAGTGTTGCTCATGTCAACTGATCTACTAGAATGGATGGTTGTATTCCCTACATCCTCCATGACATTTAATTTGTCAGAATGGTCAATGGTAGAAACATTTGAGAAACCGCTGCTAATTGTTGAAGTGCTATCAACATTGTTTCCATCTGAATTGTCAGTTCTGGAAAAGATATTCAAGCTCCTTGTCAAAAGACTCTTATGATCGTTACTATTGGCATCCTGAGTTAGTAAATCATTAGAGCCTTTAGAATGGATATCATCCTGAGACGGACAAAGCATAGGCTTAACAGGCTCTGTGTCATTCCATAGTATAGAAATCCTTTGAAACAGCCCCTTTTTGTTGACAGTACATTGCGTTCCTGAAAAGGCAGGAGTTCCAGCAGCAATCTCCACATCAGCTTCCATACAGCTTGCAGGTGTTTCAGATTGTGTAGCCAGATCAACAGAGGGAGCTTTCTCTTGGCTCCTAGATAATGAGTCAGATTGGGAAGACGGGGCATCAACTGCTAGAATTTTCTTGTGGTCTGCAGATAAAATATCTGATGGAGAAGATGGGACATGTGATGATGGTGGCTTCTCATTCAGAGTCTGAATGAGGCGTTTGAACTCACCACTGCTTTGAGCAGAACTCATTCCCTTGTTACTTTGCTCAGCAGGCTCCATTGATCTCCTGAAAACCCCAACCACAGCAGGCTGGTTTCTTTCACCTGGTAGATGATCTATAAACTTCACAACATCAGGCATGGCTTGGAGAAGGGAAGAGAAGTTTTTGAAGCCAAACAATCCTTTATCCATAAACACATTATTTTTTCTAAGCTCTGCTCGAAGATTTGGAAGACTGATACCTTCAGGAAAGGAGTACAGTACTTGCCTAACTCCATTGGCTACAGATTTGGGTAAAACAGGTGGTTTCACTGACTTGGTATGTGGTTGAAAAGCCTTGGAGTCCTTTGACTCTGCCATGGAGTTCTCTGACTCTGCCATGGAGTCATCTGACTCTGAGTTCAGGAACAAGTCATCAAGGGGTCGCCTATAGTGACCATACCAAGAAAAGGATATACCATCAGGTGGTTGGTTAAAATGTTTTGGTGAGAAATCCAACCCTTTAACTAAAGCATCCCATGACCACATAATCGTTGCTGCATTGCACAATACACTAGAGTCAGCACTGGGGCAGGCAAGCAGTACATTATAATTGCTCATCCGAAGGCGATGCAGAATGTTTGCAAGGCCTTTGTCGCCAGATATAAGGAAGAAATGGACCGGTGGAGGATTTTGAGCAATCCAATAGGTCAGATCAGCCATGAATGATCGGTCAGGACCACCCTTTCCACCTACAATGTCAAACTATTTGTTAATATCATGCAATGAAGTAACAGCATAAGATAGGTGAAATAGAAGCTCTTCTGAATTTCCTCCTTAAACATGAAAATCACAATATTTAAAGCATGCCAGTGATTCATTTGCAAGTTTCAACCATCCAAAGCACTGCAAATTTGTCTGAAAATGAAAATCTGTGATGCATTGCTAAACGTTGGAGAAACACTTTACTCATTTAGCACAAACTCAATACCATATTGGAAATCATACGGAACAGAGTATCATTAAGAAGAATTCAGGATGCTTGTTCCAATCCCACCCCACAAACCCAATCCCACACCGGATATAACCCAACTCAATCAATTACAATCATTAGAAAAGGATGATCATTTGACATATAACCTAATCAATCAGAAATTGAAAAGCATTAAAAATAATGATCTTTTATGCTATATATACTCTACATCATGAAGTCAATATTACTCCTTAATTCCAGTAACACAAGAGATATTAATTAATTCCAAGCACTTAGATGAGTAAACAAAAGAAATTGGGATGGGTTCGGGAGACGAAACTGGAAGGGACGTGCGAGAAGGCGACGCCGGTGGCGGCGAGAGCCTCCTGGACGGCGCGGGGGAGCATGTAGGCGTCGCCGAAGGCGGTGATATCGACGGGTCCGCGGATGCCGGCGTCCCGCAGCGCCGCCGTGACGCGCGGGGCGACGCGGCACGGGTTGGCCCACTGCGGGAGGTGGCAGCTCTGGAAGTCCCACCACACCGATACCTTCACCGCCCTGCTCCTCCCCTCCACCTCCCCCTCCCCCTCCCCCCGCCGGAGTTGCCCCCGCCACCGCTCGCCGCCGAAGCATCGGCGGTGTGTGGACGGGACTCGTGGTCGAAGGACGAGTAGAATGCTTCCGCGCGGGAGGAGAGCCCGCGACATGGGTGCCGCGCTGCGCTCGCCGCCGTGGGCTCGCCGCTGCAGCGATCGAGGGGAAGGCGGTGGCGGCGACGGCGACGCCGCCGGTGGAGGGGTTCGCGAGGGTTTATTATGGCCTCCATCTTTGGGCCCCCAAGCGCGGCCCAATACGCGAATGGGTTGTGGGCCCTGGTGTTGGGCCTTGACGCGGGCGGTGCGGCCCAGTGTTGGAAGACAAGAATAGGGAGAGGGGAAGGTGGTAAATGGGTGGCCGCGCGGAGGCGCGGAGGCGCGGCAGGGAGAGGGGGAGGGGGCGATCTCGCCGGCGTTGGTGGAGCGGAGCGGGTGGGCGACGCTTCTCCGGCCGCGGGTCGCCGGCGGTGGGGGCGCGTGATGGAGACGGCGCACGAGGTGGCCATTTACATCGACCGCTTCCACAACCTCGACCTGTTCCAGCAAGGGTAAGGAACGGTGGAAATTTTAGCTTTCTTATGATCTCTACTAGGTTGAATTTGGGCTTTGGAAAATTTAGCCTGGCACCTGATTGATTTTTCACTACGATTTCTGGCTTTTCTGCCTGTTTCTCTGAATTGATTCACGGTGATATGATGAAATTTAGATTCGATTTCATCCAGATGTTTGTTGATGTATATTTGGGTGCAGATGGTACCGGCTGAAGATTAGTGCAGCGTGGGAGGAGGATGAGTACAGGGCGCCCGTATCTCCTGCCAGAGTCGTGCAATATGAAGGTTTGTGCATTTCTTGCACCTATTCTGTGATGGCAATATCTGATACGGTATATCTTTTGCATGTTTGCTTATAAATCATGTACTTTGTACCTATAATTTAAGGTAGTTTGGTTTGTACCTATAAATCATGTACTTTGTACCTATAATCATGTTCTTGACTAGTTTGGTTTGAACTAAACCAACTCAGAATGGCATCAGAGCTGTCTTATTAGCAATCACAATCAATTGTGTTAGGTTGGATTTTTCATGTTCTTGTTTTTCTTTCTTTTTCTGTTGTACAGTATCATCTTAAACTGTCAATCTTTGGCTAATACATAATGACATGCTAGGTGGATTGTACAGTTCCTGATATTGGTTCGAAGGGCGCATTTGGCCTTTGGAAAATAGATGACGTTGACAATAGCTTCTATACACAACCATTCCAGATTAAATATTCTAGACAAGATATTTATCTATCAGTTATGGTGTCTTTCTACATACCCAACACCGAAGATGAGGTTAGCTTAACTTTCTTTTCCTAACTGAATTATGTTTACAATGGCTGGTCTGAACTTCTGCTTTCTCCATTCTAGGGCCCAGCAACCTCATCTGTAATATTAAAATTTGAGCTCATCTATGTTCCAACATTGGAAAATAGGTATGTTCTTTGCTTTCCCTTTCCCATCTTATTTTGGTGCTCACATTATGTTGTTCATTTGAGGGAGTACCTGTGTGCCTACAAAATCAACATCCATCCATCAGTACTGAAGCTGCTTCCTTTTTTTTTTTTTATTGTAGGACTGAGACTGAAGATCCAAGTGACATATATGTCCCTGTGCATGAATTTAGAATCCCATACAAAGCACTCCTGGGTTTACACACATATTTTCCTGTCCATTTTGATGCTTTCCACCCTGTGCTTGTTGATCTAACAATGCATATCGTGTACCTAAAAGCTGGTGTGACCAAATCGTCTCAGAAGGTACACAGGTTTGTGATACTTTAGCTTTAATTTTCTTTTAGACGCTGCCATACTGGTGACCTTACAAAAAAGCTTGTCTGAGAGACTGAGACTGCTAGAACATTTGATGAATTTGACAACATTATAGGATGCCGAACATATATGTGGTAATCTGAAATGCTATCAAGGATTGGCTGCAGTACTACATATTCTTGTGCTTGTGCATATTTGCAATAGGCAAATCGTCACCTGACCAAGTTGCTTTCATTTATTATCCCTAAAAGCTGCCAATATGCAGGCATCTGAGCAAGGTTTATGCTCGAAATCATGTTATATTATAAAAGCGCTATTAAGTTCTAGGGAAATTTTGCTTGAGGAAGTGATGAAGATGAGTGCTGGCATTGGTAAAACTCTTGAAGATTTAGATGATGCTGATTTAACTCTTGGTAAACATGAGTCGATCGATTCATCAAAGGCAGGCTTGCCTAGATATAGCAGAGGGCTCTATGCACCCACGAAGTGCATTGGCCATCTTACTGGCGTTTTACATAATCTAATAGAGGTATACTTGATTTGGTCTCTCAAAAGTGACAATTTTAGTCACATATGATACTCTTTTACTAACTGTTTATGATTCTTTTTACAACTAATTTCAGAGATCTGATAATGTGGTTCGGAGCACTAATGACATTCTTCTGTACACCCTTTCCAAGGAAGATTTGTTGGAATTATTTCAAACTGTGAGCGGTCAAGTTTCTTTTTTATGGAATGCATTCTTGAAATTTCATAGGTGAGGTTGGCTGTGGTTTCTTGATTGTCTTTGAATCAAGATTGGCCATTGGTTACTTCTCTAATGTGTTAGTATAATGAATTGTTAATTACTGTTCTTATTCTTTCAATTTATTTTCTGTCCAACCAAAGTCTTGAGATCTACTGCAGGGCAAATAAAATCAAGATATTGGATCACTTGCGCAATATTTGGGATGCTGACCGAAAATCAGAATGGTCAATATGGATTGTTCATTCAAAAGTTGACATTCCACATCGTTATTTGCGCAGTTTGAGTGGCAAGTCTTCTCCTCGCCATTCACTTCTGAGAAGTTCCAGTTCAAGAAAGTTGCATCCTGATGTAATTGTCTTGTCTTGATGCTTACAGTGAACTATCTGCCCTTTTTTGCCATCTCTTTTATTAGTTAGTAGCATTTTCTTGTCAAGTTTTTGATGCTTCCATATATTTGTAGCCTGTACAGAATTCTTCTTCACGGGCAGAACTCCACAGGAGAAGTATTGCACAAATGAAGGTCGGTAGTCAGTCAATGTTGAAATCTGGAACAATTTGCATTACTCCAAAAAAAGGATACTGACACGAAGCGTTCTGCAGATCAATGCACGGTTCATTCAAGATATGCAAATTTACGCTAATCCTTCAGAAACTCCTGTTCTTCATATAGAACAACATGTCATGGTTGTTCCACAACATGGTTCTAGCAACCGTTTGGTGAGAAGTGCTTCAGAGGCAAACAATACTATTCTGCATCATAAGCTACATGGTAAACATGTGGCAAGAATGCCTAGCTGTGATGGAAATATTGGGCATATATTACGAGCAGTCATTTTTGTGCATGGATTTCAGGCAAGTGTCTTTGGACTTGTAGCGATGGTTTTCATCTCATATATTATGTTGATGAAACACTGAAAATTTATTCTACTGACTGAAATGAAAGCAGGGACATCATCTGGATTTACGGCTTATTAGAAACCAATGGATACTGCGTGATCCTGGAGCTGAGTGCCTACTGTCTCAGACAAATGAAGACAGAACATGTGGAGATTTTAAGGAAATGGGCAGAAGGCTATCAAATGAGGTAGTTACTTTCCTCAAACGGAAAATTGATAGGTATTCAAGAAATGGAGGCTGCAGAGATTTGAAGCTTAGCTTTGTTGGTCATTCCATTGGAAACATTATCATCAGAAGTGCCCTAGCAGGTAGTTTTTCCAACTTTACTAGGATTTTACTTCCAAATATGTAGCTGGCAGCCTGGCCCTGCCTCTGTCTGACTAACCAGTTCTTTTCCATCCAATAGAGCCCAAGATGCAACCATTTTTGAAGAACCTCTACACATACATGTCAATATCTGGACCTCACTTGGGTTACTGGTACAGCTCAAATTCTTTGTTCAACTCTGGCCTGTGGCTTATGAAAAGGCTCAAGGGAGTTCAATGCATGCATCAGCTCACTTTCAGCGATGAACAGGACCCCCAGAACACATTTTTCTACAGGCTATGCAAGGTAGATCAACTCTATGTCCTTAGTGCTGGAATATACATATCTTCAGTAACAAAACTCAACTATAAGAATTAATCTCCCCAAAATTAAAGCTGAACTAGGAATTACAGAGTAACGATCTTGTATGAATGCATGAACTCAACTTCTTATATTTTCTATCTTCAGCTGAAGACATTGGATAACTTCAAAAACATTATCTTGGTATCATCACCACAGGTACTTTCTTGCTTAAAAACCACTAGTATATTCCTTTCAAATGTATGCTGATTATCTGACATGTATATTTTCCTAATAATCAACTCTGCTTAATAACTGTAGGATGGGTATGTTCCATATCATTCGGCAAGAATCGATTTCTGCCCTGCCTCATCGTCGGATAGCTCGAAGAGAGGGCAGGTGTTCACCGAGATGCTCAACAATTGCCTGGACCAGATCCGAGCCCCATCGTCGGAGACGCGGGTGTTCATGCGCTGCGACGTGAGCTTCGACCAGTCCTCCCATGGCCGCCGCCGGAGCCTCAACACCATGATCGGGAGAGCTGCTCACATCGAGTTCCTGGAGAATGATTTGTATGCCAGGTTCATCATGTGGTCCTTCCCTGACTTCTTCCGATGATACGTTGCATGGAGCTATGTATGATACACGTATATATAGCACGTATTATATGTGTATATGTATGTACATATATACGGAAGCCTCCCCGGCCCAATTCAGTGAACAAGGTAAAAGTAAGCCCTGGCATGCAGCCATTTCAGACTAGTGAAGATGTGGTCATGCAAATTCGTGGTATTATGTTTATGTGTATGCAATGTGTAATTAACCCATATATCTTTATTCTATCTTACTAACTTCTACTTTCTTATTTTTTTGTGCGTACGCTTTCCAAACTAGTAAACAACATGTTTTTTTTTAAAAAACTATAAAAATGTTCCTTTAAAAATCCATATTAATTTTTTAAAGTTTTTTAAACTAATACTTAATTAATCATATGTTAATTTGTGCTTGATTTTACGTGCTGAAGTGAAGGGGTTCCTAACCCTCTTTCGAACTCAGCCTAAGAGTCAAGAGATGCTAGATGGCATTGAGAAATGTTGTTAATTTCAAACAAATTAGGGAGTATAAGTTGAGAGGAAGATGATGGAGCAATTCATCAAATGCGAGCAGTCTAGCTGTTTGTTTTCTCCGGAAAGCACATATATGGATAGCTTTAATTTTATTCACCATGACAAGTAGAAATAGTACAAGTACACACACATACAAACATAAATATAGTATGTTTTATACGGAAACATATCCTATACACACAATTTTTCTCGTGTACATACGTACACAACAACTAACAAATTTTACTAGTACTTTCAATAGTATTACATCTACGTGTAAAGTCTCATCTTGAAATTCATTATATATAGGGAGTAACAAAAAAGACAAATTTTTGACAGTTTTGAGAGTATAAATATGTCAGAATTTTGTCTTTTTTTTCTCCCTATATATAATGAATTTTAAAATGAGACTTTACACATAGATGTAATACTATTGGAGTAGTTATACAATTTTTTAAAAATTTTTTGGTAAAATTTGTTAGTTGTTGTGTACCATTACGAGAGAATAGGTTTTTCCAGATGGCTAAAACATATTTTCGCATGCGATTGCCCAACCTGTTTGCCCCTAGGTGTTTGTGAAGATAAAAATTTTCGCGTGCGGGCGACCCAACTGCACACGAAAATGTATCTGCGCAAGCGGGCCGCTTAACTAGGCCGCACGGAAAAATCGATCTTCGTGTGCGGTCGCGTTACGCGGCCCGTTTGGGAAGATCTTTTCCCAAACGGCCGTGCAATACCTAGCCGTTTGGGAAGTTGTCGTATGCTATATACCGAAATATTTCCCGCTATTGATCATTGAGTTTTCGAATGGTACACGTACGAGCTAATCTAGTTGCCGTTATTCACGCATAGTATAAACTTGATTGATTACAAAATAAAGATATTAGAAGTGAACACAAACATTGTTATATAGAAAATATAATATACATATGTACATACACATATGAAAATATTTATATTACAAATGAACACAAATGTTACAATTGAACGCAAATATATGTTTTTTTAGATCTACATATATTCTTTCTCCCACTCTCTTAGGGGTTAGAATTTGTCCTCTAGTGCAAGTTGACTTTCATTGTCGTAGAATTTCCCTAATCGGTAGTAGACATCGCGACGGAGGAAGTGGTACAGATCCGCGCAAAAGCTAAAAAGTGTTTTTTGTCGAACCAGTTTGCTACAACTGGAACTTGCGGGAGCTATTCCAAAAAGAAGACAAAATAAAAGTTATGAAATGAAATTAGACAAAATAGTTTGTATAGAGGACGCTCTTCGGACTTACATTTGAAACTTTGTTGTTACCTTCCGTTGATTCTAAGCATCTCGCATATATAATATCCACATAGGTTAGTGCCGGGGTTGCTTGTAACACTGCGTAAAAACATTACACCCGTCAATATTAAAAGCTAACAATCACATGATTAAGTCAACGACATACGTTCTTACTGGCTAGCGTGTCTTCATGAGAAGCTTTTTTTTTCTGCGGATCCTTTACTGGCCCGTTATGTCTTACGTAATAATGGTGTCCTCTACAACGATAAAATATTTGTTTGAGTTAATTTAAAATTACAGAAAAGCAATATGATATTCAGGGGGTATATTTAATACTTACAAATTCAACAAAACAAGGAATTTCATGAACGCACTCCCATCGTAGTTTGCCGAATCAAACACTACAACCAAGTGGTTCTTTGGATATACGAGGAATAATATGTAGTGGTCATTGCAAATAAGGTATATGAATTACATATGAAATTTGGTAGTTAATTTGTTGTACTACAAAAACATTAACGAAACGGAAGAGATGTTGCTTACGTTAAAGCGTATAGGACCATTAAGACATTCTTGTCTTGGTGCGAGAGCATTGCTTTCCCCAAGTAAGTTGCTACCTCGACCCTCTTTTGCTTGTGAAAAGTTTTGATATATGCTTCTTTTTCCTTCGGTGTCTTATCCTTTAGTTCTGGACCATCAGGATCTAGCATCACATCGTGTTATGTCTGGCAAACCCTCATTGGGTTGACGTAGCCTATTGAGGTTCTCGTTCTTACTGCGTCAGTGAATTGTGACCTACGGAATGCAGGTCAAATGAGATAAAAAAAATTTCATGCATTCACTAACAACAAACAAGAGTAAACACTTACAGGCACCACGCAACAACGAGATTGATGTCCATTTTATCCATCTTGAAAAAGGCGTGTAGATCCTTAAAATCGATGACCGAGAACCCTTTGGGTCCACTGAAGAAAGCTTCTTCCAGGACCTTGACACTAATGAAATTGAGACCCTTTTTAGCTGCTTTAAGGTACCAGTCATGCATCAGCCTCATCTGCCATGGTAGATCTTGCATGACATTGTATGGTAAGAATGGCTTGCCATATTCATATTCCTTTGGCACGTCAGAAGATAGCCAAGATTGCATGTCGTCCGCATGACCTACTACGGATTTTTGCGAATCCGACAGCTGTTGAGGTTCATCTTTCTTTGTTGGACCTCTCCCCCTGAAAGCCTGAAACGCTAATCTCGCTTCATAAACTACCATTTCCTTGGGATTATACGTGGAAACCATCTGTGGTATGAGCCGACAGGGTTCAAGGGTAGGAGTAATTGGGACAGAAGTAGCTTTCTAGGGAGGTGGAATAGGTTGCACAAGAGCTGATTGTGGTGTAGGAGGAGATTGATGAATGGGATTAGTTTTTTCAAGAGGAGGGTAGACTTGAGCAGGAGACGGATATGGGGATTCCAGATGATGTGGTGATATCACTGGAGTTGGGGAATTTGGTGGGGATAGCAGTGCTGGTGGAGAAGGTGCTCTTGGTGGGGTAGGCGATCTTGGCGGGGATGGCGGTGCTAGAGGTGCAGCTGTCAGTGGTGCTGATGGAGTTGGGGTCGTTGACGGTGGCTGTCTGGTTAGGATGATGTCTCGACGATGCCACAGTATGAATTGGTTCACTGCATCTCCGAGGAGTTCTATCCCCTCTGGTGTTGGGATGTCTAGCTCCAACGAGCTATGCTCGGCATGGACCTTTGCCACTTGCACCCTTGCGTAGTCGTCCGGAATTGAAGTGTTGTGGAACTGTCTTCTTGGTATCGCTAATCCAATTGCAACCTCCTTTGTCTTCCAAGCTCTACCTATCGGAACGACAAGAATGCACGATGTCGGTCCGGTAATAAGATCCACGGGGTAGGGAGTTTTCTCAACCGACCCAATACTGCTCGGCATCTGCACAGTTTGCTCTGATTAGGGAAATATGTTTGGAAAGGCTGTGGGATTTTGAGCCGCTAGAGAGTATAAATGTTGCGTCACTTGTGCGGCTATGTCTTCTTGCATCTTCTCTTTGTACTTGTGTTAACGGCGAAATTTGGTAATCAACTTGGAAAGAAAAGGGGAAACCGAAGCAGAGAAGACAGATTGAATTGGAGTCAGACCAGGCTTCGTATCGAACCCGGTAAATGTATCGGACTGTGGATGTGTTGCCATAAAGAGCGTATAGGCCGATACGGATTCGGTGTTAACGTGGGCCGATACGGGTTGTGAGTTGACAGTGTCAACGTGGGCTTGGTCTGGGCCTGGAATAAGCTTCAAGGAAGTTGCCAAATAGAGATAAAGCTCGGTTTTAGGCAATTGTATCTTGTAAATTAAGTAGTTTAGATCTAATCTGTGGCTTAAGTCTGCCGCAAGGACTTGTTTGTTAGTTGTAGATAAGATCGTGCCCTACAAGGGTTCTGTTGTAATCTCGGGTATAAATATCCCGATAGTTTGTACATAGAATAGCTCTCAATCAATCATACAATCAAACTAATCTACTTTCGGCGCATCGCCAACCCTCGCAAGAGGCTGACTCCTGACGAGTTCTTGCTTCCCAAGAGCAAGGTAAGAACTCGTACCCGACGATTTACATCGTCGGGGCTAGCATGTCGCTTTAGGCACGTTAAGCCCTGATGATGTGATCGTCGTTTATCGTGTGTTAACGCGGTCTTCTGATTCTGTCTTGTCAGCGGTTAACTCGTTTTAGGGTTTATTGTCGGTGATGGTTGAATCAGTTTGCTCGTTTAGATTGTCTAAGGCATTTACCATCCCCAAAAGCAATCGACGGCTTGATTTTCTTTGCGTTAAGTCTCGATTCACACTTTGAGTTGTTATTGACCTTAGTCCTGTTTCGAGATCTAACACGAAGCCTGCTTTCGATTGTAATTAAGGATAACGTCGGGGTTTCAGCCGGTCTTATCTAACGCATGTGATTATTTATGTTCTTGCATGTGTTTGCCACTTATATATGTGGATCGACGAATATAAACATATCGGTTGCAGAGTGTTCTTAAAGATTTCTTTGTGATTGGTGTATTTATATTAGCCGATTGGCTTGTATAAGTTTACACTGGAGTAATAGCTAGTGTAGTTATCCTCGTGAAACCCTCATCGGTCAATTCCATTAATTTGTCACACGCTTTTGGCATGGGCCGATGAGATTAGATCTCTTCAATTTGCTTATTATATTGAGTAAGCCGATACAGCTTTGCCCTATCGGCTGGGCTATAACAATGTGACATCGGCCTATCGGCCGATCGACCATTGTTTTCTGACATGGTTTACTTGTTTCTTGTTGATTGCAGATCAAATCAACTGGCACGCTCTGCGCACGACTAGGCAAGCCAATTTGGACCTGCACTGGAGTTAAGCAGATCTCCCAGGCCGCCATGGAAACGTAGAGCCCGTCTTTTGTTGCGAGGCGGGTCTAAATTCTGCGCCAACAACTTGTCCCACTTTCTGTAACTTTTGGCTTCCTGTGGAAATCCTACCTTCCAACTTGTTCTTGACGATTTACCTCTGACCCTCCCGGAGTGTTCAGGATTGCCCAATGCTGTTGTTGGTCGTTCTTCCTTTTGGCGACGAACTCCCCTGTTTTCTCCTTCTCGATGACTTGTTGTAGAGACGATGTCACCTGCTCGATATCTGGAGTCTTGAAAAGCATCTCACCCTCCTCCGTGACTTGCCTCGTGCTTCGTGCCCATACCCAGTTTTTGGTCCTTTCTTGTAGAGGTTCGACCAACAATGGTTTGCCTTGAGCTGTAAACTTTTCTTCTGTAGCTCGCCATTGGTCGATGTGACCGTCGTATACGCTTGACCCCAATCGGTATGGATATTTATTTTTCTTCGCTAGGTCGGACATCTTTTTCCTCCTTGCCAATGCTTCTGGTGTTGTCATCTTCGCGACAAACTTATCCCATTCGACTTGCGAGATATTGCCATACTCTTCGAATGGAGACTTGTTCTCCTGAACGAAGTACGTGTTCATATCTGACTTTCACTGTCCCCATCGATGAGACATTGTCTTCAAGGCATATGCCCTTCCCAGAACCTCTGAACCAGGCGGATAGACTAGGTACTTTTGTAGCTCATTCCACATTAGAGTCTTAAAGTTTGGGTCCACCTACTCTCACTTCTCAACATTTAGTGGCCCGTTAAGTCTGGCCACAGTTCTGCATGTATTGCTAAACTTGGCCATCATGTGTCTTGGCTCGACGGGCTTCCCATCTGCGTTGAGAACGGATATGTAGTACATTTCCTTCGGCAACTGGTTCTTACTTCTCTCACCGCGTCTTTTCTTTGCACGTCCTCCTGCACTTGCAGACGTGTCCGTACGCTCTGGGCCCGATGTGGCTGTGTCCATCTCTACTTCAGCTATGACGACAGTCTGGGTGGCCTTTCGTTTTGAGCGACGCCAAGTAGCCATCTAAACGAACACGCCATTAGACGCCTACGACCTCGATAGGTATAAAAATTGGGATGCCAAACTTTCGGACTTCCTACTCGATAGGTATATAGTCGGGGTCTTCCTCGGGAGCAGGGACCATTTGCACTATTTCTACCGCAAAAGGGTCACTAGGGGTGCACCATGAATCCTCGCTAGATGCCGCCTCATTTCCGACATTTGCTACGGGTGTCTCGGAGGGAACTTTGTTGTTCGACATTTGTTCTATAGTCGTTTTTCACACGTGCAAATTTCGCATCTCAAATTTAATTAGCACATTACAAATTTGTTTTAAAAAAATCAAAATTAAAATACGATATGCGAATTTTTAGTGTAAGTTATGTACAAATATATGTCTAAAAAATTTACACATCTCACATGCAAACGCATCATCAAAACGTGGAAGATTATTCGTTGTTTCACACCCAGATTACTCCATAACAATGATCAATAAAACATGAATTATGATTTATGCATGCTTAATTACATAGTAGATGACGAGACCGAGCTTTCCTATGAAAATAAAATAGTAATAACGTACTCTGAATAACTCTATTTTTTTTCAATTTCTGAATTAATTAATCTGTACTACAGAGGAAGAAGCCAGAAAACATTTAGGCTGGCTGCATTGATGCATTACATGATATATGTCTAAATCAAATATATGTCTAAACAATTTTGCACATCCTCACATATATGTGTCTAAACAAATCTATGTCACAACAAATATATGTCTAACAAATCTATGTCACGAATATATGTCTAAATCAAATATATGTCTAAACAAATATATGTCACAACAAATATATGTCATAACAAATATATGTCTAAATCAAATATATGTCTAAACAAATATATTTTTCACATGGATAATTTTCACATCATCACATCTCACAGGGATATTTTTCACATCATCACATCACACAATTTTGCAGAGCTTACAAAATAATTTTTAGAAAATACCGGTGCGGCTCAGCGGTGATGGCGTGCAGGGTCGGCGGGGACGGCGTGCGGGGTCGGCGGTGACGGCGCGCGGGGTCACGCTGAGGCTAGCGGTGACGGCGAGCGGGGTTGGCGGGGACGACAGTGAAGGCGTGCGGCGTTGGCGGTGACGATGGCAAGCAGGGTCGGCGGTGACGACGGCAAGCAGGGTCGGCTGTGACGGTGCCGAGGAGGTCGTTGTCGTCGAGCGGGGACCGCGACGGCGAGCGGCGGCGGCTCATCGGAGTCGGAGGAGTACTGTGTTGGGGTAATTGGAAATCAGAATACGACGAGATTTGGGGAATTTCCTTTCAAGTTAAACCCTAATAAAAGCAAAATTCAAATTAGTAAAATAGGCAGCCGGTCCTGCTCCAATTTTATCCAACTTATCACTTTTTGAAGTCTGTGTATTAGTGTATATAATAGCTTACGTCCCATAATATAAGCAATTTTGTCTCTTCTACTTGTTTCATAATATAAGAAATTTTGGTATACTACTTGTCATATCTATCAACTCCAATTCAAATTTCTATCTATTTTAACTCCTAACTACCCACTCACCCACAACCAAAATCGCATTTCATATGGGTGTTATGGTCTTTTCTTGTTATCCTTAATTTTATCCAAAAGGGAATAATCTCTTGTATCGTGGAACGGAGGGAGTAGTATATTGTTGAGCCTTACATATTTCTCATGACGGATTTAAAAATTTTCATGAGCCTGGACAAATCTAACTGCGGATAATAAACACGTATAAATTCATATAATTTTACAAATTATTTATCGAAGGCGCAAGTAAAATTCACTATAGTCGAGTTTTGATTTAGGTAGAAAAAAACCAATGCAAGAGATTATTATGAGAAATGATAGTTATTGATAGCCATCAAGTTCCAATTTAGGCCTTGTTCGGTTGGCCCGGGAACGGTCAAGGTTGGGCTGCAATCTCCGTGGATCAATCCAGCGCGGATCAAATCCTGGGCCACAGGAAAATACGCGTTCGGTTAAGTCCAGCCAGGGTTCTACCCGGCCTATCCGGGCCTTTCCCACTCACCCTGGCCCGGGAAAAAATAAGCTACTCATGAGGTGTGAAAAAAATCCTCACGACGGGAGGCGACGTGCAGCACTCTGCAGAGACGGCATGTCTGGAAGACGATGGCGATGCGGCGCTCTCCCCTCCGGCGGTTGTCCCCTCCAATGTCTAACTTCTCAATGTTAAACTTTGTCCTTCTTCCTTCCCCTCTTCTCTCTGGTGTCCTAGGGTTTTCTGGGTGTCTCAGCAATGGCAGCGCCGACGAACCAATCCACGTTGTGGCAGCTGAACGGTCTCCGGACGCAGGCAAGAAACATCATGGAGCCAGATGGTTTGCTGCCATGCCGTCGCTGACACGGCAACCGTGTCTGGGCATCTGGCTTTGGATGGTACTGAGGGAATTGGAACTGCAAGATCTGCTGCTGCTGCATATGGGGGGTGAAATAAAGGAAATGCAATGTGTTGCTGACTTTGTGGGGGATGGGAGGAAGTCCTAATGCTTTTTTGTTAAGATAATATATAGATGCAAAATGTGTGCACTAATCTTATGTTAAGACCCTTGCTTTTGATGTCTCCTACTGCACTTTATGTTATTGCTAGTGTCACCATTTGAGAAGTTCCATTGATGTGCACGTGCAACTATGCAAGATTTAGATCCTGCTACAGGTCAGGTTGATAGCATGTTTCAAGTAGTAATTATTAAATCATGCTAAGGATTTTTTTTTGAAATTTTGATAATATGCTAAGGAAAAATCTGACCCTTGCAGTTCCTGATCAGGACAGTTTGCAATCATGTTTCAAGCTGTCAGCTATCTTGATCCTCTTTTGATATATAGAGTGCATCTTTATAGATGCCTAAGAATAAATTAATTGTCTTAGTAGATAATTATATGCTGAATCTTATTGTCTTTGGGGATAAATTAATTACCTCAGTAGATAAGGAATGCATGCGTGCTGATGAGTACGACTAATTATGTGCATGCGTGCTGATGAGTATAATTAATTCTGTGTATATCAGTATATGTGTTATTGTGGTGATCCTTTTCCGGTCCTAAACTAAACACAGGTTTTTAGGAGAAGGATTAGGAGAAGCAAGGGGATTCATCCCCCAGAGAGTTTGGGTCAAATGGGAGGAATTCACTCGATCCTTTCCTGGATAGGTTTTTTTGGGGATTAAAACCAAGTAACCGAACAAGGCCTTAGAAAGAGAGAAAACCTGGGCAGGAAATGGATGTGTATTTGTTGATGGACTTATGGTGATAGACTGATAGTATTATCTTGAAAAGAAAAAAGGAAGCTGACACTACCGAATCACGTCAACTTGCTAATTTGTTGTTTGCCTAGCTGGTCTAATTAATAATTTAAGATATCACTGCAACATCAGAAACGATCAGATAAATTAAGCACGGTGATTAAGTAGTGCTTATATACGGTGATTAGATAACACTCTTCATTAGAGACAGCATTTAAGGCGGTAATTATGGTGCTTAAGCATGATAATTAAGATATATACCTGTATGCTTGAGATGAGAGTTTTGGAGTTTTTCTCCAAATTTGGCTCGTACTTCAAAAGGAGAATTGAAGCTTAGAATATCTCCTTGTGTTTGTTTGTTTTGGTTACTTAGCTTTTGCAGTCTTGTTGGATTGAACTTATGTTTGTGATCAGTCTTTTATATTTGTTATGTGACTCATGTAATGGGAGGAGCCTATGTGCTCATATATGGACTTGGTTGGCTGTGCACATCTTTTTGGATGTAGAGGCCAGGTTTTTAATTCATTATCTAAAAATATACCTGTATGCTTGCGGTTGACAAAGTGTTAACAGCAGATTTTCGTAATCTACTCAGAGAGGAAAGAGAAAACCGATGCAGAGAGGAGGGACTAAGTTGGAGTCGGACCAAGTTTCATATCGGACTCTGTAAGCGTATCGGACTGGAAAGCGTGCTAGCAGAAAGGCTGTATCGGCTGATTCGGATTCAATATGGCCATCGGCCGATAGAGTCAGGAAGTTGATAGAGTTAGCATGGGCTTGGTTTGGGCTCGAGATAAGCTTCAAGAAAGTTGCCAACTAGAGATAAGGCTCAGTTTTAGGCAATTGTATCTTGTAAATTAAGTAGATTTAGATCTAATCTTTGGCAAGAATCTGCCGCAAAGACTTGTTTGTTAGTTAGAGATAAGATCGTGTCCTACACGAACCATGTTGTAATCTTGGGTATAAATATCCCGGTAGTATGTACATAGAAACTCTCTCACAATCAATCAAACACAAATTAATCTATTTTCGGCGCATCGCCAACCCTCGCAAGAGGTTAGCTTCCGACGAATTCTTGCTTCCCCAGAGCAGAGGTAAAAACTCGTACCCGACGATCTACATCGTCAGGACTAGCGTGTCGCTTTAGGCACGTTAAGCCCTGGCGATGTGATCGTCGTTTATCATGTTTTAGCTAATCTCGATGTGGTTTTCTAATTCTATCTCGCCAGCGGTTAACTCGTTTTAGGGTTTATTGCCGACGATGGTCGAATTAGTTTGCTCGTATAGATTATCTAAAGCATCTATCATCCCTAAAAGCGATCGACGGCTTGATTTTCTTTGTGTTAACTCTCGATCTACACTCTGAGTTGCTATCAATCTTAGTCGTGTTTCGAGGTTTAACTCAAAGCTTGTTTTCGATCGTAATTAAGGGTAGCACCGGGGTTTCAGCCGGTTTTACCTAATGCATGTGATTATTTATATTTTTGCATGTGTTTGTCACTTGTACAAGCAGATCGATAAACATAAATATATTTATTATAGGGTATCTTTATGACTTTTCTGTGATTAGTATATCTATATTGGATGATTGGCTTGTATAAGTTTGCATTAGAGTATGAGCTAGTGTATTTATCTTCATGCATCCTTCATCGGTCGTTTCCATTAAATTGCCACAAGCATATTAACATGGGCCGATGGGTTCAGATTTATTTACTAATCTTATTATAACTTCAAGTAGGCCGATATAGCTTTGCCCTATCGGCTAGGCCTCCACGATGCAACATCGGCCTATCGGCCGATCGGCCATCGTTTCTAGTGTGGTTTACTTGTTTATTCTTGTTGATTGCAGATCAAATTAACTGGCACGCCCTATACGCACTTAGGCAAGCCATTGGACCTGCAGTGAAGTAAAGCAAACCTCCCAGGCCGCCGTGAAAACGTGGAACCCGTTTTGTTGTGAGGCGGGTCGAAATTCTACGCCAACACAAAGCCCAGTTGGTGGCCGGGCCCTGGCTCCACCACTAATATTTGCATATAGGTATCACTAAACCTTAGTTTTTGCGATTGCATTCACAAAACAATAGGTTTTTAGGCAACTTGTGTCACAAAACCCACTTCTATCGATGGGTTGTCAATCACACTTCCTCTTTTTCTCCCTCTTTCTGATCTGGTGACATGCGGAGCTTGAGCGATAGAGGCTCCCCTCAGCAATGGAGTGAGCTCAGTGAGCAAGGGCGTGCGTCCTCAGCGATTGCCATAAGGGCCTCTAGTCATCTAGCAGAGGACAACGTCTTCCTTTGAACTCGTGATGCCGCCTGTCGTATGCACTGTCGCCGCTTGGGCGCCGGGGCATCAAGCCTCAACCTCACGACACTGCCTGTCGTGCAAGCGCTGCCCTCGGTTGGATCCTTTGCCCCTTGAGCTAACGTCGCCTGCTGAATTGTTGATGACGACAACGCTCAGGGATGGGGAGGACGGGGCGTGCTTTGTCGCTCATCAGCCCCCAAATCCGAACTGAATCAATTTCATGGCGGTGACGGTGCATGGATCTATTGATTCGTGTTCCTCTCCCTTTTCCATTCCGAACTACCGCCGGGATGTAGCACACAAGTTAACACAGCCATCGCCAATGGCTATCACAACTAGCATTGTGCTTAATTCCCACCTTCGATTCGTGTGGCTAAGGAAGGGAGAAAAATATGGAGGCTAGGGCCTAATGAGGCCCACTTGTCAGTTGGCAAAGAGCTTTTGTAACTAACTGTGTGTTGGGGATTTTTGTCTGTTGTTAAAAATGAGAGATTTTATGGTCATTAAGAAAGTATGTTGAGGTATCTAAATTTTAGATTATTCGAAATTCTAAATTTTCTTATAACATGTTAGAGTTACCAGGTTTGTTTGAAATAGCTAATTATTGGATTCCTTCATCACCCTGCAGGCCCATCTATAACTGTGAGGAACTCTATCACGAAATGAATACTTTTCGTTGTGAAAAGAAAATAGACTGTGCTTTATCTTTTTCATTTGAGAGATGCACTTATAGTGTTGTGGCAAGGGGTGTGTGATTTTAACCCCAGAGTCCCGTATTCAATTTTCAACACGCTCACAATTTCTTCTTAAAAATGTTTGGAGGACGTCTCTTCCTTCAAGTCTCTTTTCTTTTTTCTTTTTCATTTGATTGTTGGCTGTGTAGGGTATCAGAAGATTGACTTGAGCATTGGTCTTTTCCTAATGCCTTAACCCTGTGGAAGGCATCGCACCAGGATCTGCTATATTTGTACATATGCTTTATGCTCCAAATAGGCTATATATGAATCGCATTCATCCTCCAATATAACAAGCTAGCTAATCACCGATCATAGATTGCGCTAGCATTGCGAGCTGACATATCCAGCTCAAGTTGTTAGTTTAATCTTTACTTTCTGCTGCCAACAGCCAGCTGGGTGTAAGTCGTTTCCTCTATATATATTAGCTAAGCTCTCACATTATTTTTACACATTGTACGCATTTTGCATTTACTGAAGTTGAAATGAAAATCCGGAATTTGTCATTTCATACAATTTTAGTTTTTATCATGTTATTATGTATATAACCTATCCACATTGAAAAATATGCATGACATGTCGCTAGGACACGTTGCCAAACTAGACCAACGACTTCACACATATATATACACAGATGAATCACATTTACAAGTAGTGAAGAAAAAGGAAAAATAGAAAAGATCCTTGTGTTTTGCTTCTAGACATACGTCGCGTTTCATCATTGTAAAATTTTCTCGTCATCAAGTTTCCGAACTTTTCATAAATCAGATTAACCAATCATTAGCTCTTATTTCATTATATTTCCAGATGTAGTACAAGCAATTATGTGGTTGTAAGAATGAAGTAGACGAATCCCTATGGAGAACTAAAGTAAATTACTAGAAGACTAAATTGCTCTGGCAGCACACAAACTTATTAGATGGATGTTATTTAGTAGATAAACTTGTAAAATACTCAGTACGATTCATGGATTTGTCTAGTGGTACGAACCAAGTATAAACGATATATTGTGACTAACCTAAAAGTATGATTAAGATGTCACGCGCACACATGTGGACATGAGACATGTCGATTTACATGTAAATAACCTTTATATATACATTTTGTTCTTTTGTTATTTTATATCCATTGCAAATACTTTTAGATCGAATATATAACGCGGATTCGCTTTTAGATATTTTGTTTTTCCATTATATTTTGTATCCATTGCATATTCACTAATTTTACAAAAAAAAGGTGCTTTTAGATAATGGTAAAAAGAAGCATAACTTTTTTTGCTTGTGTTGATCAATCGGTGTGTGTTCATATCAGAAGCGTGCTAGCTAGATCGAGGAATCTATTGATCAATGCGAGGAGTAGAGGTAGTGACGAATGCATGGAAGTAATGGGGCCTCCAAGCGCTGGTGATGTTCAGCTTCACCCTGCAAGTCACGCTCCTCGTCTTGGCGGAGTTCCGCAGGTGCATCGACTCCGGCGTGCTAAGGTTCTTCGTCTGGTCGGCATACATGCTGGCTGACGCGACGGCGATCTACATGCTCGGCCATATGTCAGTGACCGGCACGTCGGCTGATCATCATGATCAGCTGATGGCATTCTGGGCTCCGTTCCTGCTGCTCCACCTTGGCGGGCAGGACAACATCACTGCCTACGCCATCGAGGACAACCAGCTGTGGCTGCGCTACCTGCAGACGCTCACGGTGCAGGTGGCCGCAGCTTCGTACGTCCTCTACAACTCTTCCATCATGGCCAGCCGGTCCTTGCTCCGGCCGGCCACCATCCTCGTGTTTGCTGTCGGCGTTATCAAGTACGGCGAGAGGGTGTGGGCGCTCAAGTGCGCCAGCAGCGGTTCATCCGGTAGCAACTACCGGTCATTTGACAGGAGCACAGCTTCTGCAATCGGGCCTTCGTCGCCACCAAGTCGCCGGGGCCAGGACAGGGAAGCCTTTCTGTTGATAGCTCACATGCTGCTGGATGCTCCCATGGATTTGTTGAAGGGGCCATCAACCTTTGTGGATGTACACTTTGGTACTAGAGCAATTCTTCATGGGGAGGACATGTACAAGGTGGCCGAGATGCAGCTATCCTTGATGCACGATGTCTTCTACACCAAGGCTGAGGTGACGCACACCTGGTATGGCCTCTGCATCCGCATCATCTCGCCATTGGGCACCATCGCCGCATTGTTGCTGTTTCATCTACATCTACTGGCTGGTGATCATCATAAGTGCAGTTACAGACTTACAGTAGAGTAGATATCGTCGTCACCTATGTCCTGTTGGTTGGGGCCGTCGTCCTGGAGATCATGTCGGCATTGAGGGCCATGTTCTCGAGCTGGACATGCGCGATACTGGATCGGAGGGCAGAGGAAAGAAAGGTGTGGCATTTTCTTGCCTGCATAGTTTTGTCCCTCCGGCGACTCGTCCACGCAGCAGATTGGAGGAAGAGGTACTGGTCGGGCTCCATGGGTCAACACAACTTGCTTCAGCTGTGCACTCGGAGCTGGGCCAGCAAGAGAAGCATGATTGCGAGATGGATGGAACACTATGGTTTACTCGTCGTCCATCCCCATCCCGGCGCTCATCAGGCAGCTTGTGGTGAGGCGAGTGCTCAAGATCAGTGAAGGTGCGTTGGGGTCAGAGTCAAGCCCAGACCACATCCACAACTCACGGGGTCGGGCAGTGCTAAAGAGCAAGGGATTGTACGACGGCCTGCTAGCTTGGAGTGTCGACATTGTGCTGGATGAGAGCATCCTCGTTTGGCACGTCGCCACTGACCTCTACATCCTCTGGTTCAAGCAGCAGGCGAAGGCCAGTGGTCGGCGCTCTCCAATTACATGCTCTACCTCCTCGCTGCGCGTCCCTACATGCTACCACCACCAGCCAGTCGCAATGCGTACGTCCATGCGTGCTATTTTCTGACTTGTCTAGAGAGTAGTGCACCCAAGGATCTGGCCAGCCATCTGCGGTGTAATGGGAGCAAATTGAACACCGGTGGATCTAAAAGTGAAGGTGCTGATGATACTGCTTCAAGTGGAAACATAGGTGATTCCTCTCGCTACAAGAGAGTATTGGACAGAGGATCTCAGCTTGGCGCGAAGCTCATCAATGTCGCGTTGGAAGACTCGCACGCCATTGACATGCTGGAGCTTGTCACCCAAGTGCGGGTGGAGATGCTCTGCTACGCGGGCTACCGATGCAGCGGGTATTCTCACGCCAAGCAACTTGGTAACGGTGGTGAGCTCATCACTATCTCTGCCCTTCTAATGGAACACGTCAGAAGAAGGACCCCCATGCCTTAGGGAGTTAGGGTTTTCCCTAGCCCCTAGCTACAGCTGTTGCCACGAGCTCTTCGCCTTTATGTATATGAATGCTAGTTTTGTTTGGATGTTCATTAACGTGAATTGTAATGTATCTAATTGAGTATGGTAATAACTATGAGTTTTCTTGGCTTAACAATAATTTCTCTAAAGAACAATAACTACGAATAATAAACACGTATAAATTCATACAATTTTATAGATTATTTATTAAAGACGCAAGTAAAACGAGTTTTGATTTAAGGAGAAGAAAACCAATGCAAGGGATTATTACGAAGAGATGCTGGTTATTGATAGCCATCAAGTTCTAATTTAGGGAGAGAGAAAACCCGGACAGGAAATGGATGTGTATTTGTCGATGGACTTATGGTGACAGTATTATCTTGAAAAGAAAAAAAGAAGCTGGACGCTGCCGAGTCACGTTAACTTGCTACCTTGTTGTTTGCCTAGCTGGACTAGTTAGAATTTAAGATATCACTGGAACATCAGAAACGATCAGATTAATTAAGCACGGTGATAAAGTAGTACTTAAATACTTAGATAACACTCTTCATTAGAGACAGCATGTACGGCAGTAATTATGACCCGTCTTCGGTGCTGTCATGGGTTACACATAAACATGCTCAAGGTGTGACGAGGCGATTCGACGTCACCAGTTTGTTCCTCTATCAAAATTTGACAATACCAAAATTTGATAATGTTGAAAATGACAACAAACTAGCCCTTGAGTCTGCACTGGACTGTAACAAAAAATCAAATCACAGGATAGAAGGAAGCAAATGGAAGAAAAAAAAGAAACAAAACCCAGGAAAGAGGAGGATGGTAGGAGCGCGAGGAGGCGGCCGATCCTCGCTGCGCCAGAGCACCGACTACCACGGTCGGAGGCAGAGAGTTTTTTGTATTTTTAGATTTTTTTTTTTTAATATTTACAGAAATATTATAGCGCCCAAAAAATTTACAAAAGTAGACCCTGCCGCCCTTGCAAAGGGCGGCAAGCCGACGTGGACACGCCGTGCGACACGCCGTGGGACTGCCGTGGGACGGCCGTCCTCCTGCCCTCTTGCCGCCCTGGCAAAGGGCGGCAGGACCTTGCCGCCCTTACAGAGGGCGGCAGGCCTGGCCACCTATCAAGCCCAGCCGGCTCCTTTGAGGAGCCCATTCCCTCCTAACCTCTCAAGAATTTTTTTTGTTTTTAGATTTTTTTTTTAATATTTACAGAAATATTATAGCGCCGAAAAAATTTGCAAAACTAGACCCTGCCGCCCTTTGAAAGGGCGGCAAGCCGACGTGGCACACGGCGCCGTGTGCGTCTTGACGGCGCGCACGGGCCGCGGTGTGCCGAGGGCTTGCCGCCCTCTGCAAGGGTGTGCCGAGGGTTTCAATTACCGCGGTAAACCGCGCGGTTACCGCGGTTACCGCGCTTACCGCGGGGGTACGGTAAGGGGTAAACCGCGGTAACCGCGTCAAATTCAAATAAATTTGAAAAATAATTTGAATTTTTGATAAATTTTGTACGGTTTGTCGCGGTTTGTCACGGTTACCGCGGTTACCGTGCGGTAACCGTGCTTACCGCCGGGGCGCGGTAACCGCGGCCCCGGCGGTAATTGAAACCCTGAGCTCATGTGGCAACAGACTGTGCATCATCAGTACGGTATGTGTGTGTACGTGTACGTGCATATCTTCTAGATGGATCAACGTTGAGTTCGAAAGAAAGAAAGAAGAAACTTCCTGAAAAAATACGTGTCCCATGACCAAACCAAAGCTAGCTAGAAGCAACTGATCATCGAGCAAGATCAGATTAAGATGAGAAGTAAATAAGGACATGTAAAAAAATATTAGTATATGATAATTAGGTTTTATTTATTTTAAATTTGCACTGCAACTTCCCGAGTTTACACGCGTTTTTCAAAAATTCCAAAAGAGAACTACTCCGAAAAATTTCATAAACTTAATGACTACACTATCATTTTCGAAAGTTTCGAAAAATATTTTCGGACAACTCCAAAAATATACAGAATCTTATTTTGCTTCTCGAATTCCGAAAATCTTTCGGATAGCTCCGAAAATTTGCAGAAACCTAAATTTGTAGTGTATCTATACCATATTAAAAAGAAAGAAACCGTGGTGTCCGTTCTCACTAAAGCCGCTCCAAATAAAAACGCCTCCCTCTCTCTCGCTCTCTCTTATCTTCTCTCGCCTCAGCGCCTCACCGAAGCCGCCCGCGCCAGCCTCAGCGCCACATTTGGATTCTTCCAATGTGGCAACATGGATCGGGTATGACTTATGTGCTCCAATTTCTAGTACCAATTCTGAATACGCAGAACGCTAACTTGATCGTACATAATGATAACATGTTACATAGGCATATCGTTGGGTCTGCAAATTCGTTGAGTGGATAGATATGGAGATCCCACGAACCGATGGAACACGTTCCTACCCACTTAGCGAAACAAGGCCGGCCTAAACCCTAACACCATACAACTACCAACTCGTGCATACTACTGAGTGCAACGAGGCCACTTTCCCTTCCTCTGTGCATCGGGGTTCTCCTCCATTGCTGCCTTCACTCGCCGCGCACGCTCAAGCTTCCGCTCCCGCTCCTCCCTGTACGCAGCAACACGCCTCCTTTCCGCCTCAGCCTTGTGCTCTTTTTCTGCGGCCTCCTCCTTGCGTCTCTGCTCTATCTTCTCCTTGCGCTCTGCATCCCATTGCCGCATGTACTCCAAACGCTCCTTGTTTTGCGGCTTGATCTCGGTGTCGATCCACTGCTCAAAATCACATAGCGGTGGAGGGGTCTACAACAAATGTAATGTTTACTAACCAAATAAGTTGTTGAAGACTACTTCATACACCAAATAATCATTACAAAACATCAGTTCCTCACCATTAAGTTAATGCGGCGTATGTCAGGTGTTGGCTCAAACTCAAAATTGGCACACATCCAGTATCTCTGCATGTACGTCTCCTCTTCATCGGACTTGGCTACCTTGCAAGGATCACCGCACCAGCACATGGGCACTGGAACACCGCTAGGCAAAGGCAATGGGTTGAAGGCATTTCCAGTCTTCGGGCGACTACAAGTGAACAATAAATGAAACACCCTAACCCGTTAATCTAGGATTCCTCATTTCATGCACAACGAATAACACATAATATCACAAAAACGATTTATGTTACCTTGAGTTGGTAGCTTTTCCACGCCTTGGCATCCTACAGTTTAAAAATACAACTATAAAATATTGTAAACACCCTTAACACTTCTCATTGTACGGTCAAATATAGTACTACTACAAACCAAACGTGTGCACAACAAATCTAGTCTAAAATTATTCACACTTCTAAGTGCTACAGATCTACTCACAAATTTCAACATAACTACTAACAGTGCTACAGATCTACTCGCAAATAAACTAGGGTCCGTATCTAAGTGCTACAAATCTACTCACAAATTTCAAATACATGGTAATTACACTAGTATGCGACACAAAATATAACCATACGTCGGAATATTGTACTAACCTGCGCTCGAATAAGCACAGCAACAATGCTTCGCAGCTCTTCTCCTTCTTACTCACCTCTCTTTTTTTTCCTTCAGTTGGACCGGTTGAAATGAGCACCCTGCCACTCTATATATGGGCGGAGTAAGGCCTTCCGCCCTTATAGAGGGCGGAATTCTCGCCGAAAGTAAGATTGGACATATGCTGATGTGACATGTAAGGGCATGAGAAGCCATTCCGCAGTCGTATCGCACGCGAATAAAGAAAGCTGCATCGGCTCGACCGAAAGTACCCTGCCACTCTATATATGGGCGGAGTAAGGCCTTCCGCCCTTATAGAGGGCGGAATTCTCGCCGAAAGTAAGATTGGACATATGCTGATGTGACATGTAAGGGCATGAG
>BDMV01000011.1:3285494-3295788 GCA_008326285.1 Oryza officinalis | reverse complement strand
TTGGCTGCCATTCTGTAGGGTCTCTTGGCAATGGGAGCGGTGCCTGGGGCAAGCTCTATGGAGAACTCAATTTCTCGATCCGGTGGCATCCCGGGTAGTTCTTCTGGGAACACATCAGGGTACTCGTTGACTATAGGTAACATTTCCAAGGGAGTGACTTGCAAACTGTTCAGGGTTGCCCGTTTTCCGGGAAGGAGGGGAGTGAAACACACTTGTTTTCCTCCGGGTCCTTGCAGAGTGATGGTCCTATCGGCACAATCAATTTGTCCTTTGTGCTTAGCCAACCAATCCATCCCTAGGATGACATCCAGACCTTGGGAGTCTAGGACTATGGGTTTGGCTGCGAAGCTAACCCCTTCTATCACTAGATCAACCTTGGGGCATAGTTTATCTGCCCTTATATCCCTTCCAGGGGAATGTATTACCATAGGTACTTGTAAATTTTGGGTTTTCCAACCATTTCTTTTCACAAAAGCTTGCGATATGAACGAATGAGAAGCTCCTGAATCAAATAGGACGAGTGCGGGTATGGAGTTGACAGGGAACATACCCATCACCACGTCGGGGGCCTCTTGGGCGGTTTCAGCTTGAATGTGGTTCACTCGACCTCGTCCAAAGTTGTTGGAGGCGCGAGAACCTTGTCCACTTGTCTGAGTGATTGGACGGGACTGTGCAGGTGCTGGCGTCCTGGGGAAGCTAGCATCAGAGCGTCCGGGGTTAGAATTTCCCTGATTCCGGGGACACTGCCTGGCGTAATGTCCCATTTGTTTGCACGTGAAGCACTGCACATTTGCCATTCCTGTGGGCGAATCGAAGGAGGAGACACTGTTCCTTGCGGTGTTGCCACTAGGGGCATGCTGCTGGGGCGACGGAGTAAGGCGAGGCACCGGTGGACGGGGAGTAAAGCCAGGTTGACGACTGACTTGATGGGCAGGTTGGTGGTACTGCATGGGATGTCCAACACGAGGGCGTGGCACACCTCGGAATGGGGGTGCTTGGTGGGTAGACTTGCGCTTCTTGTATTCCTCAGTTGCCTCTTTTCTGGCATCCTCCAGAAGCAAGGCCTTGTTAACCATGTGCTGGAAAGTGGGGAAGTCATGGGCAAGCAACTGGATTCTCAACCCTACTGCGATTCCCTTCAAGAACTTCCTGATCTTTTTCTTGTCGGAGTCCACTTCTTCGGGAGCATACCGAGCCAATTTGTTGAAGCGACTCAGGTACTCATTGACGCTTCCTGTACCTTGTTTCAGACGATTGAACTCTTCTTTCTTCATGTCGATGGTACTTTCGGGCACATGAGCTGCACGGAAGGCATCGGCGAACTCTGCCCACTCAATGTTGACAGCGTCTGGATGGGCATTACAGTAATTCTCCCACCAGTCGGCTGCAGAGCCTCTTAACTGATGTGCAGCAAGAAGGGTCTTTTCCACTGGGGTGCACTGCACTAGGTTGAGTTTTCTCTCAACATCCTTTAGCCAATCGTCGGCCTCAACGGGCTCGACGGTGTGAGAGAATTCCGGTGGATGGGATCTTAGAAAGTCCGTCAGCTTGGATCTGTGATTGTTGTTATGGAAAGGCACTGGGTGCGGAGCCTGCGGCTGCAAATTCTGCTGGATGCCTGCAATGGCTTGGGCTAAGCCCTGCAAGATCTGAGTCTGAACTGCCATCATGTGCTGGTAATCTGCCTGAAGCTGGGGAGGCGGGGGTAAGTCCTGTGCACGGTTTGCTGCAGGATCTGCCTGAGCTGGAGCATTAACCGGTTCATTCCCTGACTCATTTTCCGATTCTGGTTCTTCCCTGCGGGTTTCGTAACCCAAACGAGCTGGAGCACGAGCCACACGACGGGGACGGGTAGCCATCTAATCTCCCAGAAAAGGGCGGGGTAAGAAAACAGAACAGCACTTAAAAAGGGAAGAAGTAAAGTAAACGAGCTCAGAAAGCACACACTAGTCATAAAGCTTTTCTCAACTCGGAAAGCACCTAAAACAACGGGTGTGGACAAGTCACAGAGCTGCGCCGAGCTTGACTGTACGCACACCACCTCAGAGATCCAGACTACCAGACAACACCCACAACAACACACTCACACACTACCTCGCCACGACTCCGAAAGAGTTGGCGGCGGTACAAAAGGTCTGGCACACGACCTCCACCTGCAGCAGACGAACTCTACTGCTCTCCTGCCTGGCTGGCTCCGGTGGTCGGCTCGTCTGAAGAGGACACGTCGATCGGCGCACGCGAAGGGACCGGCGGAACCTGTCGAGGGCCGGCAGCAGGGCGGCCTGCTGGCGGGGTAGGAGCTGGGTGGTCGAAACGGAACACGGTGGAGGAGCCCACAACGCGCTTCCGCGCGGTGCGGATCAGTCGGAGCCCACGGCGGCTGACGACTGGGGTGTGACCTGGGGTGTAGGAGGGGCTGGCACGGTGGGGGTAGGGAGAGTAAACTGGCGAGTACGGCACACGCGGGCTGGGGGAGCGTGGGCCGCTGGGAGTGCGAGCAGAGCCACGTGAACTGTAGAAGGACAGGTGGCTGGAGTGGCAAAGGCGGCCAGAGTCCCAGGAGGTAGTGTCCACGGAGGTGACACCCTCCTCAGCAAGGCGGGCCTCCAGTGCGGCGTAGCGGCGAGCCAAGGAGCGGTAAGCCTCAAGGAGAAGGTCGTGCTGAGTGGCCTGAGCGCCAGAAAGCTCCACCATGCGCGTCAGCGCAGGGTGCGACTCACGGTAAGGGCAAGGGTAGCGGCTGTCTGCACGGCCAGGAGGGAGCTGCGGGATCAGCCGGAAGGCCGAACCTGCAAGGCGACGACGGTAGTCGTAGGCCAAGCGACGCAGAGCGGTCCAGGAGAGGTCCTGGTACGCGAGCTGGAGCGTGGGGCGAGCCAAGTTGAAGTGGTGAGGGCGAAGGCCAGCGCTGTGTGTACCTCCGCGGGGGTAAAGGTACACGGACAGCTCACAGCGGGGAGGGAAGCGGTCCACGGAGTACCCAGCGTACTCGGGACAAGAGAAGCCAAGGAAGCCAGCGAGGTCTCTCAGCTGGTCGACGTGGTGACCCTCACCAACGCCGTGGGAACTGTGGGTGGCGTTGACTGCCATCTACAATTTTGAAAAAGAAAGAGAAGTCAGTAACCAGTTTTGTAAACAGAGTAAGAGAAGAAGAAAAGAACCGAACTTTTCGCAAATAGCTTTTTCAGAACTTAGCATCCTTACGGTCATCTAACGTCGGGTTTCGTCCTAGGCCAAAGCTGCGCTCTGATACCATCTGCTGTCACGCCCCAAACTGGCCCCGGGCGGAGACCAGGATAGAGCGGTCCAGATTGACCTGTATGCCTGTACCAGTCCCAGGAAAATAGCGTTGGTACAACAGGAAGACTGAATATCACAACAACAGCGGTCTCTTTATTAAGAGTAGGATTACAACCAAGGTTGGAACTGCGGACAGAACCCGAGTTCACAACAGCATTACAAAAAGGCGGAAGCGGAAAGCGGAGACTAGCCCTAAGCCACAAGCAAAGCCTTGGGGAAGGCCGAAACCCTACTACTGCTCGAAGTCGGCTTGCTCCTGGAAGAACTCTTCATCAGCAGGGTCCACCTCTTCGTCTTCGAGAACTGGGGGGGTTTAATTATATAGAGCAAGGGTGAGTACAGGAGTACTCAGCAAGTCAGGGGAATTAAGTGTTTAATGCAAGCTTCAAGGGAAAGCCAGCTATTTTTCACAGTTGGTTTTTGTTTAAGACTTTAGAAACATCTAAGTGAGTGCTTCTCGACGACACGGATGAGAAGGTGCGTCTCATCCGGCCGGAGCAGTGAAAATGTATCGATTGATTCTTGTCGGCACGAGAGGCTCCCTGCCAATCGTTCACCGACCCGGCTGCACCAACAGCCACAACTCACGCACCTCAGTACGAGAGGCTCCCTGCCAATCGTCACCGACTCCGGCTGCTTCAACAGCCACAAGTCAACACATCGGTACGAGAGGCTCCCTGCCAATCGTCACCGACTCCGGCTGCTTCAACAGCCTTAAACCAAGCACAGAACGGAAAACCTCACACCAACAGCAGTTCACAAGGTGTTCAATAAAACTACGCTAAGGAATCACCTCACATCCGCCCATGACCGTGGGCACGGCTGTTCGAACAGTTGTTAACCTCTGCAGAGGGGGTACACTTTACCCACACGACGTTACTAACCCCGAATCACCCAGCCCGCGACCCTCGGTCACGTCTGGCGACCTTAAGGCTTTCACGACAAGGCATTTCGAAAGCCGACTCAGGGTCATCTTATGCCAACGGGAGGGGTCCCACGGACCAACACCAGGTTAGGTCCCAGACCATACTGTGCCAGGAAGCCCAGGGGTCCTCCCCGACACCACCCCGGCGAATCCACTTGTCCCTTGGCATCAAGATTTCCCTGGCCTAGCTAATTACTCAGCCAGGGGCGTCCCATATCACCCATGTGGTCGTACTTGACATATGCTTGGATGTAATTCCCAAGGAATCGGTCCTTAGAGCGAGAACGGGCAGACCGTACCTCCAGTACGTCTCCCGTACCGCGAGTTTTAGAAACTCACTTTAGTTTTCAAGACACCGACCCAAGTGTCGGGTTTTCCAAGCATTTTGTAAACTCAAGTTTTACCCAGGTGATCAATTTTAAAGTTTGAGGGGAGTCCCGATATTCGTACACGAGGTACGGATACCGAGGCATCACCTGAGGGGTGACAAGGGTGTTAGGGTATTCAAATATCAAGGAAGGTGAATGCAGCAAATGGGTAGGGCCTGCCGGTTGTATTGCAAACCGAGGCCAAGTGCCAAGTGTAACCTAAGTAATGCATAGTTTGCGAAATTAAAATACTTAATTTAAATTATAGGTTCAATTGATCAAAGGTGACTTGCCTTGCTCGAGATCTTGAGCTTCTTCCTCGAAATCCGCGCACTGCGGGTCTTCGGGCTCCGAGACTACACGCGAAACGAGACGACTCAACAAAGCGATAAAAAGAAGCCCTATTAAAGACCACTAAGCGTGCCATTGGATAGATCTCGATTTTTGAGGAATTTTGGAAGTGGAACGGAGTTAATCGGACGAACGGTTGAAAAGATATGAATTTCCGAAGATTAAAGGATTTTCTGGAATAAAGAAAAGGAATTAATAATTACTTAATAATTCCCTGGAAAAGAAAAGAGGAGGGATGAAATCTAGACTTTATTTGGGCGGCTAAGGGCAGCCCAAAGAAATGGAACGGGCGCGGCCGAATTAATTGGGCCGGCGGCCCGAAGGGATCGGCCTAGGCCGAGCAAGGGAGGCCGTTGGGCCAAGGGGACCGATGGACCGGCCGATGGCCCAAAAGAGTTGGCCCACGGCCGATCGGTGCGCGGGGGTTGGCCTGTGGGCCTAGCGGCCGAGAGGGGGAAAGAGGCCGAGGCCGGCTTGGCGGCGCGGCCCGGCCGAGGGGGGGGTTTGACCGGTCTCCGTGGGGCCGGGGCGGGCGGACGTGGCGTCCACGTCGGCACGCGCGGGGGAGAAAAGGGGAGGAGCTCGCCCCGGAGAGGGCGGCTCGCGGGCGGTCGGCGGTGTGCTCCGGCGAGGGCGGCAAGCCGGAGGGGGGGGTGGACGGCGTCGGGAGGCGCCGGTGGAGAGAGAGAGGGGACTGCGCGGGCGCTCCCCGCGCTAGCAGCCAAGCGCGGCAGCGGGTGACGTCGGCGGCGGTTGGCGGCCGAGAGAGAAGAAAAAAAGGAGGAAAAGAGGAGGGAGGAAAGGGGAGCCGGTCCCTTGCCGAGAAGGGAAAGGGTACGGAGAAAGAGAGAGGACGCGGCTCTCCGAGGCGGCACGCCGCGCGCAGAGGCGGCGGGGCCGGGCGGACCAGCGGCGGTCTGCGGCGACGGAACGGCGCCGGCGGGATCCGTTGGGGAGAAGAGAGAGAGAAGGAAGGACGGCGCGGCTGGGGGCGACGCGGCTCGGGCGCGTGCGGGCCGAGCGGCCTGGCGCGGCCCAGCGGGGGAAGAAGGCGGCCGGGCAGGCGGCTGGGCCGAGACGGCCCAAGAAGGAGAGAGAGTTGGGCCGGGGGCGGCCCAGGAAAAGAAGGGGAGAGAGGGAGCGGCCGAGAGGGGCTGGGCCAGGGGGGCGGCCCAGGGAAGGAAGAGGGGAAAAAAAATAGGCCGGGAAGGATCCGGCCCGAGGGCAGGGGGGGTAACCCAGACTTTTTCTGAGGGTTTGGTTTTGGGAGGATTAGGGCTCGGATTTGAAATCCGATTTCGCGGTTTTCTCCGGGATTGAAGTGAGAGGGGAAACACGAGACCTTGGCACACGACCAGACTCAACCGAAGAGCAAACTTTCGCAAATAGGGTTTTTAGCAGATTAGTTTTCCCGCTAACGCCGCGACAAAACGGGCGTTACATTCACCTAGGCATAAGGGGGGCTGCCTACCTTGGTTTTAAGGGTATAGATGAAACCTGTAGTGTGGTGCGCTTGGTCAGGGGGAGTTATGCAAAGGGTCTTGTCAAAATCACTCGCCATGGTGACGTATCCGGCCGGGCACGGTAACATGATGGTGGATTATGTCTTGTGGGTACAGTTGTACACCTTTAATCAGAGTAAAACTATTCGAATAGTTGTGCCTGCGGTTATGGGCGATTGACCATCTTCACCATGATTAGTCTCACCCTATTAATTAACTTGACTTAATGAACTGGTGTAGTTCAGGTGGTTTGGTTGGGCCTGTTCAACGTGGTGTAGCGTTGTTCAGTGAAGATTTAATCTGGTCTTAGTTAATCAATTGTTTTACTGTTTTAAACTACAAATGTTTACAACCGCCTTTATGCAAATAGCCACCAACCTTCTTTGGTCTCCCCTTGCACGTTTGCATCGTTGGTGTGGCTTGCTGAGTACGATGATTGTACTCAGCCTTACTATTATTCCCCCTTTTGATGACCATGCTGCTAGGATAAGAAATTATATTGACATTCCCATCCAATCGCCATAGCATTGCCTCCTCTCTGCCCTTCCTTGGCCGCGTCGCTGCTCTCCCCTTGCTGCACTCCCCGCTCACTGCTGGAGAACTGATCTTTGGTCGGTATCAAAAAAATCAAAATAGTCCCGATTCGAATAGGAACTGGGACTAAAGATCATCTTTAGCCCCGGTTAAAAAGTGTATCGGGTCGCGATGATCTTTAATCCTGGTTGGTATTACCAACCGGGACTAAAGATCATCTTTAGTCCCAGTTCACACCTTCACCGGCCGTGTCAGGCTGGTGTCAGGGGGCCGGGGATCTTTAGTCCCGGTTGATGTCACCAACCGGGACTATAGATCCTCACTTTAGTCCCGGTTGGTAATACAAACCGGGACTAAAGATGATTTAGATCTTTAGTCCCGGTTGGTATTATTAATAGGGACTAAAATGATCTACCTTTTTATACATCTTCGTCCTCCTCTAGCCCGAGCCATTGCTGCCAAGAGGAGGAGGAAGAAGGGAGGTGCTGCCAAAATTTTTGATAAAATTGTTTTGGTGATAATATACAAATCGAAGAGATCGAAAAGGTTAGCAAATCCATTATCTAATAATGTATGCTTAGCATATTACATTTATAGCTTTCTTTCTATAAAATATTGTCTCCAATAAGGTTTATGCAAAATGATGAGAGAGAAAATATGTGTAGGCAAAATTAGGTTGATTTTGAAATTAGAAAATTTGGATACATATGTTATAAAAGAGATGACTGAGGGAAAATATAGAAAACTAAGACAAAAGAATTGAAAACTAAGTTAGTTTAATAAAATAGTTAGAAAAAAGTATAAATCGTTAAAGATATGTTTTCAACTTTACAAACCATAAAAAAGAATAATATGTGGGACTATTGTAAAATTATTGTATGATTATTTGTAAAAAAAAATAGAAAACAAAGGTAATTGGAAAATATGTAATATAGCTAGAAATACTGTTCGTACAATAAGAAAATATGTTTAGCACTTTAATAAAAATTTTAAAATAATTGTAAACTTCTCTTCCTTCCCGTCGTCATCTTTGTAGCTTTTTCTAGAAATTAGTTTTACTTTGAATCATGATGTTTTAAATTATTATATAATTATTTAATTAGTTTCAATTGTGTGGATTTCGTTAGTAACATTGGACTATTTGATGTATAGATGGATCGGCAATAGATGTACACCGCAGACCGATGGTCGAAAGAGTTTATTGATGGCGTGCATTATTTTTTGAATGTGGCCAATGCTAACAAGTACAAGGGTTTCATGTGTTGTCCATGCAAAAAGTGCAGTAAGCAGAAGGAGTATTCATCGTCAAGAACTATTCATGCGCACTTGTTTGAGTCTGGATTCATGCCTGGATATAATTGCTGGACCTTGCATGAAGAGCTAAGGGTTATAATGGAAGAAGATGAAGTAGAAGACGAGAATATTTCGGACTGGACTCATCAATACGGTGGATTTGAAAAAAATCCAGGAGGCGAGGCGGACGGAGCTGTTCAAGATAACGACGCTGTAGATGATCTTCGTCAAATGTTGCAGGATGTAAAGGACGGCTGCGAAAGTGAGAAGGAGGTCCAAAAATTGGACCGTATGTTAGCGGACCACAAAACTTCATTGTACCCAGGTTGTAAACAGGGGCACAAAAAGTTGGGTATGACGCTAGAATTCTTGCAATGGAAGGCCAAAAATGGTGTGAGTGACAAGACATTTGGCGAGTTATTGAAACTTGTCAAGAACATTCTTCCGGAGGGAAACGAATTGCCCGAAGCAACGTACGAAGCTAAGAAGGTGGTATGCCCTCTAGGACTAGAAGTACATAAGATACACGCATGTCAGAACGATTGTATCCTCTATCGCGGTGAGGAGTACGAGAACCTAGAAGCATGCCTGGTTTGTAAAGCACTATGATACAAGATTAGACGAGATGATCCAGGTGATGTGGACGGACAACCTTCGAAGAAGAGAGTTCCTGCTAAGGTGATGTGGTATTTTCTTATAATACCACGGCTCAGGCGTTTGTTCAGGAATAAAGAGCATGCTAGCATAATGCGCTGGCACGTAGAAGAACGTCAACAGGATGGGATGCTGTCACGCCCCAAACTAGCTCCGAGCGGAGGCCAGATTAAGGCGATCCAAATTAACCTGTATGCCTGTACCAGTCCCAGGAAACAGTGCTGGTACAACAGGAAGATAGATTATCACAACAACAGTGGTCTCTTTATTAAGAGTAGGATTACAATTAAGGTTAGAACTGCGGACAGAACCCGAGTTCACAACAGCATTACAAAAAGGCGGAAGCGGAAAGCGGAGACTAGCCCTAAGCCACAAGCAAAGCCTTGGGGGAAGGCCGAAACCCTACTACTGCTCGAAGTCTGCTTGCTCCTGGAAGAACTCTTCATCAACAGGGTCCACCTCTTCGTCTTCGAGAACTTGGGGGGTTTAATTATATAGAGCAAGGGTGAGTACGGGAGTACTCAGCAAGTCAGGGGAATTAAGTGTTTAATGCAAGCTTCAAGGGAAAGCCAGTTGTTTTTCACAATTGATTTTAGTTTAAGACTTTCAGAAACATCTAAGTGAGTGCTTCTCAACGGCGCGGACGAGAAAGTGCGTCTCATCCGGCCGGAGCAGTGAAAATGTATCGATTGATTCTTGTTGGCACGAGAGGCTCCCTGCCAATCGTTTACCGACCCGGCTGCTCCAACAGCCACACGCGAGAGGCTCCCTGCCAAATCGCTCACCAACACCGGCTGCACCAACAGCCACAAATCAAGCACGTCGGAACGAGAGGCTCCCTGCCAATCGTTCACCGACACCGGCTGCTTCAACAGCCCAACTTAAGCACAGGAAGGAAATTCTCACACACCAACAGCAGTTCACAAGGATCCCATTTAAAACTACGCTAAGGAATCACCTCACATCCGCCCATGACCGTGGGCACGGCTGTTCGAACAGTTATTAACCTCTGCAGAGGGGGTACACTTTGCCCACACGACGTTACTAACCCCGAATCACCCAGCCCGCGACTCTCGGTCACGTCTGGCGACCTTGAGGCTTTCACGACAAGGCATTTCGAAAGCCAACTCAGGGTCATCTTATGCCAACGGGAGGGGTCCCACGGACCAACACCAGGTTAGGTCCCAGACCATACTGTGCCAGGAAGCCCAGGGGTCCTCCCCGACACCACCCCGGCGAATCCACTTGTCCCTTGGCATCAAGATTTCCCTGGCCTAGCTAATTACTCAGCCAGGGGCGTCCCATATCACCCATGTGGTCGTACTTGACATATGCTTGGATGTAATTCCCAAGGAATCGGTCCTTAG
>BDMV01000011.1:3202274-3285394 GCA_008326285.1 Oryza officinalis | reverse complement strand
GCCCGAGCCGGGATCACCAGCTCTCTCTCTCCCGGTCTCCTCCTTCGCTCGCCCGTTCTCCCCTTTCTCTCTCTTCCCCAACGGCTCCCGCCGGCGCCGTTCCGTGCTGCCCCCGTTCGGCCCCGCCGCTACGCTGCGCGCGCGTGCCGCCAAGGCGCCGAGCGCGCGCCCCCTCTCCCTCTCTCTCCCCCGCGCGCCTTGCCCGTTTCGGCAAGGGGGCAAACCCCCTTTTCTTCTTTGCCCCTTTTCGCTTTTCCGACCGCCGGCCGATGTCACCCGGCCGCGCCGCCTTGTCCGTTTGCGCCGGTCCCCGCTCCGCTCTGCCGCACCGCCTCTTCCCTCCTCAAACCGCCTCCGCACCCTCCCCCAAACCGACCTAGCTCCCCTTTAAATCCCCCCTCCCCTCTCGGCCGCCATTGCCGCCGCCGCCGAGCTCCATCCTCTTCCAACCCGCCGCGCCGCGCCATCACCCCTCTTGCTGCCCGCCGCCGCGAGAAGAGGAACCCGGCGCCCTCTTCTTCCCCGGCCCGGGACCGCGCCACACCGCCGTCCCGCGCCGTTGCCCCGTCCCCGGCGAGCCCCTCCTGCCGCGGTAATTTCTTTTTCCCCCTTCCGCCTCCTCTTTCTCCCCGGTCTAGGACCTTAGGAGCGCCGTAGTTTCCCCCCCGGGCACCGCCGTCGTGCCGCCATCCTTCTCCCTAGCTCCGTCGCCGTGCAGCCATGCCCACCGTCGCGTGGCGCCGCCGTCGGCCGCCGCCGCATCCTCTCTCTTCAATCCGCACCGGCGAACCGACTCTGCCTCTTCTCCTCCCACCGCCGGTGCCTGCCGCCCCGCCAATCCGCCGCGGGTTCGCCAGAGCTCCTCGCACGTCGCCGGCCGCCCGATGCGGCCTCCCCCTCTCTGTCCGACGTGGAGTCCACGTGGACTCCACGTCCGCCGTCCTGGGTCCCACGGGAGACCGGTCAAACGGCCTCCCTCTCGCGCATCGGCCGGGCCGCATCGCCAGGCCGGCCATCTGGGCTTCCTTGGCCGACCGGCCCAGTCGGCCATCGGCCCCTCGGCCACTCGGCCTTTTTCGCTCAATGGGCCGCGCCTTCAAGCGCCGGCCCGCTCGGCCTCCAAGCGCCATCGGCCTCAGCCGCTAGGCCCATCGGCCCATCGGCCTTCCTTTCTCCCGCGCCGATCGGCCATAGGCCAATCCCTTCGAGCCGTCGGCCCATTATCTCGGCCGCGCCCATTCTATTCTTTTGGGCTGCCCTTAGCCGCCCAAAATAAAGTCTAAATTGCATCCCTCCTTCTTTTCTTTTTCCAGGGAATTAATAATTCCTTTTCTTTATTCCAGAAAATCCTTTAATCTTCGGAAATTCATATCTTTTCAACCGTTCGTCCGATTAACCCCGTTCCACTTCCAAAATTCCTCAAAAATCGAGATCTATCCAATGGCACGCTTAGTGGTCTTTAATAGGGCTTCTTTTATCGCTTTGTTGAGTCGTCTCGTTTCACGTGTAGTCTCGGAGCCCGAAGACCCGCAGTGCGCGGATTTCGAGGAAGAAGCTCAAGATCTCGAGCAAGGCAAGTCACCTTTGACCAATTGAACCTATAATTTTAATTAAGTATTTTGATTTTCGCAAACTATGCATTACTTAGGTTACACTTGGCACTTGGCCTCGGTTTGCAATACAACCGGCAAGCCCTACCCATTTGCTGCATTCACCTTCCTTGATTATTGAATACCCTAACACCCTTGTCACCCCTCAGGTGAAGCCTCGGTATCCGTACCTCACGTATGAATATCGAGACTCCCCTCAAACTTTAAAATTGATCACATGGGTAAAACTTGAGTTTACAAAATGCTTGGAAAACCCGACACTTGGGTCGGTGTCTTGAAAACTAAAGTGAGTTTCTAAAACTCGCGGTACGGGAAACGTACTGGAGGTACGATCTGCCCGTTCTCGCTCTAAGGACCGATTCCTTGGGAATTACATCCGAGCATATGTCAAGTACGACCACATGGGTAATATGGGACGCCCCTGGCTGAGTAATTAGCTAGGCCAGGGAAATCTTGATGCCAAGGGACAAGTGGATTCGCCGGGGTGGTGTCGGGGAGGACCCCTGGGCTTCCTGGCACAGTATGGTCTGGGACCTAACCTGGTGTTGGTCCGTGGGACCCCTCCCGTTGGCATAAGATGACCCTGAGTCGGCTTTCGAAATGCCTTGTCGTGAAAGCCTCAAGGTCGCCAGACGTGACCGAGGGTCGCGGGCTGGGTGATTCGGGGTTAGTAACGTCGTGTGGGTAAAGTGTACCCCCTCTGCAGAGGTTAACAACTGTTCGAACAGCCGTGCCCACGGTCATGGGCGGATGTGAGGTGATTCCTTAGCGTAGTTTTAATTGGGATCCTTGTGAACTGCTGTTGGTGTGAGATTTCCTTCCTGTGCTTAAGTTGGGCTGTTGGAGCAACCAGTGTCGATGAATGATTGGCAGGGAGCCTCTCGTTCTGACGTTTTTGATTTGTGGCTGTTGGTGCAGCCGGTGTTGGTAAGCGATTGGCAGGGAGCCTCTCGCATGTGGCTGTTGGAGCAGCCGGGTCGGTAAACGATTGGCAGGGAGCCTCTCGTGCCGACAAGAATCAATCGTTACATTTTCACTGCTCCGACCGGATGAGACGCACCTTCTCATCCGTGCCGTTGAGAAGCACTTACTTAGATGTTTCTAAAGTCTTAAACTAAAATCAATTGTGAAAAACAACTGGCTTTCCCTTGAAGCTTGCATTAAACACTTAATTCCCCTGACTTGCTGAGTACTCCCGTACTCACCCTTGCTCTATATAATTAAACCCCTCCCCAGTTTTCGAAGACGAAGAGGTGGACCCTGTTGATGAAGAGTTCTTCCAGGAGCAAGCAGACTTCGAGCAGTAGTAGGGTTTCGGCCTTCCCCCAAGGCTTTGCTTGTGGCTTAGGGCTAGTCTCCGCTTTCCGCTTCCGCCTTTTTGTAATGCTGTTGTGAACTCGGGTTCTGTCCGCAGTTCTAACCTTGGTTGTAATCCTACTCTTAATAAAGAGACCGCTGTTGTTGTGATAATCTATCTTCCTGTTGTACCAGCGCTGTTTCCTGGGACTGGTACAGGCATACAGGTCAATTTGGATCGCCTTAATCTGGCCTCCGCTCGGAGCTAGTTTGGGGCGTGACACATGGCCATACCAGTGGACCCTTCAGGGACATATCATTGCAAACCGATTCCACCTGGGTACTCAAAAGTCGAGGTTGAATTAGTGGAACGAGGGTTCGAGGATCTTGAGCTGGACATTCCCGGAGGAGACGGGGAGACGAAACTAGGAGACACAGCCCACGCCATTATACTATGGTGCAAGCGGTACATCGTGTTTTTCGGGCGAGCCGCGACGTCTTCTCCTCCGTCTCCTCCGCCTGCATGTCACGCCCAGAAATTCACTACCAGAATTTCCAAAGCAAATTGTGTATTAAAATCCCTGTCCAGGACCAGCCAGGGTACACAAATGACAAAGTTGCCATACAGATCCACGTCTTACAAAACAATATAAATCTCTTACAAAACTGCAGCGGAAAAAGGAAACAACTATTCTAATGAACTAAACACTCGCAACGTAGCGACTCCAAACCACAGGCATTCCTCGACGGTAGCAACAAGCCTACTCTTCTGAAAAGTCTTCCTCTGAAACAACCTCCAACTCTGGTGTGGGGAAAAATAAAGCAAGACTGAGTACTACCCACTGTACTCAACAAGTCATACCGGAAAGGAAAATAATGATGCAAGTAATAACAAAGGAGAGCTGCAATGGTTATTTTGCATAAAATACGCATTTAAAAACAATAGTTGAAAACAGTAAAACAGTTGAATTAATTAGTCATAATTAAACCATCACTGTCCAACGCTACACCACGTTGCGACAGGCCCAACCATCCACCTGAACTAAACCATTTCCATTAAGTCAAATTATTTAAGAGTTCAACTAATCACGGTGAATCTGGTTGATCGCCCATAACCGCGGGCACGGCTATTCGAATAGTTTTACTCTGATCAGAGGTGTACAACTGTACCCACAAGACACAGTCCTACAACACATTACTGTGCGCCAACATACCACCACGGTACACCGGAAAAGGAGCTGTGACAGGACCCTTCGCATAACCCTTCCTAACCAATCGCACCACACCTCAGGTTTCGCCCCCGCTCCGCTTCCCGGCAACGGGCAGCCCCCTCTCGTGCCTTGGTGAATCCGGCAGCCAAGCAACCGGTATATCCCCGGCCGACTCAACTCCATCACGCCCACCCTTTCCGGGGAACGTCGGCTAGGAAAAAGCTATACTCCAAATCCAGCCATTACCCACGCTGGCTTGTGGAAAGTACGGTAATTCTTCCAGGGTTTCCCGCGAACCGGTCCTTAATTGTCATGAGCACGACCATCAAAACCATGTGCTCACAACCCACCATTAATCAATATTTTAGTTGAAACATTTAATTAAATCACCCACGATTAACCATCGCGAGCCAACATGAAATAACCATCATTAAGTATTAATGAAGCTTTAAACAACCCAATTGTGAGCTAATGTTTCTAAGCAGGGCTAAGCAAGTTCTATTGTAGCAACTATTCAAATTATTTCCCAAGCTATCAAAGGAATAAGGTAATTGCAATATAAGGCTGAGTACAATAGGTAAACTATCCCATAAATGACATTATAAAACAATGCAGTATTTAGAGAAAAATAAGACTGTTTCGCAATTTAGGTACAACATGATCAAATGAATAAGTATGACTTGCCTTGCTCTTGCGCTGGGTCGACTTCGGCAACGACTTCGAAGTAAACCGGAGAATCGGAATTACCGGAATCTACACGACAAACAAAGCAAACAACAATACATGCTATAAGTCTACTGAAACAAAGAACAAAACTATTTTTAATGGATTCTCTGCATTTTTATGAATTTTCTGAGACTTGAACGAACTAAAACGGAGTCCGGATGAATTAGTTATGAATTTTTGAAGTTATCTGTGTTTTTACTAAAACAGAAAATCCTTAATTAATTATTGCGCAATAAACCCGTAGGGCTGGCGTCACTGCTGACGTCAGCGGCTAGGGCTGACGTCAGCAGCTAGGGCTGACGTCAACCGCGGCGGCGGCGGCTGCGCTCCACGTGGCGCACACGTGGCGCCGACGCGGCAGCCACGCGGCGCCCACGTGGCGGCCACGCGGGGCGGGAGCGGGCGGCCGAGATCGGCCCGAGTGGCCGATCCGACGGCTGAGGCGCGCGGCGGCGGCTAGGGTTTGGGGCCGAGCGGCGCGGGCGGCGGCGGGGCGGCGGCTCGCGGCGGCGGCGCACGGGAGGCGACGGAGCAGCGGCTCGCGACGGCGGCGGAGCGACGCGACGACCCCGCGGGCGACAGCCGAGCGGCGGAGCGAGCGCGCGCGCACGGGAGCGGCGGAGAGGGAAAAAGAAGGGCGGCGGCGGCGCTTACCGACGGCGGAAAAAGACGGCGGCGCGGCTTCGGCGACGGCGGCGCTCACGGCTAGGGTTAGGGCGGCGGCGGCGCGGGGAAAACGAGGGGCGGCGGCCTCGGGGGGGGAAAATAAATAGGGCGCGCGGCGGGAGTCCCGCCGGGAAACGCGGCGGCGCGGGCGGCGCGGCGGCCGGCCGTGTCGGAGGCGGACTCGGCCGCGGGCGGGCCCACGCGTCAGCGGGCGCGGCGCGAGGGAGGCGCGGCGGACTTCCGGGCGGCTCGGGCCGCGGCCTCGGGCCGGCCCGGGAAGGGGAGGGGCGCGGGGAGGCGCGGCGGCCTTGGGCCGGGGGGGGAAGAGGCGGCCCGGGGCCGGGAGGGGGAAACGGCCTGGGCCGGCTGGGCCGGTCCGGGAGGGAAGGAGGAGCGCGCGGCAGCGGCTTGGGCCGGAGGGGAAAATGGGCCGACGGCCCGAGAAGAGGAAAAAGAAAAAGAAAAGGAAAAAGGATTTCCCAGGGATTTATTTATTGCGCTTGAGGGTTTTTAATTAGTTAAAATTATTTTTAGGGCTCTGAAAATTCCACTAAAAATCCTGTTAATGTATTTTGACATGGGGAACTCAAGAAAAATTCCACCTTGCCATTTCCACTTCTTTAATGCATTATTTAATTGGGTTTTTCTCCAGATTTAATTCAACAATTTCTCAGATAAATTATTAAATTTAATTTTTACGATTTGGGAGAACCTCAGGGTGTGACAAACCTACCCCCCTTAAACGGAATCTCGACCCCGAGATTCGGAGGTGCTGGCGAAGAGGTGCGGATGGGCAGCCTTCAATTCATCCTCTCTTTCCCATGTAGCTTCTTCCTCGGAATGATGGCTCCACTGAACTCTGCAGAACCTGGTAACCTTGTTTCTGGTCCTCCTCTCGCTGGTTTCGAGAATACGAATCGGCTTCTCCACATAAGTCAAGTCCTCTTGAATCTCAATTTGATCGGGACTGGCCTGTTCTTCCGGTACTCTCAAGCATTTCTTCAATTGCGAGACGTGAAACACATCGTGAATACCCGCCATGTTGGGTGGAAGCTCAAGCTGGTAGGCAACTTCTCCTCGACGCTCGCAGATCTTGTATGGTCCCACAAAGCGTGGTGCCAATTTGCCTTTAGTTTGAAAGCGGTGTACTCCTCGAAGCGGTGTGACACGAAGGTACACAAAGTCCCCTATTTCGAAAGTTAACTCCCTTCGACGATTGTCGGCATAGCTTTTCTGTCGAGACTGCGCAATTCTCAACCTTTCTCTGACGGTTCTGACCTTTTCTTCCGCATCACTCAAGACTTCAGTCCCAAATAGTTGTCGTTCTCCGGTCTGATCCCAAAAGAGCGGGGTACGGCACTTTCTGCCATACAACGCCTCAAATGGTGCCATCTGCAAGCTGGCTTGATAACTGTTGTTGTAGGAGAACTCGGCATATGGCAAACTCTTGTCCCATGCTCCTCCAAAATCAAGCGCACAGGCTCTGAGCATATCCTCAAGTATCTGGTTCACTCGCTCAGTCTGGCCATCAGTTTGCGGATGGTAAGCCGTGCTAAAGTTCAAACGGGTTCCCAATTCTTCTTGTAATTTCTGCCAGAACTTTGAGGTGAACTGGCTTCCTCGATCCGATACGATCTTCTTAGGCACTCCATGTAAACACATGATTCTTGCGAGGTAAAGTTCTGCTAGCTTCTTTCCAGAGTAGGTAGTATGCACAGGAATGAAATGAGCCACCTTCGTGAGTCGATCCACGATGACCCAGATAGAATCATGTCCAGACGACGTTCTTGGCAAACCTGTGATGAAATCCATTCCAATTTCTTCCCATTTCCATTCCGGAATTTGGAGTGGCTGTAACAGTCCTGCAGGCCTTTGATGTTCTGCCTTGACTCGCTGGCACACGTCACAGAGTGCGACGAATTCAGCTATTTCTCTTCTCATGCTAACCCACCAGAACTTCTCTTTAAGGTCTTGGTGCATCTTGGTACTGCCAGGATGAATTGAATACTGAGTTTGATGGGCTTCCGCGAGTATTAACTCCTTTAACTCTTTGTCCTCCGGGACGCACAGTCTTTCTCCCATCCATATCGTGCCATGCTCATCTTCGGAGAAATCTCGGGCCTTTCCAACCTTCATGTTTTTCTTGAGCTCTGCTATCTCCGGATCTTTAGCTTGAGCTGCTCGGACCTGCTCAACGAGCGTTGGTCGTGCTTCTAGAGCGGACGCGAACCCATGTTCCACAATACCGAGGTTCAGCCGTTCGAAGTCTCGCTGCAACTGGCTGCTCATCTCTTCCATACTTGTGGAGTTACAGTAGCTCTTCCGGCTTAAAGCATCTGCCACGACATTAGCTTTACCGGGATGGTAGTGGATTCCCAGATCATAATCTTTAATCAATTCCAACCATCTTCGTTGATGGAGATTTAAGTCCGGTTGGGTGAAGATATACTTCAAACTCTTGTGATCCGTATACACCTCACAACGGTTCCCAATAAGATAATGTCTCCAGATCTTTAGGGCATGTACCACTGCTGCTAATTCCAAATCATGAGTGGGGTAATTATTCTCATGTGGGCGCAGTTGACGAGAAGCGTATGCCACCACTCTGCCTTCTTGCATCAATACACATCCTAGCCCTTGGCGAGACGCATCGCAATAAACCTGAAAATCTTTAGTCTGATCTGGCAGAATTAAGACTGGTGCCGTTACCAACTTCTTCTTAAGTTCCTCAAAACTTCTGTCGCATTCTGCTGACCACTTGAACTTCTCATCCTTTTTCAGCAACTGTGTCATTGGCTTGGCAATCTTGGAGAAATTCTCAATGAACCGACGGTAGTAACCCGCAAGTCCAAGAAAACTCCTAATCTGCGAAACCGTGCGCGGAGGCTTCCACTTGGTAACCGACTCCACATTCGACGGGTCTACTGCCACTCCTTGAGCTGTGATGATGTGGCCTAGGAACTGTACCTCCTCGAGCCAAAAGTCACACTTGCTAAACTTGGCATACAACTGGTGTTCCTTTAATTTCTCAAGTACGAGGCGAAGATGTTGCTCATGCTCCTCCTTGGACTTAGAGTAAACAAGTATATCATCGATAAAAACCACGACGAACTTATCCAGAAATTCCATGAACACCTTATTCATCAAGTTCATGAAAAAGGCCGGTGCATTGGTAAGTCCAAAAGACATGACTGTGCACTCAAACAACCCATAACGAGTAGTGAATGCCGTCTTCGGAATGTCCTCCTCTCTAATCCTCAATTGATGGTAGCCTGATCGCAGGTCTATCTTGGAGAACCATGTTGCTCCCTTTAGCTGATCAAACAAATCATCAATCCGAGGTAACGGGTATTTGTTCTTGACAGTCACCTCATTGAGGGCGCGATAGTCGACGCACATCCTCTTGGTCTTATCTTTCTTCTCCACAAAGATCACCGGAGCACTCCAAGGCGACGTACTCGGGCGAATATATCCTTTCTGCAACTGCTCATCAACTTGCTTCTTGACTTCCGCCAGTTCATTGGCTCCCATCCTATAGGGTCTCTTGTGTATCGGGGCAGTTCCCGGTACTAAATCAATCCGAAATTCAATTTCTCTCTTTGGTGGCATTGTGGTTATGTCATCCGGAAAGACTTCAGGGTACTCTCTAGCAATAGGAATATCCTCCAACTTCTTAATATCTTTCCCTTCTTCTGCGATCTGTTTCATCCCATCTACTTGGTTCAAGCACACTCTCTGCTTCGGGGGTGTCGGCGACTGGAATTTCACGACTTCTCCTTTCTCATTAACCAGAGTGATAGTGCGACTAGCGCAATCGATAACTCCCTTGTGCCTTGTTAACCAATCCATCCCAAGAATGACATCTAGGTCCTTGGACTCAAGAAGGATAAGATTGGCTAGAAATTTAGAACCCTGGATTTCTATTTCCACAGAGGGGCAATAGTGGGCTGTGGTCATCTCATTCCCAGGAGTGTGAACCCACATAGGTGTTCTAAGTTTCACTACTGACAACCCATATGTCCCAGCAAAACGCTTTGATAAAAAGGAATGTGTAGCACCAGAATCAAAAAGAGTGATAGCTGGAACTGAATTGACAGGAAACGTACCCAATACCACTTCTGGTGCAGCCTGTGCCTCTTCTGCTGACGCATGGTTGACACGGGCATGAACAAACTTGGGTCCTGCACGCCTTGGCTTCGGGCACTTGTCGGCGAAGTGTCCGGGCTCGTTGCAGTTGAAGCAGACAAATGATTTTCCGCCGGACTCCTTCCTGGGTTGAGTCGATGGAGCTGGCTGAGCTGCGGCCGTTGGCGGGCGCGGAACCGGGTTGCGGTTGGGCTGTCCCCCGTTGTTGTTGCGGTTGCCGGAATTGTTGTTGTTGAAATTACCAGGCTGGTAAGGTCGATGTTGACGAACAATCATTGTAGTAGGTCCACCCTGCTGTCCGGCGGTGAACCGGGGCTTCTGTTGACTTCCCTGCTGCGTCCTGAATTGGACTGCTTTCCTCTTCCGATCCATCCTGTTGCGTTGATCCTCTTGACGGATCGCCTTATCAACTAACTTCTCGAAATCAGCATAATCCCCTGAGATTAGCTGGTTGGTCAATTCATCATCCAGGCCGGAAAGAAACTTTTCCTGCCTTTCCGCATCAGTGCGCACATCCTCCGGAGCGTAACGTGCGAGACGGTTGAACTCATGGAGGTACTCCGTTACTGTCCTATTACCTTGGTGGAGCGCCCTAAACTCTCTCTTCTTCTGGGCTACTATGCCGTCAGGAATTTGGGATTTCCTAAAACTGCGGCAAAACTCCGCCCAAGTGACCTCCGTTCCGGGTGGACGGGTAACCAAATAGTTATCCCACCAAGCCGAAGCGGGACCCTGCAATTGATGGGTAGCGAAAGCGACCTTCTCTTGATCATTGCACTGGAGTAGATTAAGCTTCTTCTCAATAACATGGAGCCAATCATTCGCTTCCATGGGATTAGTAGTACTTGAGAAAACCGGAGGTCTGACACGAAGAAACTCTGGCAACTTGGATTGGGGTGGTGGTTGATTCTGTTGGGCCTGCTGCTGCTGCTGTTGAGCTTGTTGTTGCATCTGTTGCAACATTTGCTGTTGCATTTGTTGATGCTGCTGCTGCATTTGCTGCATCATAGCCGCCATCATCTGCGTCTGGCTAGCTAGCACTTGAGCAAGAGTGGGATTATCCGGTGGTGGAGGAGGAGCGTTAGTGTTTGTTCCATTAGTCTGGGATCCCCCTTGTCCGTTGTTGTTACCACTTGTCCGGGTGTTGACCATCTGAAGGAGAAAAAACCAGCAGAAAGAAATGGACAAGAAAGAAAACAGATTGCTCAGAACAAAGCTTTAATATATTATTAATTTAACTCTAATTGTCTTGATCTAACTTAAAACACTTCCAAAACAGCACGCAAAATCCTTAATAAGATAGCCATACCATAGGCACATGGTATCGACCATCGGCTAAACCCCAGAACCACAAACCTAACACACAGCATCTAACAAGCAATCAAACTAAGAAAACGGAAAAACTAAGGGTAACGAGCCTAATGCTCAGAACGATTTCCGGAATCCGCCATGGCAGTGTCTCCACTTGTTGGCTCTGAACTTGACTCGCTGCCGTTGCTACCACTGGGTGTGGCGTGCAACCAACCTCCGCTACCACTGGCTGGACCTTGGTACGCAGACGCCGGGGCGAAGGTGATGGCGAACCCTGGTGGTGGCGGCGGAACTGGCGTTGGAGCGGGTGGTGAATTCCTTGGCGCAAGCTGGATACGTACAGGAGCAGTGGTCCTCTTCCTTGGCATGGTACGAATCCTGAGTCCTCCTGACGCTGGGTGACCTCGCAACCTAGCATTATCAGCCTTGAGCCGTGCGACTTCATCCTCCAAGCGGGCGATCTTGATCAACTTCTGGTCATTAAGAGCCTTGGATGCCTTGTGGAGATCGGCGTGCATCTTGTCCAGGCCCTTCATCACCGTGACCATCCGTCCGAAGGTAGTGTCGTTCTCCTCCGCTGCACATCGGTAGGTGCTGCTGGTAGAAGAGCTACCGCGACGAGGATGATAACGGTACGCCGAGTTGTGGAGAGCGTAGTCGTGTAGTTCTCGCATCCTGGCCATCATCAAGTAAGCCGCCTCCTGACAGGCGTGCTCGTCAGATCCTCCTGAAGCGGTGACCACCATATTGGGAAGATTGGTGCCCACGAAGCCATGTACTTCCAAACGAACTCGAAACGGGAACTCGCCACTGAGAGGCTCGATCGTGGTGTACTCCGGCGCTTCAAGGTATCCTACAACCAAAGTCATACGGGCAAGCTCTGCCACGAAGCCTTCCATACTCTGACCACGGTGTGTCGGGGGATGACCTGCCATCTACAGAGGGCAAAGGAACGGGACTCAACATATGCTCAAAAAGAAAATTTTTATGCAAGGAACCCCTTTTTTTTTCAAAAATCCCAAAGACCACAGTTCCCGGACTTTTCCCAAAACAATTTAAAATCTAAGGGAAAATGCACATGAAAAATTTTAGAGGGCTCTTAAGGTTTCCAGCTGGCTTGTCCTACGGTCAAGGTCGGCTCTGATACCAACTTGTCACGCCCAGAAATTCACTACCAGAATTTCCAAAGCAAATTGTGTATTAAAATCCCTGTCCAGGACCAGCCAGGGTACACAAATGACAAAGTTGCCATACAGATCCACGTCTTACAAAACAATATAAATCTCTTACAAAACTGCAGCGGAAAAAGGAAACAACTATTCTAATGAACTAAACACTCGCAACGTAGCGACTCCAAACCACAGGCATTCCTCGACGGTAGCAACAAGCCTACTCTTCTGAAAAGTCTTCCTCTGAAACAACCTCCAACTCTGGTGTGGGGAAAAATAAAGCAAGACTGAGTACTACCCACTGTACTCAACAAGTCATACCGGAAAGGAAAATAATGATGCAAGTAATAACGAAGGAGAGCTGCAATGGTTATTTTGCATAAAATACGCATTTAAAAACAATAGTTGAAAACAGTAAAACAGTTGAATTAATTAGTCATAATTAAACCATCACTGTCCAACGCTACACCACGTTGCGACAGGCCCAACCATCCACCTGAACTAAACCATTTCCATTAAGTCAAATTATTTAAGAGTTCAACTAATCACGGTGAATCTGGTTGATCGCCCATAACCGCGGGCACGGCTATTCGAATAGTTTTACTCTGATCAGAGGTGTACAACTGTACCCACAAGACACAGTCCTACAACACATTACTGTGCGCCAACATACCACCACGGTACACTGGAAAAGGAGCTGTGACAGGACCCTTCGCATAACCCTTCCTAACCAATCGCACCACACCTCAGGTTTCGCCCCCGCTCCGCTTCCCGGCAACGGGCAGCCCCCTCTCGTGCCTTGGTGAATCCGGCAGCCAAGCAACCGGTATATCCCCGGCCGACTCAACTCCATCACGCCCACCCTTTCCGGGGAACGTCGGCTAGGAAAAAGCTATACTCCGAATCCAGCCATTACCCACGCTGGCTTGTGGAAAGTACGGTAATTCTTCCAGGGTTTCCCGCGAACCGGTCCTTAATTGTCATGAGCACGACCATCAAAACCATGTGCTCACAACCCACCATTAATCAATATTTTAGTTGAAACATTTAATTAAATCACCCACGATTAACCATCGCGAGCCAACATGAAATAACCATCATTAAGTATTAATGAAGCTTTAAATAACCCAATTGTGAGCTAATGTTTCTAAGCAGGGCTAAGCAAGTTCTATTATAGCAAGTATTCAAATTATTTCCCAAGCTATCAAAGGAATAGGGTAATTGCAATATAAGGCTGAGTACAATAGGTAAATTATCCCATAGATGACATTATAAAACAATGCAGTATTTAGAGAAAAATAAGACTGTTTCGCAATTTAGGTACAACATGATCAAATGAATAAGTATGACTTGCCTTGCTCTTGCGCTGGGTCGACTTCGGCAACGACTTCGAAGTAAACCGGAGAGTCGGAATTACCGGAATCTACACGACAAACAAAGCAACCAACAATACATGCTATAAGTCTACTGAAACAAAGAATAAAACTATTTTTAATGGATTCTCTGCATTTTTATGAATTTTCTGAGACTTGAACGGACTAAAACGGAGTCCGGATGAATTAGTTATGAATTTTTGAAGTTATCTGTGTTTTTACTAAAACAGAAAAATCCTTAATTAATTATTGCGCAATAAACCCGTAGGGTGACGTCAGCGGCGACGTCAGCCGAGCTAGGGCTGACGTCAGCCGCGGCGGCGATTAGGGCTGACGTCAGCCGGGCTAGGGCTGACGTCAGCCGCGGCAGCGGCGGCGAGCGGCGACGTGGCGGCCACGTGGCACGCACGTGGCGCCGACGCGGCAGCCACGTGGCGGCCACGCGGGGCGGGGAGCGGACGGTCGGGATCGGCCCGAGTGGCCGATCCGACGGCTGAGGCGCGCGGCGGCGGCTAGGGTTTGGGGCCGAGCGGCGCGGGCGGCGGCGGGGCGGCGGCTCGCGGCGGCGGCTCGCGGCGGCGGCGCACGGGAGGCGGCGGGGCAGCGGCGGGTGCGCGCGGCAGCGGCGGCGTGCACGGCGGTGGCCCGAAGGCGCACGGCGGCGACGGAGAGGGGAAAAAGGGGCGGCGGCGGCGCTTACCGACGGCGGGAAAAAGGCGGCGGCGCGGCTTCGGCGACGGCGGCGCACGGCTAGGGTTAGGGCGGCGGCGGCGCGGGGAAAACGAGGGGCGGCGGCCTCGGGGGGGGGAAAAAAATAGGGGAGGAGGCCGGCTAGGGCACGGGCGGCGGCGGTTGCGGACTCCCCGCGAAACGCGGCGGCGCGGGCGGCGGCGCCGGCCGTGGCGGAGGCGGACTCGGCCGCGGGCCCACGCGTCAGCGGGCGCGGCGCGAGGGAGGCGCGGCGGACTTCCGGGCGGCTCGGGCCGCGGCCTCGGGCCGGCCCGGGAAGGAGGAGAGGCGCGGGGAGGCGCGGCGCCTTGGGCCGGGGGGGAAAAGAGGCGGCCCGGGGCCGGGAGGGGGAGAGGCCTGGGCCGGCTGGGCCGGTCCGGGAGGGGAAAGAGGAGCGCGCGGCTCGGCTTGGGCCGAAGGGGAAAATGGGCCGACGGCCCGAGAAGAGGAAAAAGAAAAAGAAAAGGAAAAAGAAAAGGAATTTTTCCCAGGGATTTATTTATTGCGCTTGAGGGTTTTTAATTAGTTAGAATTATTTTTAGGGCTCTGAAAATTCCACTAAAAATCCTGTTAATGTATTTTGACATGGGGAACTCAGGAAAATTCCACCTTGCCATTTCCACTTCTTTCATGCATTATTTAATTGGGTTTTTCTCCAGATTTAATTCAACAATTTCTCAGATAAATTATTAAATTTAATTTTTACGATTTGGGAGAACCTCAGGGTGTGACAGCCTGCACCCTCTCCTCCGCCTACACCGGCTCCTCCACCACAGTCTCCTCCGTCTGCAACCTCTCCTTCGCCTGCACCGACTCCTCCACCTCTGCCTCCTCCGCCTGCACTGTCATCGTCCGCTCTGCCTTCACGACCTAAAAAGTCATGTCCACTTTGTCCCACGCCATCAAAGTCCACACCACAAAGAAAGAAGCCAAGACTTGACGAGCCAAAACTCCCCGCTCTCAAGAAAAGGGCGTACGACTGCACTCCCGAGGAGAATGAGGAGGTCGTATGAGCAGAAGTGAAGGCGTTCTTCGAGGCACGGAAACCACCAAAGAAGATTCCTATAGATCCGGCTGCTAAGAAGTTCTTTCAGAAGATGAGCGAACCGGTCAGGAGGGCTTTACTGTCGGATTATGACCGGTCGGTGACGAAGTCATTTAAGAAACAAAGAGGAAAGACCAAAGAAGTGCGTCAGCTCGGAAAGTAACCAAAACAATCGGTTGAGCCGTTGCTACCACCCGGTGAAGATGAACTAAGGCAATGGATGAAAGAGACGGGTTTGAACAGGGCGCAACTGGTGGGAGACACAGCAATAACCATGGCAACAGAAGCCAATTTGAAATACAAATTTAAACTCGGTGAACCGCTTGTCAAGCCTGGTCAGGTGAACACTCTCTCTACACAAATGCACCAATTCCATCAATGGTATATGGAACTTTCATCCAAAGGTAGAATGATGGTTAGAGCGAGGATAAGAAACACAGATTACTATCAAGGAGATGATGTGCTGTGGATCAACTTCGAGAATGTATTCGATGTATACCAACTAGACGCTCTCGACGTCTCCATTCTCAGCTGCTGGTTTTTGTAAGTATCGTTTTAGCAAAATTTATTTTGTTTCTTAGCTCCTTCTATGTACCATTCAATGGTTACACTGTGCCGATAAGACTGATGCAAATTCCTTTATCCTTTGTAGAATGGAGATTCAATCGTGCTGTAGGCAGGGGATTTACAATATTGGATTCATGGACCCCCGCAAAGTCAATGACGTAATGATATGAGACTTTGAGAAAGATACAGAGGACAATATTGTTCATTTCCTGGTGCAGCAGCATTATAAGACATATATACTATTGCCCTACAACACAGAGTGAGTTTTAACTGTCTTTTGAATTTATACCAACTTCCTCCTCATACTCATACCATGACATATATATCATCTGACGCAATTTACAAATTTCACCGGGTCCTTTTCCTCTTCAACCTTGAACTATGCAAAGTCCATGTCTATGACTCAATGGATAAACCAGAGTCTACTTTCACCAAGATTTTTAAAGTGATAGACAGGTAATGTCATCTATTCAACTGTCATTAATTATGAACACTGCTATTGCTACTATGCAGATCTCCGATATTTAATCATAGCTTCCAACTGTACATAGGGCATGGGTAAAGTTCCGTACATTGGTCCGCGGGGTTTGGAAAGAAAAACTTAGTAGGAGGTTTAATTTTCTGGTGAGCACATGCTCCAAAACATATTGAATCATTAATTGGTTCTAGAAAAAATTAGTACATTAAATCTCTCGTCGTTTCTCTTTAAGTGTGCAAAACAAGAGCAGGGGAATAACTTGTGCGGCTACTACGTCTACGAATATACTCACGCACTTGTATACCAAATCAACAGTGACAAGGATCTGGAAGTACGTAAAAAATATTCATACATTATGTCCCGATTTCTTATTGACTTCATATACTTATATCTCAATTTTTTTTAAATGATAGATTATTTACATGAGGAAAAAACTATCCAACGAAGAATTTATCAAGGCTGTTCAAGAACAATTGATGAGATTTATCAATGAACAAATAATTGACCCCGCGGAAGAATTCCACTACGATGGAAGACCTATTGATCATCATCCTCATGTATAACATGTCTTAGGTTTCTTCGTAATATACAATAGAATATTATAATTAACGAAGGATTGTAATATATGTATATTTTAGATGTGCATACATGTACTTATGTGTGTGAATATATTTCGGTAATATAAGTATATATTTACTTGAGTGCATATATATAGGAAATATATATATGTGTAAAACATGTATTCGTACGTATATATATATATATATATATATGTGTGTGTATGTATGTATGTATGTATAAATACATATATTACATATATACACATATTATATATATATATATATATATAATGCATATATATGTATTTATACATATATATGCATAATATATAAACAAGCAGCTGGTAGAACCAGCAATTGTTTTTTTTTAAAAAAATATCATTAGTCCCGGTTGATGTTACCAATCGGGACTAAAGATGGCTCTTTAGTCCCGATTATTTCACCCGGGGCTAAAGATGGACTAAAGAAGATAGACATCTTTAATCCCGAATTCGTAGTTCCGGTTACATAACCGGGACTAGAGGATGTTACGAACCGGAGTTAAAAACCGCTTCTCCACCAGTGGCTGGCTGCCTATCTGCACTCCCCTGGCCTTGTCGCTGCGCTCTCTGCCGGCTGCCTCTCTGCCCTCCCCGCCAGCCGCTTGCCTGCATTGGTTGTGAAGTCGTCAACAGTCGTCTGCTTTGGATTTGATTCAGGTAATGAAACATATGGCTAGGAAATTCTTTTAAGCCTTTTCTTGAGCAAGATTATCTATTTTCCTATTCAATTAATTATGTTCCTAGGTTAAAGATTTGCTTTGTGCCATCGATTAGAGAAATTGAGGAATGTTTTTAATGGTGTGATCTGTGCTAGATTTCATTTGATGCTATGTATGTCGTTAGATTGGTACTGTGAGCAGTAAGCTTGTAACTTGATGTTATATATGAAAAATGAAAGTTTCAGATTGACAATGGAGTTTAATGATTTGATTCTTGGGAATGTAGTTGTGTTATAAATCGATATATGGGTATATTTGGTTATAGGAAAATAACTTTGAAGTTTCCTGATCATGTGCATATATATAGCAATTAAGATTTTCATGTATGTTATAAGTAATTAATGTACACATAACAGCCGTATTAGCTTAGTAATACTGGATAACTCTAAATGTGGAATTTTTAAGATTCATCATCTGCCCATATAAGTACATTTTGGTTGTATTAAATTTTGTGGTTTGACTAACAGTTGAACTTTAAAAATATGAATCGCAGAAATTTGGAATGGTTGGCAATCACATTAGTTTGAAGAAGGCTGTAGAGTATGAAAGTGTGATAACCAAGGAGATTAGAAGCGAGGCAGAAGGATATAAGTTCTATAATGATTTTCCTTTTGATGATATATTCTTGAAAACTAGATGTATTAATACTTTAGAGTTACAAAAAAGTTTAGACTTGTGATTTTGTAATTATTGTGCAAGTTCCCCATGCACTGTTCGCTGTATCTGACTCAGTGTCATGTTACTCTTTGATTCACTGAACTAATTAGAGACCTCCTTTTTAGGGCCCATTTTAGAATAAACTAGGACCAACTGCAGTGTTGTTCAACTTGGACTCATATATTTGATATATGATGGATGTTAAATTTAACGTTTTCTGAAAATTATCCCACAGTCTAACTGCATCATATATTTCCTATGCTGCAGCGGATGACCAGTTGATATTGCCATTTCTGAATTCATTGTCGCCAGAGAGATCAGTTGATGTTGAGAATCTCAACAAGGAGAAGAAATGAAGTGTTTTGCTTTGGTTTCGAATTCGTTGCAGTTTCTGAGATTCAGACATTCAGTGTTACAGAAGGCATGGAAGTGCATGAAAGTCTAGTGGTACTGAAAATTGCATTGGTGGCTCATATTTTGTTCTTCATGATTACAACTTGAGATTTTTGTACCCTCAAATTTAATTGCATTTTTTCTCTTAACCGTAGAAGAAATAAAAGGGCAAGATAGTTTAAATGTAATAAGATCACAATTCTGACAGTACTGGATATTGCACTGCTAGCTTATAATTTGCCTCCTTCAGTTCATTGCCCTGTATTTTCAGAACCCATGGAATTCGAATTTCAGTGCTCTGAATTCTCTTCTGAGAACAGAATCTAATATGCATTTAACTAACTTTTGCGCTGACATTTTTTTTTTACCGAAACGGATGGCAGGAGCTTTGGCCATTCATTTCAGATGGACAGGGAAATGCACATCTTTATGCGAAAATAAGAGGAGAAGAAAAGAAAACGCGGCAAGGAACAATGGCACGGCCTGGAACTAATGCTCTGATGATCTCAAAACTGTTTGTAGTTCAGCAATGTCCAGGAGCTAACTAATCCAGGAAATTATTGTTACATTAAAATATGTTAAGTCTGGATTTCATCCGGTCTGTCCGAACCTTTTGGTCGTGATCACATAAATTAAACCAAAACTGGTATTTTAGGACTAAATATGTTACGTTCGGATTTCATCCGGTCTGTCCGGACCAGATCGACAAATAAAACACGTATTTTTTTTATCGTGATCACATAAATTAAATCAGAACTGGTATTTTATGATAAAATATGTTAAGTTTGGATTTCATCCGATCTGTCCGGACCGAGTCGACAAATAAAATACGTGTTTTTTTGGGGTGCACACATAAATTAAACCAGAACTAGTATTTTAGGATTAAATATGTTACGTCCGGATTTCAGTTTACAATCGACCGGGACTTTCCGAACCGAGTCGAAAGCAAAAACCACTCAGGTTATTTTTTAAAAAAAATCAAACCCTGGTTGATTTTTTTACAGATTTTATCCTGATTACAACCGGGATTTTTTTATAGTTTTCTAAAGTAGTACTTAATTTATCAAGCGTTAATGAATCCTTCCTTTTGATGCCAGAGAGAAGTGTTTCGGACCAGCGTTACGAACAGACGAGGATATTGATGTTTGTCCAATTTTATTTCAAGTCCATATATTCTCGACTGGGTCAGTGCAGCCCATTAAGTACGTATAGCTGGGCCTGTACTTTGAGAGGCCCATCTTATTGGCAGCCATCTGACGATTAATCTCCGCTTTCGCCGTCAATCACACGCAAACACTGGTAATCAGTAGCGATTTGGTCGCTGCCGTCGGCCTTTCCTCACGCTGTCACAAACGCTGGTTAATCTCCGCCTCTACACCTCAAGAAAGAAACAGGACGGCCCTATTGCAATGCATGTGCAATTACAGATTACACCCTCTCTTAATGCTGAATTTACAAAAATGCCACAATAAATTTTTTAAAATTACCCTACTACTACACTGCTACACCATGTATTAGGTATAGTAGTAACGAATTTTCACCCTTATATCTCATCTCTTCAACGGTCCACATTCATCCAAAGGTACACTAAAAAAATCCAAAGATGAAGCTTTTATGGGATAAACGCTTTGCGCTAAAAGTCTTCTTTTTTGTTGTACGTCGAAACGTTGTAAGATAAACTATGTATTTCAGTAAATGAAATGGAAGAGGCTAGGATCTCCTCTCCTAAAAAAAAGGGGTCTTTTTTTAATAGGGAGAGAGTAGCTAATCCTAAGTTTTTCGAACGGCCAATCAGATGACTGATGTTATATTAATAAAAAGGGTTTAATTACACAGACAAAGACTAAAAAAAGAAGAAGAGAAAAACTATACATGCCACTGCAAACTATGGCGTCATAGCCTCTTCGCAGCTGCCTGGCGTCTTTCTTTAATTCGGCTCTCGCACCACATCATAGGAGAAAAGGATGACGCGCCTCAGGGGCCGGAGGGATCGATTGGCCTGCCTGACGAACTTCAAGGAAATGCATTTTTTTCTGTGGAAAATGCTTATAATTAAATTGATCAGCAGACATCAGCTGATGAAATTCAGGACGGTGTATGTACTGTTTCCGGTCAGAATGGATTTGATTAATTTCCAGCGCTGATCTTGAGTCCTCGCCGCTGGTACACGCATGGCGCAATGGCTCTTCTGTTGGTGAATGCAATGGCGCACTGTGGCACGGCCATGGCAGAGCAAATGCTTGCAGTGGTGTGTCTCACTGTTGCTGATTGAATCTGATGCAGGAGGATGGCCCTGGCAATGGCAGAGGCAAGCTTCACGTCACCGAGATCATCCTTGGAGTTGGGCTCAATCAACAGGAGAGACTTCAATGTTTCTGACTGCTACCGACTCCTCGGAACAAAGGACTTCATTTTATCTACTCATATAATAGTCCATTTTCACTTTGCTGGAGTTGTAAAATGTGTGATTCAGGGTAGTATAATCCAGTCTGTGCCAATGTATTATTCGCTTGGCCCATCCTACAGAAGTGAAGCCCATGGATCGGCCCATGTTTACTAGTGAGACTGTAGAGATGGCCCATGGATCAAATCTGACAAACCCCATATGCACTGCTGCAAACGGCCCACGCACCCCAGACCCACCTCATTTCTTTTCTCTTCTTCTGTTTTTCCCATGGAGACCTCAAATGCACACCCCTGAAATAAGGTTCCTCGTGGAAATAGCCTACTCAGACTTAAGTTCTCGATTTGATATGAATGTTCGTATTTTGACTAAATATTTTTTTTTTGGGATAGACGACGTATCCGTCAACAGCAATGTGTTCGTGATGAATTTGTCGATCTCAAGATATATGCCGGTTCAATTCTTCGAAGGTGTTTATAAAAGTAGAATGTGCGTGTATGTTTTTAGAGATGAATGTGCCTGCGTTGTGAGCGTCTATTTTACATTAAAAATTTAGACATATATATAACGCATACACATAAATCTATGTATGTATTTATTTAAAACCTAAAAATTTTTATAACGTGAAACAGAGTAAGTATGTGATATGCATGCTTTACCTAACCATGGACAAAGTTTAAAGTTGATCTCACTTAATTTAATTTCCAAGCATTAAATTGATGGTCATGCTAGAACGTATAAGCGTGGTATTGACAGTCACTCGACCTGTCCCTTCTGTGTCCAAGAGCTTGAAACGACGAGCCATATCCTCCTGGACTATGTGTTCGCTCAACAGGTCTGGCACCGTGTACTGTAACCTGACCTCACTCCTTTCTGCGGCACGCTTCATGTCTGGTGGCCGTTTTCTAAGGCCTGCATGCCAGAGCATTTTAGCAAGAATTTTGACTCCCTAGTTTTTTTGGTTTCTTGGCAGTTGTGGAAGGAACGAAACTTCAGGGTGCTCGACTCCTCTCTCTCGTCAGTTTCAGTAGTTCTGGAATTCATCCTTAGGAAGACCGTCTATAATCAATTGCCGACATCGCTGTTTTTGGTCCTGTTGGGAGTGTAGCAGGGCTCCACAGCCACCCTTCTCCATCAGTTTAGGAGCAGCGTTTTTTTCTTCTCAAAGTTTTCCTTTAGCAGTATTTTTTTTCCTTTTTTTGTCCCCTTGTAATGGCCTATGGTCGTTGCGTTGTTAAAACGAGTTTCTATTTTTTTTAATACATCAACGTGCAATCATTTTGCGCGTTCACAAAAAAAAATGCAAGCGATATATATATATATATATATATATATATATATATATATATATATATATATATATATATATATATATANTATATATAGAGTATGCAACTAGGAAGAATTAGTTAACAATCATAATGATCCACGACGAATTCAAGTATGAACAAATCATGCATGACCACACGTACTGCTTCTGTCAGCACATTGTATGTAGTATAGTCCTAGTAGTACCAGTGAAGTCTTTGACAGTATACATTGACAGTCACCACTAATTTAACTACCCACACGGAAACGTTCGTCACCGTGTGTTTGCGTAGCTCAATTACGTACGCATATATGTACGTGCATTGTCCTACGTGGTCCATGTCTGCGAGCAGGCAACACGATAACTTCATTGACTGACTCTTCATTTAGATTAATACATATCTATCTGTATCTGTATGTGTGTCAATCAATTACCTATTCAACTTTAATATATATACACCATATATACCTCCTTTTCATAATACTGTTAACCCTTAGACACATATTTAACTATTAATCTTATTTAAAAAATTTACGTGATTTAATTTCTTACTTGATTTATTATTAAAGGTTTTTTGAGTGTGACTTGTAATTATCCAAGAAAAAAACAAAGTTGACTGACCCGATGCATGCAAGTGTTGGACATATGTACAATAGTCTACTAGTAGTGCGAACGCACACGGATGAAGAGTTGCTACTACAGTACAACTACTAGATTGCACAATTGCACATACGTTGACTGACTAACTTGACGATAAACACACCAGGAAATTCACTTGAATTCCCTAACTATCAAAAGGAGAATTGACTGCATGTACTCCATCACTACATTGCCCTCCTAATATATATAGCGTTATCCATAGTTCTTTCCACATCAGAAATTTGACTGTGCTGTCAAAACATTTCCCAAAAATAATCGTAAACACCAACTAGTTAATAGAAGATAATATTGCATGGCGGAATTCTAAACCATCGCCCTTTCCCCTTCAATTTCGTGTTTTCGTCAGTAGTTGGTGAACTTTTTTTTCACTGATAGGAGAAAATTACAAGGCGAAGTTCCTTTGGTGTTCTCACTAGTATTGAGTGAGTGTGGGAAACCCACTCTTTCCAAGAAAAAAAAGGTAGTTTTTCAGTTTTCTCTTGTATTTTGTGATCGTCGGCGAATTATTTGGTTACGAGATTTGAAGTTACTAAAGAAATTTAGCAAAGCTGGGGATTTTGTGAGATGAAATAATAGTTTGGTGGATATTAAATGGTGGAGTCAACTTAGTGTACCCTATAGAAAAATGGTTTCTGGATGACATGTCCTAGCTAGTCCACATTAAGTATGATAATTTTTTTTCTTAGGAATGGATGGAAAATTATACGACCGAATCAGCCAAGAGACAAACAGCTGCCCAGAGTACATATCAAAGTGTGAAGTGAGTATAATTTTAATTTTACTGGCTAGGTTTTTTATAGTTCAATTAACTCATCTAGTTTCAGTAATAGACATAGACTTGACATGAGCAAATTATTTTTTCAGTGATAGATAATGTCCTTATCGACAACGAGACGCTATGCCAGCTAGTTTTTTTGAGATATTCATAATGATGAGGTATACGTGTGTATGTTTATAGAAGTGAGTATATACACATTGTGAGCGACTACATTTATACCGTGTTTCTTAATAAAAAAAATACAGAGCGAAGCAGAATGAAAAAAAAACATAAAATGGAGTGCAGAAGAAAGAAAGATACCGGGCCCACCAAGTCAGTGGCACATGGCAACGTACCGGCGGCAGGCAAGCAGATACCGTGGGCCCCACTGGCAGTTGGTCAAAGCTTGAGACTCCAAACTCAACTCTCTCTCATATCACACCTCGACCGGCAACTGGTGATCAACTCCATCCATTCCAGTCGCCTCTTCTTCCCCACGCGAACCGATCGAATCGCCTTCCACGCGCACCATCCCAAACGTGGATCGAGGCGGCGATTCCAAAGCTCAACGGCCGGCGGCGAGATGTTGGGCGAGCTCATCTCCAAGGTCCTACTGTAAGTCAAGATCATCTCTTCTTGTAGCCTCTTCGATTTGTCGCTAACCCTTGCATGCATGCATGCTACCTGTTCGAACCAATGCTTAGCTAGCTGGTTACATCATCCCATACACATGATTCAAACTGGTCTACGAACTGAATTCATGGAGGTGCATGGATGGATGCAGGGTGCTGTTCGGGTACGCCATGCCGGCGTTTGAGTGCTTCAAGACGCTGGAGACGCGGCCCGACGACGCGCACATGCTCCGCTTCTGGTGCCAGTACTGGTCAGCTAGCTACTAATTCGATATTCTTCTTAATCAGCTTAAAAATTATCCCACTACTAGCTGCTGATTAATTATTGGGATTCGTTTGGTTTAGTTCTTTTGTTGCATATGCTTGCATGGCCTGCCCTATACATCTCAGTTTCCATTCCATGAGATTCAGTAGCATGTTCTTCTTGATCACTTATACGGCATCTTGATAAACGTTGTCTGTAGGCAAAAGTAGATACTATCACATTCAGTTTCATTATCTTAAAAAATATTGCGATTGAATATTGATGATGCCAACTTAATATCTATTTTTCTTCTGTTTCCATGGATAACATGAATTTCCATGTGGGTGTTACGTGGATAATGACGATTTTAACTTTTAATAACATGGACACAAACATTTGTCAACAAAACTGATATATTTGCGTGATGTTTGACGAGTACTCTAGGATATTTGGCTGAGGTAGTATCTTAGTAGTATACTGTACTGTCTAAAAGTCTGCTTTATGAAAGATGAACGAAAGTTGATTTGTTTAACAGTTCCGCGTTGGTTGTACATTTCTTTGTCACTGAGACAATGACATGAATAATTGTTTGTAAGACAATGCTTCCAAGCATGTCATTTTTTTATTTTTATAGTTAAGACTTGGGCATGACTCCGCGTATATAATATTGATCTTTTAAAATAAGGGATCAAGGGAAGTTTCCTCAACTGCAATCCTTAGATCGTTTTGCTTAATTGACACTTGGGCTTGGCTTCAGATGTTAGCTAGGAAGGATATTGAGAATATTGTGTTGCATGCATCAGTCAAAATAATGACATTCAGACAAGCATACATGCATAAAAAACAGCATATGATTCACTAGGCTCTAAAAAAATTGCTAACTAGCAAATTGTTTTTTATTTTTTAAAGAAAACTAGCAAATTGTTTTGATTGAATACCGTTCAAACTTAAATATTCACCCGGCAAAACTTGGAGCCAATTACGAAGGTTTATAATCAATTTAGCTGTCCTACCTTTGATACGGCATGTTATCCGGAGAGAACATTAAACTGCAATGTTCAAAATTCTATTCTTGCCAAATTAATTTGATTTTTACTTTTTGTACAACTAAAAATACGCACTGCAGATTAGCCAAAAGTTTCTGCCAATGCTTGCAAACACCTCACATTCTAAAGCTCAAGTATCTGTGTGTCCCTAACATTATGTTGATTCATACTTGTCAGGATCATAGTGTCCATGGTGATAGCTTGTGAGAGCTTCGTCTCATGGTTAGTTCAATCTTTCTGCAAAGTGTATATTTTCCCTTCCAAATTGATAGTTCACTTTGTTTATGCTCTGTCTACTGTAATCTACCCATGACAGGATGCCAATGTATGGAGAAATTAAGCTAGCTTTCTTTGTGTACCTGTGGTACCCTAAAACAAAGGTAAGAAAATACATCTGATTGTTATACTTTACTCTACAAATGACGGCTCAATGATGTCTTCGTTTTAGCTGAATAAAACAAAGCAGTTATATCGTCTTCTCACTTGGAGAGAGTAACTGTTTCTTCAGGGCAGTGATGTGGTGTATGACTCCTTCATTCGGCCTACTGTGATGCAATATGAACCAAATATTGAGCAAAGGTTGGAGCATCTGAGAGCTAACTCTGGCCAGCTGATAGCATTCTACATCAAGAACTTCGCTGACAAAGGGACAGCTTTCTTCATGGACTTCCTGCGCTATGTTGTTTCTGAAAGACCTGAAGCAGCAGCAAATTCAGAGCAGGTAACGAGCTTCTTCTTCTCCTTATATCAGAATGATACATTCGTGATATTATCAACTGAAAATCTGATAATCTGATTTTACCTGTTAATAAAGGATGAATCAAATTGTACCGTCTGGTAGTCCGACAAGTGTCACCAAATTTACCTTCTCACCTGTTCCATTCATCATTTCAAAGACTTGCAGTTCCCTTATGTACTTCATAATTCCATTGGGCCATCCTGATCAAATTTCAGTGCCAGAAATCCCAACCAAATATGTCCAAATCACTCCTTCCTTGAAGTCTTGAACTACCAAAACCACCCAAAATTCAGAGCTAGTGAGCCAGACAACTTCCCCTGAACCAATGACACACACCAGCTGGTTTTTCCAATCTGAAGAAACTCCCAACTGGCATCCGAAAACAAGATGCTACAGCAATTAGAGACCTCCTCCCAATCCTGCCAAATCAACCTTTCCCAGCCATCTCCCTCTCATTGCCCCCCACTCTGGCAAACAGACAGACAGCATTTTCAGTGCTAGTCTTTTCTTCTTCTCCCCAAACTCTGAACATCTCTGGCCCATTCAAGCCGCTGTCAGTTGTCACAGATTTGGCTCATATCCTGGCCCAACCCTGACAGTGACAGCCAACCGAGGTGATGGCTGAGCCGTCGTGCGAACGAGTTGTGCCTCATTCTCCGGGATGCACAGGCATGAGCCAACCAGATCAAAGCATTCCCTTCCACATACCAATTGTCTCTCTCTGCCTCTGTCTGTGCTGTACGCGTGTGATCACACAGATTCATAGTGATACATTGTCTGAATCCTCTCCAGCTGCGGCTGTGACACATTTGTCTTTGCAGCCGCCTCAAGTTTGAATGTGGCACCACACCGTTGGGATCACGGCTTAACTGGACTTTTCGAGCACGACTATTGTTCTAGCATATAGCTGCATAAGGCGGGGATAAACTGCTTGTACGGAACCATTCTCACGTGAGGACTACGTTCATGATTGCGCCAATGATAAAATACTACTATGCCTATATTTTATAACGGGATTGAGAGAAATAAGGAGAAATGGTTTTATGGGGTTCAGTTCTATCTATCTGTTTTTTTTTCTTTTGTTGATTTTCATATGGAAATATTGTTTTTCCTTTTTCTAGGTGGTGTGGTTTTCTTACATTACCGCTTTTACTGTAGTAAGGATAAGAAAGGGACCTAATGTAATGCTAATGCATCATACCATGTTCAGCACTGATTGCAATTGAACACCAGCCCATGTGCACGAATCTTGACGCGATAGATACACTGCACCTAGAGACATTTTTCTGTTTTAAAGTTTTTTTTCTTTCTTTTTCTCCATTTTCACGCTGATGATCAGCTTGATTTGCGGTCCATGTTTTTACATGTGCAGCAGAGGAGCAGTTGGTCGAGTTGGAACCCCTTCGCCAGCCGCCGGCAGGAGCCATCTCCGGCGCCGCCGCCGCCCCCGCCGCGGGAGCGCAGGTTCAGTGGCGCCGACCCCGACGACGCGCCACCGGCCATTGCCGACGTTTTCCGCGCTTCCCTCGCCGGCGGCGGCGGCGCCATGCCTCGGCGACCACACAACAACAGTTAATGGCATGCATTAAGGAGCCAAATTAAGCATGCATTGCACCATCCATACGAGATGGTGACCGTGTAAATACTGTTTACACTAAATAGTGAATGGATCAAATCAAAACGTCAACGAAAAAGCAACAAAAAAAAGAGAAGAAAAAACTGAGCAGATAGTAGAAGCAATCCAATGTGGAATGGATCAAATTAAGAACAGTTATGTATGAACTATGAAGCATGGTGTGATTGTAAGAAATAGTTTTTCCCCCTCTTTGTTGCGTGTTGTTTTTCTTTGCTTTGATTTTGCATGGTTGATTACTCCATCAATCATGCTTGGAGTCATGATGACTAAAAACTGTAATAATAGTAGTATCACAAATGCATGCCCTCAAGCTAACCTATCAGGTGTTAGCAAGCAAATCAATTTTTTTGAATTGTTGCTATCATCTCTCTGTCTCACACCTAAAATCCTACAAAACTATTATTTACAGAAACTAATTACAACCCAAATTAGAACAAGAAAATCCAATTTCTGCTCTAAATAATACACTGTAAAAATAGAAATTAAAAAGAAAAAGGCAAGCAAAATGGGTCAAAAGATCAAGAGACGTGCGGCCGTGTCTCGCCGGAGACGAGGAGGGAGGTCACCGTCCGAAGAGCGCGTCGACGAAGCTGAGGCAGCCGAGGAGGAGGCGGCAGAGCGGGCCGCGGCTGCGTCGCCGCCTCCTGCCGGCGGCGTCGGCGTCCCTCGCCGACGGCGTCAGCTGGAGGTAGGCGTACGCCGCGTGCTTCACCAGCGGGTGGCGTATCATGTGCACGTCCCCGCCGCCGGCGCTGCCACCATCGGCGGGGGAGCTGGACTTGCTCGACGCAGCGTACTCCGGCGACGACAGGATGTCACGGAGGCTGGTGTACCCTCGCGCTCCGACTCCGCTACCACCGCCGCCGCTGGGGATCTCTATCTCCGGCGGCGCCCACCGCCTCCGCATCCCCAACCCCGCCCGCTTGCCTGCGGCCGCCGGGCGCCAGTGGCGGAGCTGGAAGTCGCTGGTGTTGGTGGTGGTAGTACTAGCAGCAACACCCTCGCCGTTCGCGACAACCGGACCGCCCAGCCGGCACCGCTTCCTCGCCGGCGACGGCGATGGCGACGGCGACTCCACCACGGCTGCCACCGCCGTAATCATGGCAGGCAAGAGTCGACGGAGCTCGCTCGCTAGCTAGCAATCACGGCTGCTTCTTCTCTCCTCCTCCTGGTGGCCTCTTGTCTTGCAGTTGCACGAGAGAATTGAACCAAGTAGAAATGTAGAATCGAAGCGAGAAATCACCGGGGGAGTAGGAGCGCGAGGTGGAAGACGTACGACTTCTTATTGCAGAGAGGGATAGCCACGGTTGGAAGAAAAACGCGAAGATTTGAACAGGGGGAGGAGGGTATGGCCCACACGTCAGTGGGCGTATTTATGTTCGAAAAATTGTAAAAAAAATTTCGGGGAACAGGGGAGGTGGACGGGAACGGAATTTTGGGGCGAAACGGCGGGCCGGGCCGCGAGGCGAGCGGCTATGTATGCTGGGTGTGGGCCCCACTGCAATTATTGTGTCCACGTCAGCCCAGTCCACGGCTACTGGTTGCGTTTGAACCTGTGGATCACCCACTCTGAATGATATATTTTATGTTTTTGGTGTGATTTTTTTTAGAACCACACTATATATAAACGCATAAACTCATAACAGGCTCAACCTTAAAAATACATATATGCATTCTACACCTACATCTAAGGTTGGTATATCTTAAAATTGATGAGATCATAATGCATATTTCATTATCGACGAAAACATCATTTACAACTGAAAGAATAAGTAATCGTATACCCGTGTCATTTTGAGGTTACTTTTAGCTTATAATTATCATGCAAATAATAAACTATTTTTAAAAAAAGTCATAATACAGTGCATATTTAGTTTATGCCTAAATTAATCATGGAAACGTTTGGATAACAACCAAAATTTGAAAAAAAATAATAAAAAGAAATGAGGGATAGAGACAGACACGTGCAAAAAGGAGCCAAATAAAATGGTCAATTTCGTGGCACAAAGACAACACGCCCATCACCAACGCATGCAGCCACCAAGACCGTCTCAAAGGAGGGAGGAGCGCGGATCACCGTCCGCTCGTGATGGATCGGACGGCCAGGATCGGTCGAGGTTAATTAGTGGCCTCCCACGAAACGAAGCTGCAGGCGAGATGAGAGACACGAGCCGCACAAAAGCGTCAACCTGTTCACGTTCAAGCTCCCTCTGACTGGTGGGCCCCATCTACATTATCAGTTCAACTCAGCATTCCTCTCTGGATTTATTATACTAAGTTTTTTGCTTTTGATGTTTTGCCACTCTACGCTGATGGACTAATCGGAATCACTACTTTAACACAAAGGAAAATTATGGAAATTCTGGTGTGTAAGTGCAAGTAGTCCCAGTTGACATGTTTAAATGTCTCAAATCATCTATGCTCTTATGGTGCCAACTTTAATATAGGCTTACTATTAAACTTGCTCTTACGAAGTTAGTGAACTCTCTGTGAATTAATTAAACGCGTCTACACAAAGACAACAAGCTAGCCCATCTTTTCCGTGACATGATTAATCCTTTTCAAAGACAAGTATATATGATCCGGTCATTGCTTTTACAAATATGGTACAATCTCTCATATATGTGCATATGACAGTGACCATATAATAAGATTCTCCAGTCATCATGCATGTTTTCTTTTGTTCAGGGTTTATTGTAATGCAATCCATGCCGTTATGAGTTGAATTAAGCAGGATAATTACTCTGTGACAACGACAAGAACAGGTGCAAGTGTGTGCAACCAATACCCTAAACTGATATAGATTCATGTAACAAAGTGCAAGATCCCTTTGCATAATCGGTCGGCCATCTGGAGGAAAATGGAGCGGTTGTTTCGTCAAAAAGCGACCAACACTTTGCAGCACAATTAAGTTGAGTTGAGAGGTTCCTAATTAAAATCAAAGAGAGCGAGCTTGCATGATCTGTTATGCATAGCATGTCTCCAGCCGGTGGCCGAAAGCATGGACAGATGAGAGGCAAAGGGCCCCTCTTTTCCTCTCTCCACGTTTGTCTCATCATCTTCACCGTATGGGTTACATAACCATATTTTTCTTGAAAACATAACAAAAATGATAGTACTATATATTGAGAAAAACGATATTAAAATTTCAGAAAATCAGAAACAAGACTATACGAATAGGAACATGCCGGTATTGATTGAAACTTGGTAATGAATGTTCAAATTATTGAACTGTAAAATCATATATTGAACCTAACATGAACTATACAATGTGACCAAATAAACTCAAGCTTACATTATGTAAATTATAAACTATTTCTTCTTTAACCATGCACTTAAATCAGAGATTTGGTTAAGCTGTTAATGGGCCTCTAACATATAGTTCAAATAGAGCCATAGAGGCATGGACCATATATATACACTAGAGGTTGGGGCGCACCAATGACGCGTCACCTAACTTGTGTAGTGTAGGTTGTAATATTAACTTTTAATGCAGATTGTCAATTGTGTTAGCTTGCCCTATGATTAAAGATGTGAAATGCTATCCCAATCACAACTAATTAATTAGATGGTCAAATACATATATAGGATATGTAAGAATATATGTAGCCATATACTTCACAATTATGTGATAAAATGTATGAAGAAATGTACTTATTATAGAGAAAGGAAAAAACATGGCTCTCTCTACAATTGGCATGTGCCATCAATCACATTTTAGATAATAAAACAGAAAGCGCATAGTCAATTGCTAGAAATTAGAAATGGACACGACCGCATAGACATGCCACCGTGCAGCTCTGAGACGCGTCACTGTGACACCTCTCTCTCAACACCTCCAAGCTAGGCCTCGCGGATGTCGCAGTAGCTACAAGGAGCGCCTACAAATCAACCTCAGATTGGACGTGGTTGCGGCAACCGCGATGACAAATTGCTTGGCTGGTTTTGAGTATCTCCTCTCTAGGGAGTATGCGACGAAGCTGGCTCGAGCTCAATTTGTTGCCAGTTGCATTGGAGGAAGAGAAGAGATAGGTGAAATGGCCAAGATGTAGTAGTGAAATAGTGAGGAAGAAGATTATTGCTTGCAAGACTATCTTCCTGTGGATGTGAATTGGATTACTTGACTTGCAATCCTGTATGACTCACCATCACCACCATCGAGCAACTCAAGCAAGAGTATGAGTACACACAACACATGCAATCACTCACAATGCTGAGTGGGCCTCCGCCATCGGATCCCACAAGTAAGCCATAACTGTGGTGCATTGTTTATGTGAGATAGTGCCACAGATGTTGAGTTTATGAGACGAGTAGTACACACACGCTACCTGCCTGAGTAGTACGAGTAGGCAGAATAAGACCGATCAAAAAGACTGAGACTAAGACTGAGACCGAGACTGAGATTGAGACTGAGAAATTCAGTCAATAGTTTGGTCTGAATCAACGAAACATCAAAATTTATTCGATTCAATTCGATCAATGGCCTTGGTTAACTGAATTGACCGATAGAACCAAATTGTGATTTGTGATGTACTGCATGTAATGTGAAGTTGAGAACTAAATGCATGATGCTTGTGATTAATTCATGCTACTTGATCCTATCTTGTGATATATTGTTTGGTGTTTAATCTTGTGATATATAACCGTTAAAAGTTGTCTAAAAAGAGGTGAAGTGTTTTCAAAATTTATCATTGCAAATATTGTCTCCTAAAATTGGCACAGTTCGATCAGGACCGAGACCAAGACATAATTTATTGGTCCCGATAATTTTGCCTTTTTTCAATGACCGAAAGACCGAAAACCAAGACCAAAATTTCGGCCTGACCAAATGCCCACCCCAGTGAGCAGACTTCGCTGCCATGTGCTAGATGAGGAACATGCGAACGTCACTCATACTGCATTGAAGGCTAAAGACAGGCATCGAAGGCTGAGCCAATCACCCTTTACCATACAAAGTGAATAGCATTAAAATCCTAGCTAGTATAGTAGTAGTACAAGGCTCTCAGTAAATATATCTAAGTAAGTTTAGAAGAAAAAACAACACAGTAACTTAGGTTATAATTTATTTCTTACGTGGCATGGCTGTTGAATGCCGGCCTTGTCCGTCGACCTTGAAGAGTAGTATTAGGTGAAACCCTACGTGTTACTGCGTGAGTTTAGTATGATATCAATAAGTAAAAATAATGTGTAAAATAGCTAAATGATATAAGCTTACATAAATTGATATGGTTCATGATAAGGTGTTGTGACTTTACGAGAGAAGAAAATGAGAGAGGTAATTTGGACCATAGATTAATCATCTAAGGGCTACTAACAATTGATGTGATATGGCCTAATGAGAGAAGAGAGAAATAATATTAACTAAGTGAGGATGAATTATATAGATATATATGAACTTATAAAAAATGATGGAGAGATATATTTAAATGTTATATGAATTATGTGGGATGATGATTTAACATGTTTACATTTTAAAGCTTTAAAATTTAATAAATTATAGAATTATAGATAATATAGCATACTTACATGATGTTTATGATGTAATAATTGTTAGTGAATAATGATGTGGCATCTTTGCACGTTGAGCTTTAGGATTTAGTGGACTGTAACTTTATAGTAAGATAGTATTAGGATATTCATAAATACGATAATTATTATATTATATAAAAGGTAATTTCCATGCAAATAGGTAAAAATAAGAAAATGGTTAGTATAATAGCAAAATAATTTCCATGCTTACGATTGGCAGAAATCGAAGACGGGCGTCGCTTAGTCAAGAATTTGTGTAGCCATTTTTACCCCTAGGTGTGTATGAAAGCTAAATAGATTAAATGTCTCAAATTCTTGACAAGATTAATACGACAGATGCTGGATGTACTGTCGCTTTTTCTTCCGTTTACTTGGAACATCTACCTCCTTTCTAGAGTGGTTGCGAATTAGAGCATGTGCAGCCAAATAAACATGGCCTAGTCTAATTGACCAACCGGTGTAGTTGATGCTGACACGTACAATGGTCGCCCTAACCCGGGAACATATCGCACGTAATGCACATAAGTTTTTTTTCGTATACACATATATACATCAACTAACAAATTTTATCAAAAAATCTAAAAAAATTATACAAGTATTTTCAATAGTATTATATCTATGTGTAAAATCTTATTTTAAAATTCATTATATGTAGGGAGCAACAAAAAAGACAAAATTTTGACATATTTATACTTTCAAAACTGTCATAATTTTGTCTTTTTTTTTCTCCCTACATATAATGAATTTTAAGATGAAATTTCATACATAGATGTAATACTATTCGAAGTACTTGTATAATTTTTTTTTAGACATTTTGATAAAATTTGTTAGTTGGTATGTATGTGGGTACACGAAAAAACTTGTATGCATATGGTATGTTTTCCCCTAACCCAACGAGACAAATTGATCTCCCTGTTAAAGATAATTAAATGTGTAGTATGTGTATATCTACCAGTACTATTAAGTCCTCCGATTTTATAATTTTTGACGTTTCGAATAATGACATAGTCTCAAAAAAATTTTGACTATATTTTTCTATTGTAATAGTTTATTTTGTGATGATGATACCAACGATTGTGCATTAAGTTAACATCACCAGGAGACAAAGTTTCCAAAAACTGAATTTGGACACGATTCACATTCACATGTCAGTGTACAGTTTGGGCTCTGTTCGTGTATTGATCTGGGCCGTCATATGCCTGGGCTTTCGGAGCAAAGGTATGTACCGGCCCATCTAAAAGGTCGTAACAATACAGGTCCCTCCAGCCTTGGCACATTCATTAGCAAAGATGGGCCCATTTCAGCCACAAGGGCCCATTGACTACCAAAAGACGGCTTACAAGACTTGCATAGCCAACGGAAGGCTTTTCAAGGCCCAAAATTATCAGTTCACTTTTCTTTTGTTACCCGGTTGTTTGGACTTTTTCTTTGAGACTCCAATTTGATCATTCTACTTTTCCATTTTCCGTACTGCTTGTGAATAATGTTAAAGATTTCACATGTCAAATAATTGTTTTGGAACAATGGACGATTTTCTATTATTTGCAGCAAAGCATGCACTCTAAATTAGAACTATTTCAGAAAAAAAAATCAGTTTTTTTTGCACCGACGACGCCATATGTGATTAGCATTTTTCTAAAAATAGGTTGCATATATATGTCACACCCCGATCCGGCACCGCTGTATAACTGTACTTGACATGAGCGTGTCGTAGGAAAAACGGCGCGAACCGCTTCCTATGAGACTGTGGTATCGGTACCAGTCCTAGAACATAGTGCTGGTATTCACGGTGACAATTATGAATCATTGCAATCCTTAAATTAAATAGAGGACTTATTTATTTTAACTTAAGTTGCATCTCAGGACGGCCCGAGAATACAACCGACGACACGAACGAATAGCACCAACAACAGCAACAACAGTGGAACCAACGGACTAAAACCCCACACCACAGACGACGGCCGGGAACCAGGACGAAACCCTAATCTTCACTTCACTTCATCTTCACTTTCAGGACGGAGGAACTATATATAGAGCAAGGGTAAGTACTTACGTACTCAGCAAGTCACGGGAACTTAGGTGTTTAGTGTAAGCTTGAATGAGGGGCAAGGTTGTTTTGCAAATACTTTATTTGAAACCATTTTGAAACCACTAAGTGGTTTTCTTCTTTTTAAGTTTGTGCCGAAAAGAGACTTGCGTCTTGATTCGACTTAAGATATGCTTTTCAACAACTCAAATTGGTAATGCATCGACTTCCTAGGTCGGTTCTTTGATTCTCGGCTCACATAGTCATTCCACTTGATTAAGTGGCTCCCCGAGCCATTTTCAATTTCTCAGTCTCCAAGAGTCCCGCTGCCCTGTAGCACAACAATCTGCTTTCACTCAGAAAGCCTAGTCTATGATGCCCTCAGACATCCCGGATCACATAGATCCGTTTTTAACCACCCAGGCCATCCATCTGCCACAAAGGTTGATTTTGGTAACGATTCCCAATCCACAACAACTTTTCACAAAGCACAGGCAAACAAAACTACGCAATGGGAAACATCTCACATCGGCCCATGACCGTGGGCACGACTGTTCGAACAATTAGTTAACCTCTGCAGAGGGGTACACTTTACCCGCACCGCACGAACTTACTCCAGACACTGGTCGGAGTCGGAGGTTCGTGACAAAGCCTTTCCAAAACCAACACAGGGTTACCTCATGCCACATAGAAGGATCAGATCCTCACACAAATGAATCACAAATCAAATCCCAATCACCTCGATTGGCAATTTGGCAAGCTTCTCTTCCTTGCTTTACCAGGAACCCGAAGATGCAACCAACCACCACATCTTGGTGTTCCCCAACTATTGGCATGCGAGGTTTCCCTGAACCGACTAGTTACTTAGCCAGGGTGTCCCATTCCACCATGTGGTTGTACTCGTTATGCTTGATGAATTTCCCACAGGAATCGGTCCTTAGGTGCAAATACAGGACAACGCCACACAGGCACAACCCCCACATCGTGAGTTTTCACAATTGATTTTATTTTCAAATACGCCGACACCGCATGTCGGATTTTCAAGGCTTCTTAAACCCATTCCCCAAGTTTTCGACAATCAATGGTGTATGTGAAGTAAGTACTATCCATGCTTAGAGAGCACAGATAATGTACACCACAAGGGTGGAGCGACAAGAAAATAGGGTATAATGGTCTACAGAAAGTAGTGCAACTACTGGGTAGGTCCATCGATTTGGTACACAAACCAAGGCCAAGCAAGTTATGTGTACTCCTAGATAATGCAAGTTGCAAACAAATAATAATGACTTTTCAATTATAGGAGCAACATGGTCAAGGGTGACTTGCCTTGCTCAAAGTCTTCACGAAGCTTTTCGAAATCCGCGCTCGAACAAAAAGTACGCAACCGCAACTATACGCAAACAATTAAAACCTACACAAAGACCAAAAAGTAGAACCTATTTAGGACTAATAATAGTGCCATTAGATAGATCTCAATTTTACAGAATTACTGGAAGTGGAATAGGGTCAATCGGAGCTACGTATCAAAAGATATGAATTTTGAAAGATTAATTAAATTTTTTGAAATAAGGGAAAAGTATTTATTGAATTTCTGAAAAAAGAATATTCTCAAGAATTTTCCTTTCAAATGCGGGGTCCATGGGTGAGTGGGAAGGAGGCCATGGGTGCACCATGGACTAAGTCCATAGACGGCTGGTTCGGTGCGAGGGACTGGAATTGGACTTTTGGTCTGTTGGGCTGAGGAGAAGAGGAATGGCCCATTTTATCGACCTGAAAGCGTGGCCCATCACACACGCGAGCACGGTTGGGCGAAGTGGGCCGGCACGTGAAGGAACGGCCCAAGGCTAGGCGGTACAGCCGAGCCGAGGTGAGCGGGCCGGAGTAGCGAGGCGGCCTAGCAAGCCAGTGGGTCGAGCCCAAGCTAATCGGTCGTTGCGGGACCCACCAAGCCGAGCTGGCGCTGACGTGGCACCCATGCTGGCAAGGGCGAGAGGGAAGAGGAGGCCGACCGGAGATCGAATGGCGGCGACACGCGAAACGTTCCGACGAACGACGGCGAACCGGAGGGGGTGGCGGGCATCGGCGGGTAGAGGAAGGGGAGGAGAGTCGATTCCATGGCTCGGATTGGAGAGAGGAGGTGCGATGGCGGCAGACAGGGCAGCGAAGTGAGGAAGCAAGAAAAAGGGGCGACGGCCATGACGGCTCTCCGGGGAGGTAGCTAGGGACAGGGAAGGGTGACGGCGCAAGGAATCGACGAGTCTCGAGCCGATGACAGTGCGCGACCGAGAGCGGCGACGGAGGAGTAGGATCGGCGGCAGTGGCTAGGCACAAGGAATTCCCGGGCAAAAGGGCATGTCCAGAAGGTTGCTAGCATTTTACTTATGCCGTTTGCTCGGGAGAAAGGGAGCGGAGCTCACCGGAAGAGAAGGAAAGCCATGGTGGCTGGTGGCGGCAAAACGGAAAGCCGGCGGGAGAAGGCGTCCAGGCTTGGCGAAGGCGGGGTTCCAGGGATGGCGAGGCACGGACGGAGTCGCGCGGGGATGGACCTGCTCGGCGGCAACGAGGCGAGATCGATGCTGAGACGGCATTGCCGGCGCCCAGGACGAAGGCAAGCGAGGGGAGGAGGAGGAGGCCGAAGTGAAGGGGAGCAGCAATTTTATAGGGGGTTGATTGGGGGCTTGGAGAAGAAGGATGCTCAAGGGGGTAGCTGGCGCGGTCGCGTGACTCGACATCCGTGTTTTGGCCGCGAGCGACAGGGACCATAGGTGACGATGTGTTGACGCCGAATCCGTACCGCCGATGAGGATCCGGCGTGTGGACACACGAAGGCTTGGGAGATCTGCTTAGCTCCAGTGCAGGTCCTAAAATTGATGAAGCGCGGGCGTGCCAGTCAGTTTGATCCTGCCACTGACAAGATATGCAAAATAGCAGAACGGAAGGTCTATCGGCCGATAGGCCGATAGGGCAAAAACGTATCGGCCGGTAGGCCGATAGCCAAAACAACCGGTCAGCCGATGATAACATGATGATATAGCAATGCGATATAGCATAATCCAAATATAAAATAAACATTGATCTGAGGATTAAAGCATACATCGGCCGGAGATCCGATGGCATAAATTCTCAATAAGCAAATAAACAATAAATACTCTGTTGTCATCGGCCAGATCCAATCTATATGTAAAACTCTTGGGCTGATGCAACGTCCAGATAACTCACCGGCTGAAACCCCGGTGAAACCCTTATTGGCAATCGACAGGCAGGCTAGAGATTACGGTTCTAATCACGACTTAGCGGCACTAAGTATGAAAAGAAACGCAAAATCTAGACAATCAAGCCCTCGACTGATTTTCAGGGTGGTGGATACCTTAGCCAATCTAATCTAGCAAGGCGATTTAGTCGATACCGGCGTAAACCCTAAAGTGAATCTTGGCCGATAAGACTAAATCGAGACTTACCCCGACAACGCAGGCAACCATAACGAGACTTACCCCGAAGAAGACGAAAAGTAAAGGTTGGCGATGCGCCGAAGTTGTATTGATCGTGAGATAAAAATTACATGAACCTCGGGCTTACATATTTATACCCATAGGCTAACAAAGATCCTAACAGAATACGACTCAAACTTTCCTAAAGATAAAAGGAAACAGATAAAGTCCTTATTGGACACTAAACACACTTTCCTAAAGATAAAAAGGAAACTAACAAATTCTTTCTAATTAATAGATACAAGCCGCATCCTCCTCAAACTCGGTCTTCTCTGGATAAGATCTTTCCGAATCTAACAAGAATCTGACTGCTGTTGGTGATTGGTTTAAGAAAACCCCCATCGGCCGATATAAGACTCTAGGTCGATACCAACCTTGAGCCGATATGGATCCTGGGTCGATGAGGACTTCGGGGCTTACCAAATTCTGGTGTTAACACATGCCCCCTAGTTTTGAAGTATGAGAAGTCATGCTTCAAAATTATCCTTGCCTTGATCGCCCCAAAACTGATTCTTCTCTTCTTCTTGACATCAACTCTCGTAAGCCGATACCTTCTGTATTAGATGAGCCAGGCTGTCAAACTCGTGGAAAAAGAATCTATCTTTGATAGGCGCTGACAACCCTTGGAACGCAAGATCTGCTAGTTGTTCATCACTTAGGCTCAAGCTATAACATCGGTTGTGGACATCACGAAATCTTTGAATATACTCCACAGCCGATTCCCCTTCTTGCTGCCTGACTGATATCAAATCTAAAAACTTTAACTCATTGTTCCCAGCAGAGAAGTGCTGATGAAATTGCTTCTCAAGATCGGCCCAACCTTTGATTGAGTTTGGTGGCAACGTCAAAAACCATGTGAAAGCCGATCCAGTCAAAGATAATGGAAAAAATCTAACCCTCAGAGCTTCTTCAGCCGATGCCTCCCCACATTGAGCTAAGAACCGGCTGATATGTTCCATCGTAGATATATCATCTTGCCCTGAAAACTTGAAAAAGTCTAGAACCTTGTATCGGCTCGGAAGTGGAACTTTATCAAACCACTCAGGATATGGCAGCCGATACACAGAAATATGTCCCTTAGGTCTAATTCCAAACTGTTCCTCTATTACTTTTGCAATCATATAGGCCCAATCTTCTTTAGACTGATATCTTTGAGTTTCTTCTGGCCGATATTGTTGATGTGGCTCTCCAGGCTGATGCTGATCTATTTGCCCCCTAAGCCAATGTTGCTGTTGCCGATGATGCTGAGATTGTTCGCGATTTGCCCCCCAGTCTGATTTCTTAAGGCAATTACTCTGGGAACTATCTTCTCGATCAAACCATGTAATGTACTCACCAAAACTCTAGATCGATCAAACACAGCATGACGAACGATTTCATCAACTGTCTTTTGAAGCGTCTCATCATCCATCGGCTCTTTTTTTTCCTCTATCGGCTTGAGAGATTGTTCTTCCTTTTTATCCATCAACTTAAAAGATTGTTCTTCTTTGGCCTTGACTTCCTGATCACACATATTGTTGTGATTGTGGGTTCCACGAGCCGTGTAAAAATCTGTTGTCAAAAACACGGTCCCACCGGGCATGCCAAAAATGTGTTGACGCCGAATCCGTACCGCCGATGAGGATCCGGCGTGCGGACATACGAAGGCCTGGTAGATCTGCTTAGCTCCAGTGCAGGTCCTAAAATTGATGAAGCGTAGGCGTGCCAGTCAGTTTGATCCTGCCATTGACAAGATATGCAAAATAGCAGAATAGACGGTCTATCGGCCGATAGGCCGATAGGGCAAAAACGTATCGGCCGATAGGCCGATAGCCAAAACAACCGATCGACTGACGATAACATGATTATATAGCAATATGATATAGCATAATCCAAATATAAAATAAACATTTATCTGAAGATTAAAGCACACATCGGCCGGAGGTCTGATGGCATAAACTCTCGATAAGTAGATAAACAACAAATACTCTGTTGTCATCGGCCAGATCCAATCTATATGTAAAACTCTTGGGCCGATGCAACGTCCAGATAACTCACCAGCTGAAACCCCGGTGAAACCCTTATTGGCAATCGACAGGCAGGCTAGAGATTACGGTTCTAATCACGACTTAGCGGCACTAAGTATGAAAAGAAACGCAAGATCTAGACAATCAAGCCCTCGACTGATTTTCAGGGTGGATACCTTAGCCAATCTAATCAAGCGAGGCAATTTAGTCGATACCGGCGTAAACCCTAAAACGAATCTCGGCCGATACGACTAAATCGAGACGCCAAACCAGATTGACTAAGATATATGATAGTAAGTGCTTACGTTGACGAGATCAGAACGTCAAAGCCCTAGCCCCGACAACACAGGCAGCCATAACGAGACTTACCCTTCGTGGGAAGGACACGAACTTGCCGAAGAAGACGAAAAGTAAAAAGGTGGCGATGCGCCGAAGTTGTATTGATCGTGAGATAAAAATTACATGAACCTCGGGCTTACATATTTATACCCATAGGCTAACAAAGATCCTAACAGAATACGACTCAAACTTTCCTAAAGATAAAAGGAAACAGATAAAGTCCTTATTGGACACTAAACACACTTTCCTAAAGATAAAAAGGAAACTAACAAATTCTTTCTAATTAATAGATACAAGCTGCATCCTCCTCAAACTCGGTCTTCTCTGGATAAGATCTTCCCGAATCTAACAAGAATCCGACTGCTGTTGGTGATTGGTTTAAGAAAACCCCCATCGGCCGATATAAGACTCTAGGCCGATACCAACCTTGAGCCGATATGAATCCTGAGCCGATGAGGACTTCGGGGCTTACCAAATTCTAGTGTTAACAAAAGCGGCGAGCTTGGTTTGGCGGCATGTGTGGCAAAGCGGTCGTTGGCATAGGCCGGCGGAGGACAGGGAGAGGGTGACGCCGACGCGTCCTTGCTGGTTGGCCAGAGCGTGTGCGGGGGCGGAACAGCGAAAGTTTGAATCAGCGGCGTGGCGGTTTTGGGCGAGAGAGAGAGAGAGCACGAGAGAAGCAGGGAGGAGGAGATGTGTTGCCTCTCCTCGGCACGTGCGTCACGTATGCGAGGGTGAGGTGGGCTGGCAGCCCGAGTGGGCTGCTACTGGGTTGGACCGAGAGGAGTGGTGCGTGGCCTAGGCAGGGAGGGGAGGAGAGGAATGACAAAGGTGGGGAGATGGGCCGGCCGAGAGGAATAGAGGAGAATGGCGGCCCAAGATCGAGGGAGGCAAAATAGACTTTTTCTGGCAATTTTGGTTTGAATTAGGGCTTGAATTCAAACCACATATTTGAACTCAAGGATTCAAGGAAGAGTCAAGGAGGGGATTCAAAATGGGAATTTGATACTTTTGGAATTTTGAGGGAAATATTTGGTAAGGAGTTCAAAGAAAGGAAGGATTGAAATTCGAAATTTGGTTTTTGCGAGACTCGAATTTTGGATTTGGGGTTTTGATTAGTTGATTTTCGGTATCGAGGAGAGAGAACAAGGAGAGATTTGAATTGAGATCCATGACACGACTTAGACTCTCACACAAAGAACGAAATTTTCGCAAATTGATTTTTATTAATTTAGTTTTTAACGTCTTGCGAAAAGCGACACGTTACAATATAGAATAAAAGAAATGAAGCATACTTGTTTGGGCGTGAAAGAGGTTTACCAAAAACACGCAGTAGAGTATATATATTTGTTTGATTCCACACTTGATTACTGAATTTTCCAGTAGTTAAAAGGGAATCAAAGGACAATGCATATTTATATATCATATCTTTCACCATATATAAAGAAGGTAAATATATAATGCTAATGTGCTACGGGCTACATGAAAAGGTTTTGCCTAAAACAAGCAACAAAGATGCGTTGGACGCAATAGTTTAGTGACCAAGATGCGACCTGCTTTGTAATCCATCAGAAAATGCCATATAAGTGCTTTTGATGGCAATGCCCTTTACTTTACGAAAAGATGAATAAAATCAAAACAAAATAAAGCCCTTTCATTCATCATGAAGCAGAGTATTGATGCAACCCGATCGAATTGAACCCTTGCCAATGTGTATACCAACACACACACACACACATCTCTCTAACCCTGTATCTTTTTTTTTCCAATTTATTGATGCTTTTGCTCCTTTTCTTCCTTTTTCTCTCCAGGCACTTCTTTTACTGCATTTGTATGGGGGCTTTTTCAAAAACAATTTTGATTCTAATCATGAATGCTGTCTTTTGTGTGGCTTTTGGACCATAGTGAGATCGAGGTGATCAGACCAAGCTGATCCCCTTTTGACTGGAAACCTGACAGAACACAACCATGCATGTGTAGCCGTTTTGACCAAGCTAGATAAAACTGAATAATAATCCTAACATAATTAAGGCTGAATATGTCTATGTAAAAATCTCTTCTCTGTCATCATTTGAGAGCTTGAGAACAATTGAGCATTACAAAACCGAACCAAATGTATACTGTTTCAATCTGCCTCTATGCAGCTACTAGCATAAGATCACTGACCTGATACATGCAGGACAAGAGGCTGGCTTAGCTAGCTTTATTCCAGTCCATGATCTGCTTTGATATCTTTTGGAGGCAGAGATGAAAGGGATTCACACAGTTCCCGATTCTATAGCCTAAACACCATGCATGATCATATGCATCCATCTATCTCGTGGCAGACCAGAGCCGGAGACCAAGGAAGAATGAGTTCCATGGCTAGAGATGTACAGATGAGCTACTAGCATGCGTCGTTGCTGGATCAAAAGTTGCATGCATGCATGTACAGTGACATGTAAAAGTATACCACTATCAGTATCAACACGGTGGTCACTAATTTAATTGCTGTTTGTGATGCTGCTGCTCCTTTCTATAAGTGGGCCAAGAACTGTAGCAATGATCCTAATTATTGTTACACAATTGCAAATACTGCGTGCATGCGCGCATGCAGGAAGAAGAAACTAGCTAGCTGATGGGATCGATGTTCAGGTCCACACCAGCGCTCCGGCTATCAGTAATGATAAGCTATATATGCTAAAATTAGCAATTTTACTCCAACATGTACAATTCACTCTTATTTTTCTTCTTTACACGCTTACATGAAAGACACATATACACGCACCCACGAATATAACCCTTTACACGTACTCAAAGAAATAGAGATCTATATCAGCAGCAAATCTCTATTCCCTTATTACGATCTTATTCAAAGAGTATTCAACATTTGAACCTGGTAGGTTGGGAGTCTTGGCACACGCGAAAGTGGATGTGCTTTTAGTAGGTTTTTAGTGAGGTTAAGAATTTACCATTGTCCTCTACCTTTTAAGCATGCCTTAGGGGCGATTGTAATCACAGGTGTGTGCATGTAGTGTTGTGTTTTTCATGTAACTGAAAAAAGTTTTACATGTAACAAAAATATGATTTTGGCGAGCGGATGGTTTGGTCATGACGTACCGTGGGTGTACGTTGTATAGACTAGAATTAAGGCTTTGTTCGTTTCATTGACTTCTCAACTCACCCCACCCGTTTTCCGGGCGCACGCTTTTCAAACTGCTAAACGGTGTATTTTTTGCAAAAAGTTTCTATATGAAAGTTGCTTTAAAAATTCATATTAATCCATTTTTCAAAAAAAATAGTAAATAATTAATTAATCTTGTGTTAATGAGCCGCTTCGTTTTGCGTGCTGGGAGGGTCACCAAACTCAGCCTAAATCCTATTAGAGTATTATCGAAGAAAAGTTAAGATGAGACAAATATTGATTGAATTTTAGAGTACCACATTATTCAACCACACTCATTATTGAATTTTCACCCGATCATAGTATTTTTTTTCTTCTTTAATTAATCTCTCAAAAATGGCACTGCTCTGATCCAAGACTTTTTGAGCCAAGTATTCTTAAATATTAAAAATTATGTATCTAGACGTATGATTATATACATCGATAATACTTTGATGCATAATTCCGTTCATATTTTAGATGAAATATAAAATTTTAAACCAATTTAATTTAACTTACATAACTCTATATCTAAATTTAATTTTAGTGTGAATATAGCTAGAGCTATGCTAAATAAAGCCGATCTCTTTGTGCTAGAGAGAGAGAGAGTATATAGATGATACAGTTACGCGAATTAAACCACCCCAACAACAACCATACCACGCAGTGGTGGCTTCCAAAACAGCTGAACATGCATGACGTGGTACTGCCCATGCAAAAAGCTCTTTAGCACATGTTTGTAGGGAATGATGCTTTTTACGCATTATGTGGCGCCACATCGGCTTTTTCCCCACATATGGCTCCTGAGAATATGAGAGAGAACCACTTCTCATTACGTACCACCCTTCCACATGTGCTGCACATTCTGTAAAACAGTTGGTACAATTTAGGACAGCACCACCAGCCAATTTGCACTGCCCTAGCTACACAAGGAAAGGATATTACTAGGTAGCACCAAAATTCTCTAATTGCCGAAAGCAACGGCTCCGTCCGTTAATTTCACAATATTTGTATGCCAGCGAGCTATATGTTATCTCAATGTATTTGAAATCGGGCTTGTTCGGCTGCTAGGTGCAGCGCTGCCTCGTAGCCTATGGTTGTTTACCATGTGTTATGATAGGTGACCTGGGACGTCTGACTAGATGGTAACGCTTATTAAGTATCCGAAAAAGAGGTTATTGTCTAAAATGAAAAAATATAATTTTAGTTTCCACCTTCTATTTATCTCATATCATATCATTACAATTCAGCTTTAGTTAGCAAGAAATCCTCAGAGGAGGTTCATAATGAACAGGGATAAAAACTGGGTTACTAATTTTTTAACTAAAGTTTATTTTAAGATATAAAGTTGTTGATACATTAATCTGTGTCGTTTCATAAAGGTATTAGGTATGGATGGTGTTTTCTCAGTAACTCTATTAATTTAAGACAAAATTCTAGTGTAGCATGTAATAGCCTACAGGCTAGTGTGTGTTTAAGCTTGTGTGGGTGAGTGTTGGGTGTGAGAAAGAGAGAGTAAATGATTAATTAGCTATAGCTAGTTAGACATCCCAACCTATAGAACCACCACAACAAATCAGACAAAGACAATTAATCCCCAAACTCTCATGCAATTAGGCATTAACCCCGTGAGACACACATGAATTCTAACCTCTTCTCACCTCACCTGCAGTATAAGTTACAGCAGCTACACCCAAAAGCACACTCCTCCACTACTCTACTGCACACACTTAGACTTAGACACAGTTAACACACTTACTCTTTGCCTCAACGACATCAAGCAAAGCAAGCTGACGCCCATAGCTTAGCTAGATTATCCATCACGCACGCAGCTAAGCTTAAGCTAAAGCTAGCTTGAGGTAGAGCGAGATGCGTGCCGGCGGCTGCGCGGTGCAGCAGGCGCTGGCGGCGGAGGCGGCCGGGGTGGTGAGGCAGGCGGTGACGCTGGCCCGGCGGCGCGGCCACGCGCAGGTCACGCCGCTCCACGTCGCCAGCGCCATGCTCTCCGCCGCCGGCCTCCTCCGCGCCGCCTGCCTCCAGTCGCACTCCCACCCGCTCCAGTGCAAGGCGCTCGAGCTCTGCTTTAACGTCGCCCTCAACCGCCTCCCCACGGCCGGCCCCGCCGCTGCCGCGGCCATGTTCCACCACCACCCACACCACCCCGGCGGTGGCGGTGGTCACCACCACGCGCAGCCCGCGCTGTCGAACGCGCTCGTCGCCGCGTTCAAGCGCGCGCAGGCGCACCAGCGGCGGGGGTCCGTCGAGGGACAGCCGCCGCATGCGCAGCAGCCGCCGTCGCCGGTGGTCGCGTCCAAGGTCGAGCTCGAGCAGCTCATCATCTCCATCCTCGATGACCCCAGCGTCAGCCGCGTCATGCGCGAGGCCGGCTTCTCGAGCTCGCAGGTTAAGGCCAACGTCGAGAAGGCCGTCGCGTCGCTGGACCACGCGAACGCGGCCAGTGGCGGCGGCCACGCGGGTTCACCGAACTCCGGCCATGGAGGAAGGCACAAGGAGAGCTCTTCCAGAGCAAGGGTAGACGACGACGCCATGCGCGTGCTCGACTGCATGGCGAGCGGCCGGAAACGGTGCGTGGTGGTCGTCGGCGAGGGCGCGGCCGCGGCGGAGACGGTGGTGAAGGCGGTGATGGACAGGGTGAGCAAGGCTGAGCTGCACCACCGGCACGAGTGCCTCAAGAACCTCCAGTTCGTGCCCCTCTCCGTCGCGTCCTTCCACGGCGCGCCGAGGGAGGAGGTGGAGGCCAAGGCCGGCGACCTCCGCGCGCTCGTGCGCTCGGGCTGCGCCGCCGGCAAAGGCGTCGTGCTCGTCCTCGAGGACCTCGCCTACGCCGCCGAGGCGTGGGCCGCCGCGTCGAACAACAGATGCCGCACCGGCGCCAGCGCCGGCGGCGAGCAGAGCTACTGCCCCGTCGAACACGCCGTGATGGAGGTGAGCAGCTTGGTGTCCGGCTCCGGCGGCGGCGAGAGGTTCTGGGTGCTAGGGTTCGGGAGCTACCCGGTGTACATGAAGTGCAGGGCCGGGCAGCCGCCGCTCGAGGCCGTCTGGGAGCTCCACCCCGTCGTCGTGCCGGACGGCGGCCTCGCCTTGAGCCTCACCTGCAGTGAACCATCACAAGCTAGTCAAGCCACGCCAACAACTGGGTGGCCCTTCGTCAATGCCGCCGGCGCGGCAGCCGGCGAGGCGGCGACGATGGCAGGCCCGACCATACCGCCGTGGCTTCGCTGGTACCAAGATCCAGATCACGCCACACCGGCGAACTGCGGCACCGGTCTGCAGGTACATCTCTCAATAATTACATGCTTGACAAGAACAATCTTTGAAATGGTTAAATTTCAAACATTACCAAAGTTTACACCTATTGGTTGTTGTGTACTGCCTGTCGACAAAGGCCGGAGATGTAAACCGTTTTTAATATGTAAAAATATTACGAGTTGTGTTGTCTGACGAGGCATCTACCATTAATTGTGCAGCTGCAAGATCTGTGGAATCCCATGAGAAATGGATCAGCGCCACACCACACATCCGAGCTCACATTGAGCTTCTCCTCCCCATCCCCTTCTTCCATCTCAGGCTGCTACAACACCAACATGATGAGCTCCAAGCCATGGCAACTCGAAGCGAGGCAGCCATGGCCAATTCATGGACATGAAGGCCAGACAATGGCCATGGCAACATATCATGATCGTCAGCCATTGGATACAAACCCTAGCCCTGATTCCAACTCGGTGTCCAATTCATCCGACGGCGGTGAGCCGAAGCGGCCCAAGTTCACTGAGCTCAATGCAGAGAACCTCAAGGTCTTGTGCAATGCGCTCGAGAGCCGTGTCCCGCAGCATAGCAACATTGTTCCAGACATTGCGAGCACCGTGCTCCAATGTCGATCCGGCATGAAGAAGATGAAATTGAGGCATAAGGAGATCATCAAGGCAAACTCAACTACTTGGTTATTATTCCAAGGAAGAGATGGTGACGGGAAGAAGGCCATGGCACAGGAGCTCGCAAGGCTCGTCTTTGGTTCATACACCGAGTTCACTTCCATCTCCGTCGATGAGCTCGCATCGGCCTACTCCGATTCTAGCTCCGGCGAGCTCACCCTCAAGAGGCAAAGATCAGCAGACAATACTGAGCACAGCTTTACACAGAGGCTGTCTGAATTGGTCTGCAAAAACCCACACCAGGTCATAGTGATCGATGACATTGAGCAACTTGATCATGATTCAGAAATTAGGATGCAGAAAGCGATTGCGAACGGAAGAATGAGAGGGTGCAATGGCGAAGAGGTTGATTTCGAGGATGCTATCATAGTGTTGAGCTGTGAAGAATTTGATTCGAGGTCTAGGGCTTCTTCCTCCCCTCGGGTCAAGCAGAGGCTCATGAACAATAACGATGATGAAGAAAGCAGCAGCGCGGAGAAGGGAGATAATTCACCACGATGTTTCAGCTTGGATTTGAACGCATGTCTCGAGGATGAAGGAGAGGATGAGAGTTTTCTGCTTGATAATGGTGTAGGGATGCATAATATTGTGGATGGTGTTTTCTTCTTCGGGTTGATGGCGGATTTATGACATTTCCTTGTTCATCATTTGGTAAACAAATTAACCTAGAGTAATTTTCATGGTCTTTTTTTTTCTTTTGTATCAAGTTGAATAGTCGTCCTAGATATCTTGTGAAAGAATTTGGGTGTATTTCTACACTGCAATGGTATGGTCCTTTCTGGAAATTATGTAGAAGGAAAGCAAGCATGTATATACTTTGTGGAATTTGGGTGTATCTTTGAGCTAATGATAGTAGTTTTTAATTATAATATTAATTTCTTAAATTTTTGTTCACAATGATTTCCTTATTTTATTATATATGTCAAAGCTAATAATATTGAAAACCCCTTGAAATATATACTTAAGCACCATGTGGCACCTACAAGTAGAATAAAAGATCATTATTATTCAAGTTAATTTTATATTCATTACTTCAACTTGAACAAGAGTGTAGCAATCCTTGATTAGATTTATTAGAGGAATAACTTTTTTCCTACCCATGTAGTGGAGAAACTAAGGCTCTGTTTAAATCCCACGCCAAATTTTTACACCCTGTCACATCGAACATTTGAACGTCTGCATGAAGTATTAAATGTGGGTGAAAAAAATAACTAATTGCACAGTTTGCGACTAATTTGTGAGACGAATCTTTTGAGCCTAGTTTCGCAATGATTTGACAATGTGATGCTACAGTAAACATTTGCTAATGATGAATTAATTAGGCTTAATAAATTCGTCTCGCGGTTTACAAATGGATTCTGTAATTAGTTTTTATATTAGTGCCCAAATAATCCATGAAACACCCTGTATAATACCCGATGTGACACGCCAAATTTTTACACCTATGGATCTAAACACCCCCTAATTTAGCTGGGAGCCTGGGAGTTTGGACGTGGCAGTGCTGGACATTCATAATAGCTCATGACAATGATGTCTGTATACAAGTAGTTTAATTAATGTTGATGTGGTCTGTGGAAACATGCAATACACAATCATCAACCATATATAATATTATATACGCTATAATGTTCTGCTCCCCACAAGGTGGAAATATATATAGTTCTTTACATATTAATTACCTATATTATTGCAATCTTAATGCGATCTTATTACTAATGGAGAGAGCTAACCACCTTTTCGACGCAAAGAATAATACAAAACATACTTTGGATTAATGTAGGATGCAATGCAAATATGCAATTAAGTGCTTGCCACGACATCGACCTTACCTATCTAGTTTGACAATTAATCATTCCAAACAGTAATATATCTCAAGCAAGAACTACACATGTTATATTACAGGCCTAATTATAGCCCCTAGTTAAATTAAATTAACCCTCCAATCTGCCAACGCCGATCGATTAGATGATGTGACATGTATTCATGTGCTTGTTGCTATCATGGAAACCAAATTAGGTACAGACATCGTCGTTGCCAGTCTCTGGATCGGATATGATGCATCACTCCTTTTTATCATAAAGTTTTAAATTAAAGAAAAACGTACACTCAGAAATATTATCCCTAACACAAAATTTTCTACGAAGGAAAAGGAGTCCTCGTCACTAAAGCATTTACCAGAACAATCGTTGTCCAATATAGATCAAAGTGCAACGTATCTGCTGGAAGGGTCAAGTACTCAAGTGTAGTTCGTTTTACAAAATAATATTCCTAATTTTTCCTAATTGTTCACATATATCCTTTTCTTGTCAAAAAAGGATAGTTACAACCAGATACATGATTTCAGCAATATTGAGTTAAATTACTTGTTGGAAATTCACGACCAGAATATACTATCCAGGACAGCTCTAAATATCTATCTAAAAACCAGATACATGATTTCAGCAATATTGAGTTAAATTACTTGTTGGAAATTCACGACCAGAATATACTATCCAGGACAGCTCTAAATATCTATCTCATTGGTTGTGTACACCTCCTGTTGGTGTAAAGGCGAGTTTTAATTCATTATCTAAAAAGAAATATCTACCTACCAATCAATTAGTATTAATTGTTAGATCGAACCATATTTAGTTTACAATATTAAGAAATACAAATACAATATAAAGTAACTTAAATAAATTATTGGAATGAAAGGAAACAAGAAATTGCATCTGTATAAGAATTCAATTCTATATTTAAAAAAAATCATTTTTTCCTATAATAATAAATATTTGCAATTGTTGACGCAGAAGTGATAAATATGAATTATAAATTTATTTATATTGTTTCTCATGTTTAACTTGGAAGCAGTGTTATGGATAAGGCGTACTTAATACTTTTATGTTAGGCTTGGAGGTGCCCACCATATACCAAGTCTTATACGGAATCAAGCCTCATATATAAAACGTGTTCGGATAAGAAAAGAGAAGCAGAGTCCTACTTGGGCACGACAAGAACTACTCGTATTGTATCCATATACTACTACATATTCGGTTTTGTCATGCGGCCAAAATCGATTTGTGCATGCGGACGGATGGCTCGCTTGCGTCCAAAGGTATGCAAAAATTGGATTTTTGCATCCGGCTGGCGTAACCGCATGTGAAAAATCCGATTTTCGCATGCGGGCGCTTAAGCCGACCGCATGCGAAAAAAAATCATGAAAAAATAAATTCCCCAAAAGAACAAACCCTAGCCCACCGTCGTGGTCGTCGCAGCCGCTCCCGGCTGCCTCCTCCTCCTTGTCGTCGGTGGCAGCGCCAGGTGGGATAGGGATGGACGCTCTTGAGGTCGTCGAGCTGCCTGCCACCCGCCTCCTCGTCGGTGGCGACGCCGCCCGAGGTCGCCGAGCCGGCCGCTGCCTGCTCTTAGCCGCTCGAAGGAGAGGAGAGGAGAGGAAGAGAGAGAGGAGGTGAAAAAAAATTTGAAGTGGTTGAGAAGGAAAAGAGAGAGGAGGGGAGAAAAAATTGTGAAGGAGAGAGGGTATTTTCACATACGGACCACTTAAGAGGCCCACGTGCGAAAATTTATTTTTGCATGTGGCCTCTTAAGAAGACTGCATGCGAAAATAGGCTCATTTTTGCATGTGGCCCCTTAAGAGGATTGCCTGCGAAAAATAATTTTTGCACACAGGCCTCTTAAGGAGCTGTATGTGAAAATCAAAGTCAAAATTTGGAGACGTGACCAATTACGATCCGCCTGCAACCTATAGGGGTCCTCGTACAGAAAAATCATTTCTGTAGTAACGATACTTGGTTCTCTAGTTCTACTTGGATAAGGGGACACCCAAGGGTATAAATACATGACCCCCAGGAGAAGAGGGGACACGTCAATATAGACCATAACAGGCAAATACAGATATAGACAATTGAAGGCAAGTCGAGATACAACGAGGCAAGCCTAGACGGACCCAATATGGAGCCACAGAGATCAACAAGAGGGATCTATGACAACTTCTAATCTCGTCGAGTTCATATTCGAGGGAGCAGACTATACTAGCCATTGATCACATGTGAGAGCTTTACGCCACTAGGCTGATAGAGACTAGATTAGATCATCCTCAATTTTGTACTCGTGCGATACTGATATATGAAGGCAACATCGGCTTTGGTCAACAGGAGTAGAGCTATTACTCGTCCGTTAGAGGGGGCGAACCTGCATAAAAATCCATATCTCCCGTCTCTTTTACCCCAATCTCGCGTATATCCTGATACCAACGATCCCCATACTCTACAAATATCGTAGGCGGGTATAGCCCGTCGACAGAAGCTTTGTTAGTTACAACTAATAAAATTACAATCCGTGATGGACTAATTCGTTCTATATATAATTTCAAACAAAATATAAGGAAATGGCAAGGTTTGCTATGGAACGCTTAAAGTTTTTGGTTTTTCTCCTGGATAACGCAAAAAAATGACATGGCTCAAGGTCCAAAAAATTTAGTAATTTACTATAGGATAGAGTGGCTATTACTTTATTATTTTTGGACCAAACAAAGTGAGAAACAATTATAAAAGACAGTCTTTTGTCCGTAGGGTCAATAGCATGTAACCCGAGTGGATCTGATTCGAAGCATATTTTAATTTCTATAGTTTTTGAGTGGGATCAGGGGAGGGAATAGGGCTCGAGTTTGGTTTGAACCAAACCCAGCTGAGTTACATGTTACTGGGCCGAGGGGTAAACTTGTCTTTTTTATATGGTTTCTCTCTCCTTTTGACCCAAAAATGATAAAGAAAATGATCGTTGTGTACTCCAGTAAATTACTGGTCTTTTATGGTATCGTCGAGTCATGTCACATTGTTTGCAATTAATGTCTAGGAGTAAAAATCACAAACTTTGAGTGTCATATAACAAATTTTGCATAAAGAAATTAATATATATTTTTTAGAATGCATCAACTAGTGATTTACTCTTTAATTATCCAATTTGACAAAATGGTTTTGTGCTATCCAATATCCATAGTGTTCTCATGCTATTAGATTCTTAAGGTCATATACCACTTATCATTTGCATTGATCTATTGTCACGCCCCAAACTAGCCCCGAACGGAGGCCAGCATAAGGCGATCCAAATTAACCTGTATACCTGTATCAGTCCCAGGAAACAGTGCTGGTACAACAGGAAGATAGAGTATCACAACAACAGCGGTCTCTTTATTAAGAGTAAAATTACAACCAAGATTGGAACTGCGGACAGACCCCGAGTTCACAACTGCATTACAAAAAGGCGGAAGCGTAAAGGCGGAGACTAGCCCTAAGCCATAAGCAAAGCCTTGGGGAAAGGCCGAAACCCTACTACAGCTCGTAGTCTACTTGCTCTTTGAAGAACTCTTCTTTAGCAGGGTCCACCTCCTCGCCTTCAAGAACTAGGGGGGTATTTATATAGAGCAAGGGTGAGTACGGGAGTACTCAGCAAGTCAAGGGAATTAAGTGTTTGATGCGAGCCTCAAAGGAGAGCCAGTTATTTTTCACATTCGATTTTAGTTTAAACTTTCGGAAACAACTAAGTGAGTGCTTCTCAACGACACGGACGAGAAAGTGCGTCTCATTCGGCCGGAGCAGTGGAATTGTATGGATTGATTTTGTCGGCACGATAAGCTCCCTGCCAATCGTTTACCAACACCGGCTGCACCAACAGCCACAAGTCAAGCACGTCGGCACGAGAGGCTCCCTGCCAATCGTTCGCCGACACCAGCTGTACCAACAGCCACAAGTCAAGCACTGAAAGGATTTCTCACACCAACAGCAGTTCACAAAGTAGTCAACAAAACTACGCTAAGGAATCACCTCACATCCGCCCATGACCGTGGGCACGGCTGTTCGAACAGTTGTTAACCTCTGTAGAGGGGGTACACTTTACCCACACGACGTTACTAACCTCGGGTCACCCAGCCCGTGCCTCACAGCCACGTCTAGCGACCTTGAGGCTTTCACGACGAGGCATTTTGAAAGCCGACTCAGGGTCATCTTATGCCAACGGGAGGAGTCCCACGGACCAACACCAGGTTAGGTCCCAGACCATATTGTGCCAGGAAGCCCAGGGGACCTCCCCGACACCACCCCGGCGAATCCACTTGTCCCTTGGCATCAAGACTTCCCTGGCCTAGCTAGTTACTCAGCCAGGGGTGTCCCATATTACCCGTGTGGTCGTACTTGACATATGCTCGGATGTAATTCCCAAGGAATCGGTCCTTAAGGCGAGAACGGGAAGATCGTACCTCCAGTACGTCTCCCGCACCGCGAGTTTTAGAAACTCAATTTATTTTCAAGGCACCGACCCAAGTGTCGGGTTTTCCAAACATTTTGTAAACTCAAGTTTTACCCAGTTGATCATTTTAAATTTGAGGGGGAAACCTCGATATTCGTACACGGGGTGCGAATATCGAGACCTCACCGGAAGGGTGACAAGGGGGGTGTTAGGGTATTCAATAATCAAGGAGGTTAAATGCAGCAAGTGGGTAGGGCCTGTCGGTTGTATTGCAAACGGAGGCCAAGTGTTAAGTGTAACCTAAAGAATGCATACTTTGCGGAATCAAAATACTTAGTTTTAAATTATAGGTTCAATTGATCAAAGGTGACTTGCCTTGCTCGAGATCTTGAGCTTTTTCCTCGAAATCCACGCACTGCGAGTCTTCTGGCTGCGAAGCTACACGCGAAACGAGGCGACTCAACACAACGGTTAAAAAGGAAGCCCTATTAAAGACCACTAAGCATGCCTTTAGATAGATCTCAATTTTTGAGGAATTTTGGAAGTTGAACGGAGTCAAACGGACGAACGGTTGAGAAGATACGAATTTCCTAAGATTAATTGATTTTCTGTCTAAAGGAAAAGGAATTATTAATTCCCTTGAAAAGAAAATGAAGGAGGGACTTGAATTGGACTTTGTTTCGGATGGATTCGGCCCAAGGCCGAATCGGGCGCGGCCGGGCTACACAGGCCGGCGTGCGGGAGAGAAGGCCCAAGGCCGAGCGGCGCGCGGGGGAGATTGATGGGCCGGAGGCCGAGTGGCGCGGCCCAACGAGCAAGCGTGGGCGCGGCCGAGCGAGCGGGCCGGCGCGTGAAGGGAATGGCCCAAGGCCGGGAAAGCACGTGAGGCGGATAGGGAGGCCGACTGGGCCGAAGGCCGAGTGGCACGCGGCCTGGTCCGGCTTCCCGAGTGACTCGGGGCCGACTGGGCCGGAGAGAGGAGGGGGGCCGAGTGGGCCGAGGCGGGGCGCAACCCACGCGAGCGGCCAGACCGGTGGACCGAGGTCCACCGCGCGGCGCTAGGGCGGGACCCGCTCGTCAGCGGCTCGGTCCATGCGGACTGGGCGCACGGAGGGAGAGAGGGCAGTCGGCACTCGCGTGGCGTCGACGTGGCTGCCACGGAGGCCGGCAAAAGGGGGAAGAAGGGGGCGACCCCGGATCGACAGCGGGCGATGGCGGAGGGGCTCGGGACGGCGCTGCGCGAGCCCGGAGAAGGGGAAGACACCGGAGCGGAGAGGGGAGCGAGGGGAAGCGAGCCAACGACTCGGATCAGAGCGAGAAGGCGCGACGGCGGCCGGCGACGGCGACGCGGGGAGAGAGGGGAGGAGAGGGGCGGTGCCCGGAGGGGTTGAGGGGACGCTCAACGGCGGAGGGAGGCGGCGCACGAAGGCGGCGGAGCTAGGCTAACGGCCTAGAGGGGGGAAAGGACAACGGAGAGGGAGAGAGAGGGGAAGAGAGTTACCGCGGGGAGTAGCCGGCGAGGGGAGGAAACCAGCGGCGCGGAGCGGACACGGCTCGACTCCGGGCCGAGGGAGAGGGGAGAAGAGGACGCCCAGAGTCCCCTTCGCGTGGTCCTCGACCGACGGAGGACGGCAACGGCACGGCGGCGGAGGAAGGCGGCAGATGGCGGTTTGAGGGGAGCTCGGCGGTGGAAGGAATGGCGACAAAGAGAGGGGGAGAGGATTAAAAAGGGGAGGGCAAGGCGGTTCGGCGAGGTTGGTTCGGGGGCGAGGCGGTGGAGCTGCGCTGAGAGGGGACCGGCGCGCGCTAGCAACCGAACGGCGGCTGCCGGATGACGTCGGCGGCGGTCGGGGAAAAAGCAAAAGGGAGGGGGAGGAAAGGGGTGGGCCCCTTTGCCGAAACGGGCAAGGGCACGCGGAGAGAGAGAGAGCGCGCACACGATCTCTCTTGGCGGCACGCGCGCGCAGGGGCGGCGGGGCCGGGAGTGACGCCGGCGGCTCGGCGTGGCGCGGAGGCAAACGACACAGAGGGCAGCCCGGGGTGACGGCGGCGTCGTCCGGCCGGTCGGCCACGACGCACGGGCGCGAGACCAGGGGCGGACGGGGACGGAGCACCGGCGGGAGGCTGCGGGAGAGAGAAGCAGCGAGAAAGCGAGAGCGAGAGAGGGGACGGGAAAGATCGAGAGAGAGAGGTAGAGAGAGAGAGCGGGGCGCTCTCTCGCGCGGCACGTGCGTGCACGCCCAGCGCGTGGCCGCGCGGACTGGGCCGGGCTGCGCGCCCAGCGGGGAGGGGAGGGAAGGAGGTCGAAGGGGAGAGGGGCGAGGGAAATCGAGCCGAGCGGGAAAAAGGAGTGGACCGAGCGGGCGGCCCGGGAGAGAGAGGGAAAAGGGGGAAGCGGCCGAAGGTGGGGAGAGAGGGGGCAGGCCGAGCGAGAAGCCGGCCCGAGAACAGAGGGAAGAGAAATGGACTTCGACTGAGAGGGTGAGAGAAGGATTTAGGGTTCGGATTCGAAATCCGATTTCGCGATTTCTCCGGGATTGAGCTGAGAGGGGGAGACACGAGATCCAGGCACACAACAAGACTCAACCGAAGAGCAAAATTTTCGCAATTAGAGTTTTTAGGAATTAGGTTTTTCCGCTAACGCCATGACGAAACGGGCGTTACATCTATCCATTCACATCATAAGATAAAAAAATCTTCTTGTAACTATAATCAATAAGCCATGGAAATGTAAGGGTTTATGACTCATTTATAATCTTTTCAAGTACTCTATATGGGCAGATGGTAAAGGTGGAGCTACATGCCCGTGGTGAAAAGATACACACACATACACTTAGGTTTTTGCTAGATTTTAGGTGCCTGAAAATATGTAAATTTCTAGGCACCTAAAATTGCAGTGGTATGCAATGTGTAATTTTAGTTCTTTTTAACTTTAAATTTGTTGTTATATATGTTTTTCCTATTGTTTTATCTAAGTCTGGTTGTTTTTCATGTAATTTTGTAAGTTTTAATTGTAAGTCTATGTAATGTAATTTTGTAATTTTTCTAGGTTAGAATAATGCACTGTTCAATTTTTTGTTCTAAGAATGAAGATGCCTTGTTTAAGTAAGTACTTCGTAATAGAAGAGAGAGGAAAACTATTGGATGAATGTGGATGATTACATATGGAATGCCTAATTTTATTCTGAGCGCCATCAATCTCTTGCCTCTATGTATCATCTAGAAGGTTAGCTAGCTGGCCAAGCAAGCTCAAGTTGCACTCAAACTTGACTCAATGGCTCTTATAGAAAACTACTTAAAGCCAATTTTCTTTCAGAAAAGGAAAGTGATAAACTACTGACGTCTGTATTAACCAGGGATAAACATAATCGACTCTAGTAAATACAGAGGTTCGTATGAACAATTATTATCTTACTGGTATGCTTAAAAAGACTTTGGGGATGTAGAAAGGAGGCGGCACTTTAGAAGGCAAGGGGTGTAATCTTTATACTAAGGAGATGATCAAAAGGTATTTGCTTTTCATGTATGGTGATGCCATTTGTGAAAAAGAAGAAAAGGATCCTCCTTTTAGTGCTCTAGATTTCCAAATTCACATTCCCATCTTAAAAGTAGTGGGTGTGAAAAGCTTAACATGAGGAAAAAGAAAGGTTAACTAAAAGATAAGCATCTCTCTTGGTCATCAGAGACCCTAAAGCTTGGTGCTTTAGAATCCTGGGAAGATAATATATCTCCTGTCTAGCTAGAGCCCCCCCTCAACATCTGATCAGTAAAATACACAGAACAAGTGTAAGTAGGGAATTTGTCGTGTGTGGCTTTTCATAGATAAAAATTGACGACATCTGTTGAAACCTAAGAGATTAATGTACTATATATGCATACATATGCGTGTATCTCTCCAACCTTTGTGTGTCTCTCTCTCTCAAATCTTCCTTGCATGCTGATCTATTCTTTCCATACAGGCACCATACACTTAGATTAGTACATGTATCCCATAATGCTTTTTGTGTTTTTATCCCTCACATTTACTTTTTCTATCTTAAAAGGGGAGAAGAGCCATACTACTTTCTTCTCAAAAGCAGCACTGTCATCGATCTCTGTACGTATGTACATGCATGTATACGACTGCTGCCATATGCATTTTCGTACATGCATGTTTTACACATACCACACGATTATATATGAACATATAATAACCCACTGTATATATGTGTTACTGACGATATCTCTAGCTATATATGTATTGTTGTCCATTTCTGTTTTACTGGAAATTTTGCGTTCATCAATAAATTAAGAGGCAGCAGCTGGAAATAACATAAAAGGTGCAAGTATTATTGCATATGCCTACATATGTATACCATGCATTCTTAGCGAGTATGTGAGAGGGAAAATATTCACTTCATTTGTAAAAGAATATTATTTTGGAATATGTACAGTTTATGTAAGATAACTCTGACCATAATTATTATTTAGAATACAATTTTTGGGCATTTCAAAATTTATAATGAAAGCTTATTTACATAATATTAATTATACTTGTCGTCTAACCTTTTTATTTATAAAAAAATGAAGTGATCAAATTATGTAAGTATGTATAACACTGCGCCGGTACAACATTTTCATACCGTACAAGATCACCAAATAACAAAGCAAACCGCTAGCTAGCTTGCTTGCATCCATACTTATGTATATATGCCGCTTCTAGTTTAACTAATACATTAAATTAATACTAGTATATATGTACTCAATAATTAGTAGTACTTCCTCTGTTCAAAATATATAACGTCGTTGACTTTTCGCATAACGTTTGACCATCCGTTTTATTCAAAAAATTTATATAAATATTATTTATTTTATGATGACTTGTTTTATCATTAAATAAAATACAACCTTAACTTATACTTTTAGATATTTACGCTAAATTTTTGAATAAGACGAATGGTCAAACATTGTGAAAAAGTCAATGGTGTCATATATTTTGAAAAAGAGGTAGTATATGTTAAAGCCGGACATATACTCCACAACATGAAATAAATTAAATTAATTTATCTGGTTAACTAATTCTGGGTTAGGCCGAAAGGCAACATTCTTGACGAGGGTGCATGAGAATATTTCTATATGGTACATGAAGGGTCCCATGTATATATACATATATGATTTCCATTTGAAGGCAGCAGAGGCATATATATCTAGCTAGCTGTTTTAGTTATATATACTACCTATATTTTGATCAAATCCATTTCTACTCACACAATGAATTGATAAACAACTTTTATTCATTGGAAGTCAAGTTAGCTTTTCTATGTATGGCTACATATATACCAGATAAGATAGCCGTAGTAGTAATCCAGTTGCTGACATGATCGATAGATAGATCTGAAAGTTGAAGTTAGTATTGAAAAGTGCGTGCTTAATTAGTTAGCCAATTAGCTAGCTAAATGTGTGTGCTATCTTTTTCCCCTAGCAAGCTAGTGGGCTTCATGTGTTGTCACGATGGGGATATTAGTCTCGAGCTTTGTCCAATCCAACGATGATAAAGTGAGACGTCACAAAAGTGCACGCATCTTTAACACATATATATGCTATACGAATTGAGAAAAGGATGACACATTTTGTTCCTCTGTTTGTAAAAAGATGGTTTAATATTATATAGCATGACACGCTAACTATACCAGCCTCCTACTTTGCAAGTGCCACTATATAGCAATTGGACGAGCTAGTAGGATTGTAAGAATCAAACTGTGGGACAATAATTTAGTATCGAATTAAACTTGGACTAAATGAGTTAGCTATAGCCACATTTCTGCATAACTTCGAGGATAAATCTAGGTCAGTTTATAATGCGAGATTTTTCCGATTGCTAAAAAAAATTGAACTAAACAATGTGTAGATATCCATGTGAAATTTAGATGCCCCGAACGAGATACTTTAATTTCAATATCAGAGTAGCCTCATTTAAAATTTTGAGGACTCCAAAGAGTAGGAATCGTTTGATCGATCTCTCAAAGAACAGAATGCAACGTCCCTTTATATATATAGAGAGAGAGAGAGAGGGGGGGAGGGAGAGAGAGAGAGACGCGCGCGCATATATATATACATACATATACACATATATACATATGTATGTATATATATATATGTATGTATATATATATATATATATGTATATGTACGTATGTATATGTGTGTGTGTATATATATACATGCTTTTGCTCTAAATTTTCCTATCTCTTACCCTAATTTATATAGAAATTATATATTAAATCTACAATTAAATTTAATTGGCTATTATTAGAGTGCCAACTATGTTCTTCAGTATGACTTAATCTACACCTTATATTGATATTATTTTTGATATTTATTACCTTTCCAATATTAGCTTCTAAATTTAGCTTCTCTATGATTATCAGGCTCTGATACCACTTTTTCCACTTTACCTTATAGATTAAGACTTAAATGTCTTCAACACTTACACAAATATTTGAAGTGGTGCAACTATTCTATATGCTGAATTACTGTTTACTACTATTCCTAGTGCTGAATTACTGTTCACCGTCGCTTTTTTGGTTACTATTCACTCAAAAAATTTTCTTAAATTTTTAGGATCTTTGTAGGGTGGCGAATCCAAAACAGCCGGCGTTTGATTCAGAAATTTTAAAGTCCTAATCGGTACTCGTTGTATGGCTCACCTATCTGCCTTTCTATAGAAGCAACTAATTTCATATATCCCTAGTCATATTTGACCTAGCTAAGAGTTTACCATCTCCCCAGGCAGTTCCACCCGAAGGGAACACTTCTCTACGAATACTGGTTCTCCAGACGCCTATGCAAGATGCAGGCTAAAAACGAGAACAACCGAAAAGTTTCTCCTATAGGGTCCCTAGCATAAACACTTATCTAGAACATACAGACAGGGATACTTAAAGAAAATTACTTCATATTAAACAGGTAGGCTTACATACGGTTTTTTCTTTCGGAAATCCTGAAGATAGATACAAACAAGTTCTGCTTATCTTACACAGTTTTATATTACAACTCCTTGCTTTAATATATTATGCAAGATAGATTAGAGGAACTACTGCTAAGAAAGGTGGAATGAAGGATGAGAGCACGCTGATAGCTTTGCTTTGGATGACGTCTTACCCCAATTTATATAGAAATTATATATTAAATCTACAATTAAATATATATATATATACACACACATATACACACCGATACTCCTTCCATTCCAAAATGTACAACATAAATATTTTGTTTTCGATGTCTCATAATACAAAACGTGCAAGCACGTATGCAATTAACTAGCACATTTTCCTCTACTAAATTCATTTCTTTAAGTCCTTCATCCTTGAAATCTTCTATCTTATTGGGTGCATGCATTGTACTTGTTAGGGTAATCCAAATAAGAAGGTGATAAATTTTTTTTTTGGTCTTTGCATTAGTGATAGTTGTGTCTTATATATATATATATATATATATATATATTTTGGAATGGAGGGAGTATGTGTTAGGCCTGACATTTTATCTATATATATAAATGTTACGTCACATTTAATAATAATAATAATAAACTAGTTGTATAATAGGTTGTAGATTTAGCTAATTATAAAGACGACATCCTTCTCTTTTAGTATAAGTTTTACATAGTAATAATCACAGAGATAAGAACGTGGTTCGTAGACTATACTCGTATAATAGGTTGTTGATTTAGCTAATTATAAAGGCAACATCGTCCTTCTCTTTAAGTATAAGTTTTACATGGTAATAAATCACAGAGATAAAAATGTTGTTTTTTTCTTTTTTCCCATGGTTTTAGCCTCCTAAGGCTATGATCTTGTAAATTTCTTTTGTTTTATCAATACAAAACTTCGCACACTCTTATACGGGTTTTTTAAAAAAAATGTAGTTCAACTGCGCATACTCCTGACAAGTCTGAAGGAAACTGCAACTTGCAGGAGGAGCTACAAATCAAATGTCCAATTTTTTTTAAGAAATATCGGACGGCCAAATGTTTCAGTGACCGTCAGTACAACATCAAGTTATACACGACGAAACAAAACAACCAGCCTATGAAACATTCAAATATTTTATGACACACAGTAAAAACACACGTTGAAACATATTGTCTTCATGTATGAAACATTGAGTTATTATTATTTGAAGCATATATTTTTCTTTCATAAGAATATAATCATGTAATATCTTGTTGTAAAGATTTAATTATAACGAATTTAACGGTGTGATCAAATTGTTGATCGGATAAATAGTTTAGGAGAAAATTTATTTTAAAGATTACTAAATACATGCATGCATGTATAGAGTGGAGAGAGAGCTAGTAGAATGGAATGAGAGAGAGTAGGGGCATGAGCCTCCGATACTTTGTCGGTGAAATATTAAGTTATACGTGATGAAACAAAAAATTTAGTTAGTAAAACATTCAATTTTTTTAAACACAATGAAAATACGCATTGAAACATATCGCTATTATATCTGAAACATTACATTTTAACAGTTTGAAACATATATTTTTCTTTCATCAAAATATAATAATATGATATCTTATTATAGAAATATAATATAACAAATATAATAATATGATCGAATCGTAGATTAAAAAAGTAGTTTAGAAAAAAAAAGTATTTTGAAGATTACATAGGTGCATGGATGGGTATCCACGTGCATGAATTGAGTGGATAGAAAGCAAGGAAAACTAGATGTCCGGAGTTTTCACCGCATCGGACGGCAGATGCAAACCATTTTCTGCAACTTGTAGCTGGTTTTCATCTCGAAGCCTTGTGCGGCCAATCGATATTGTATGAATTAATGAGGGGCTATATACAAGGAAGAGCCTACCAAAACCTCTGAGACGGGGTTCAATTCCTTTGGTGATTCTGGTTGCATGGCGGAAGGAGCGGAATGCCCACGTGTTTGTTCTCATCTTATAAGAAACCCGTTTGTACTGGATCGAAACTTAGCATAGTACTTCTCGATTGATTAAATTAAATTAGAGAAGGTTGTGATTGGTTGAGAAATGAAAGTAGATATGAAATTTGAATGGTGAAAAATTATGATTGATTGAGAAAAGAATATAGGTGAAAAAATTGTTATATTTTGCAGTGGTACATAAAAGATCTTTCCATACGATCAAAACTCATTTTCCCATACTATTGGGCCACCCGTCTTCCCCTAGATGTTTGTAAAAATCAAGGTATTTTACACGAGGACGGCACACCCACGTGCAAAAATCAATTTTTGTGGGTGGTCAGTTATGTTGTCCGCCTGCAAAAAAAAATCACGAAAAATCCCCAAAACCCAAACCCTAGCTCCCATCCGTCGTTGCCGCCGTTGTCGTGGTCATAGTCCGTCGCTATCGTCATCGTCGTCGCTGCCACAGCAATCAACGCCACTCTAGAGGCCGATGGCGGCGGATCCGCCCCTCCCGAAGCCGGGGGCAACATATCCACACCTCCCAAAGCCAAGGACGGCGGAAACCCTAGCTCCCCAAGCCGACTGTCACGCCTCAAACTAGCCCCGAACGGAGGCCAGAATAAGGCGATCCAAATTAACCTGTATGCTTGTTCCAGTCTCAGGAAATAGCGCTGGTACAACAAGAAGATAGAATATCACAACAACAGCGGTCTCTTTATTAAGAGTAGAGTTACAATCAAGGTTGGAACTGCGGACAGACCCCGAGTTCACAACAGCAGTACAAAAAGGCGGAAGCGAAGACTAGCCCAAAACCACAAGCAAAGCCTTGGGGAAAGGCCGAAACCCTACTACAGCTCGTAGTTCGCCTGTTCCTGGAAGAACTCCTCATCAGCAGGGTCCACTTCTTCGTCTTCGAGAACTGGGGGTTATTTATATAGAGTAAGGGTGAGTACGAGAGTACTCAGCAAGTCAAGGGAATTAAGTGTTTGATGCAAGCTTCAAAGGAAGGCCAGTTATTTTTCACATTCGATTTTATTTTAAGACTTTCGGAAACAACTAAGTGAGTGCTTCTCAATGACACGGACGAGAAAGTGCGTCTCATCCGGCCGGAGCAGTGAAATTGTATCGATTGGTTCTTGTCGGCATGAGAGGCTCCCTGCCAATCGTTCACCGACACCGGCTGCACCAATAGCCACAAGTCAAGCACGTTGGAACGAGTGGCTTCCTGCCAATCATTTACCGACTCCGGCTGCACCAACAGCCACAAATCAAGCATGTCGGAACGAGTGGCTCCCTGCCATTCGTTTATCGACTCCGACTGCACCAACAGCCACAAATCAAGCACGTCGGCACGAGAGGCTCCCTGCCAATCGTCCACCGACACCGGCTGTACCAATAGCCACAACTCAAGCACTGAAAGGGGTTTCTCACACCAACAGCAGTTCACAAAGTAATCAACAAAACTACGTTAAGGAATCACCTCACATCCGCCCATGACCATGGACACGGCTGTTCGAACAGTTGTTAACCTCTGCAGAGGGGGTACACCTTATCCACACAACGTTACTAACCTCGGATCACCCAGCCCGTGCCTCACAGCCACGTCTGGCGACCTTGAGGATTTCACGACAAGGCATTTCGAAAGCCGACTCAGGGTCATCTTATGCCAACGGGAGGGGTCCCACGGACCAACACCAGGTTAGGTCCCAGACCATACTGTGCCAGGAAGCCCAGGGGTCCTCCCCGACACCACCCCGGCGAATCCACTTGTCCCTTGGCATCAAGATTTCCCTGGCCTAGCTAGTTACTCAGCCAGGGGTGTCCCATATCATCCATGTGGTCGTACTTGACATATGCTCGGATGTAATTCCCAAGGAATCGGTCCTTAAGGCGAGAACGGGCAGACCGTACCTCCAGTACGTTTCTCGCACCGCGAGTTTTAGAAACTCACTTTATTTTCAAGGCACCGACCCAAGTGTCGGGTTTTCCAAGCATTTTGTAAACTCAAGTTTTACCCAGTTGACCATTTTAAATTTGAGGGGAGACTCGATATTCGTATGCGGGGTGCGAATACCGAGACCTTACCTGAAGGGTGACAAGGGGGTGTTAGGGTGTTCAATAATCAAGGAGGTTAAATGCAGCAAGTGGGTAGGGCTTGTCGGTTGTATTGCAAACCGAGGCCAAGTGTTAAGTGTGACCTAAGGAATGCATAGTTTGCGGAATCAAAATACTTAATTTTAAATTATAGGTTCAATTGATCAAACGTGACTTACCTTGCTCGAGATCTTGAGCTTCTTCCTCGAAATCCGCGCACTGCGAGTCTTCTGGCTCCGAAGCTACATGCGAAACGAGGCGACTCAACACAACGATAAAAAAGGAAGCCCTATTAATGACCACTAAGCATGCCATTGGATAGATCTCGATTTTTGAGGAATTTTGGAAGTTGAGCGAAGTCAATCGGGCGAACGGTGGAGAAGATATGAATTTCCTAAGATTAAATGATTTTCTGTCTAAAGGAAAAGGAATTATTAATTCCCTTGAAAAAGAAAAAGAAAAGGGACTTGATTTGGACTTTTATTTTGGGCGGCTAGGTGCGGCTCAAAGGAAAGCAACGGGCGCGGCCGGGCAACACGGGCCGGCGCATGGAGGAACGGCCCAAGGCCGAGTAGTGCGCGGGGGAGGCCGACAGGCCGGAGGTCGAGTGGGCCGAAAAGGAAAGGAGACCGAGTGGCGCGGCCTGGTCCGGCCTCCCGAGTGACTCGGGGCCGACTGGGCAGGAGAGGAGGGGAGGCCGAGTGGGCCGGGGCAAGGCGCGGCCCACGCGAGTGGCCGGACCTGTGGACCGAGGTCCACCGTGCGGGCGCTAGTGCGGGACCCGCTTGTCAGCGGCCCGGTTCACGTGAGCTAGGCGCACGAAGGGAGCGAGGCAGTCGGCGCTCGCGTGGCGCCGACGTGGCTGCCACGGAGGCCGGTGGGAGGAGGACGAAGGGGGGAAGGCCGAGATCGACGGTGTACGACGGCGGAGGAGCTCGGGATGGCGCGGCGTGAGTTTGGCGAGGGGAAAGGCACCGGAGTGGAGAGGGGAGAGAGAGGAAGCGAGCCAACGGCTCGGATCCGCCGGAGGAAGGCCGGAGGTGGCGGATTGCGGCGGCGGCTGACGCCGGCGGGGAGAAGAGGGAAATGACGCCGGGGCGGAGGGAGAGCGATTCACCGGAGAGGGAGCACCTACGCAGGTCGACGGACGCGTTCCAAGCGTCGGGAGGGACGGAGCGACATCGGAGAGGGCGGGCGACGGCGCGAGGGGCTCGGCACCGAGCGGCGGCGAGACGGCTAGCGGGGGCGGCCGCGATGGCGCTAACGGCGGCTCTACTACGTCTACGAGCACGGCGGGGAGCTAGCGAGCGGCCTAGGAAGGAGAGGAACGGAGGGAGACGGAGGGTGAGGGTGTACCGCGACGAGGGGCTTGCCGGGGAAGAAGGCCGACGGCGCGGGGGTGGGCTCGGCTCGGCTTCGGGCCGAGGGAGAGGGGGAAGAAGGGCGCCCGGAGTCCCCTTCTCGTGTCCTAGCGCTGCAGACGACGCCACGGCACGGGCGGCGGAGAGAGAAAGGAGCTCGGCGGTGGGGCAACAATGGCGGCCGAGAGAGGGAGGGTGCGGGTTAAAAGAGGGCGCAAGGTCGATGGAGGTGAAGGCGGTTCGGGTGAGGTCGGTTCTGGGGCGAGGCGGTGGAGTCGCGCGGAGAGAGAGCGCTAGCGCTCTCCGGCGCTAGCGGCCAAGCGGCACAGCGATGACGTCGGCGACGGTCGAGGGAAAAGGAAAAAGAGACGGAGAAAAAGGGCAGCGGTCTCCTTGCCGAAACGGGCAAAGAAACGCGGAGAGAGAGAGGGCGAGAGAGGGAGCTGCGGCTCTCCCTCTTTGGCTGCACACGCGCAAAGCGGCGGGGCCGGGCGATGGCGTCAGCGGGGCAGCTTGGCGCGGCGCGGAGACAGGGCGGTTGCTGGGGCAGGTGGCGGCCAGAGAGGTGGCGTCGGCGTCGTCCGGCTGGTCGGCCACGACGTGCAGGCGCGGAAGCCAACGGCGGGAACGGGAAACGGAGGACGCCAGCATGAGACAGCGGGAGAGAGAGAAGCAGCGAGCGGGAGCGAGGAAAAGAAAAGAATGAGAGAGAGAGCGGGACGCTCTCTCGCGCGTCGCGTGCGGCGCACGTGCGCGCACGCCCAGCACGCGGCCGTGCGGACTGGGCCGGGCTGCGCGGCCCAGCGGGGAGAAGGGAGTGGACCGAGCGGGCGGCCTGAGAGAGAGAGGGGGCAGGGGAAGCGGGCCGAAGGAGGGGAGAGAGGCGAGGGGAAGATGGGCCGAAAGAAAAACGGCCCGAGGAAAGCGAGGGAGGCAAAGCAGACTTTTTCTGAGAATTGGATTTGAAGGATTAGGGTTCTGATTCAAAATTCGATTTCGCGATTTTCTCCGGGATTGACCTGAAAGGGGAAACACGAGACCAGGCACACAACAAGACTCAGCCAAAGAGCAAAATTTTCGCAAATAGAGCTTTTAGGAAATAGGTTTTCCCGCTAACGCCACGACGAAACGGGCGTTACACCGACATTGTCGTCGCAGCCGTCATCGCCGCTGCCAAGTTCCCCACCATTGCTCCTGCCGGCCGTCGGCCACTCGGTGAGACAAAAAGAGGGAGGGAGGAGAGGATAAGAGGGGAGAGGCAGAGGAGTGGAGGAGATAAGGGATAAGGGAGGTGTAGGGAGGAGATAAGTATGGATTTGGTTTTTATAGTTTGTTGTGAGTTGTGACTAGCAAAAATGTCTGTACGCTACAACAGGTGAAGACAATTTTTACGATTTGATAAAAACTCTGTCAATTTAAACGATAAAACAAAAAAGGACAAACAAAACAATAGCAAAACAAAGTCAAAAATTATATATAGCATTGAACCCGGTTGCGCTTGCTTCATGCGTCATCACACGAAGAATCCCTTATATACACCTTTTCATAGCCTCACAAATCGATTGGGTGGCTATTCCATAAGTTGACGCATCTGTATTTTGCTATACATAATGGACCAAAGATTGAAATTTTGATTATTCAATTACTAAAAGTTTTTTTTACCATAGATGAAAAATATTTGCAAAGTAACAAACTTGTCACATACAGAGATTATTTATGAGGAAAGAAAAAGGAGGAAAAAAAAGAAGGACGAGAAAAGAGAGGAGATTGGAAGGAGAGGGAGAGGACCATGATTATCAGGAGAAAAAGAAAAGGAAAAAAGGGAGAGAAAAAAAAGATGTCGATCGGGGAGAGACGCGCGCGGCACCGAGTGGAAGCGTGCGGGATGGGGCGGCAGGATGGTGTGGGCCGGTTGGGTTGGGTTAGGATAGGAGTGTATAATAGCTATTCTAGACTCACGTCGAATTAGATACAAACAATATATAACTAACTTAAACACGGATGACGTACCAAAATTCTGGTACGTCATGCGAAAATAGTAGAGATTTTCGCAGGTGGGCCTCTTAAGGAGGCTCGTTTGCGAAAATAGCTTTATTTTTACATAGGTCGTTATAAGATGACCTCCTATGAATATCAATTTTCGCAAGCTGTCCTTGACCCACCTCCGGGAAATCGATTATTGCATGTAGATGCCATTACAGCCCGCTTGGAACCTGTAGGGGGCCTCATTCGCAAAAATCAATTCTGTAGTAGTGTTGGGACAAATTTTGAAGCCCAGAAATTGTTATATTTTAGAATCCGTGAAAACTTGTTATGCCTTTGTAATAATCCGTGAAAACTTGTTGCTCATTTCTCTAGTGTAAATAGGGAGGCTTCGCCCTCCTTGTAAAAAAAAGAAAATTTTCCAAACCCCCAGGTTTTGGGGCATCCGTAACATACCCTAGGTTTTGTGATTTGTTTCATGAAACCCCATGTTTTAGGACTAACTGTTTCGTAAAACCCCAAGTGCAAGTTTATGTAGTTCATTTGGCTGATATTTGGCTGATATATTTATTCATAATAATTGTAAAAGAAATGTATTGAGATATCTTTTAGTACTTATAGACATTAGCCATTTTTAATAAGCACCGATTATTTGTGTATATATGTAACCGGTTATTGTGTCATTATTAGTTTGGATTATATCGAGTTTTTCAATAGTGTGTGTAAAAGTAAGAAAAAAATAATAAAGTAGATAATAGTGACATGTTTTGAGTCAACTAATGTAAATTTATATGAAAATAGTCGTATATATAATAATGAAATATAAATGTTTTATATAAGTCTGGGGGTTTTGGAACATTTTGTTCTAAAACATAGGTTATTTGAAACAAATAACAAAACTTAGGGTCTTATGTTACTGATACCCCAATACCCAGAGTTTGTAAAATTTACTCAGAAAAAAAAAACACCGAACCTTGTTATACTTACGGTATTATTATTAGCCACCTGGTGATAGTTATCACATCGGTCGGTTAAAAGAGCCGACCCAGCATAAAATACTCAATGTGAATATTTTACAGTTAGGATTAGGACAATTTGGAGATAATGGGCTACTTCTCTTTCAACTTTCATGACAATTTGCCTTTCCCAAACCTTTCCAAAGTGCTGCACCCTTTTTACAAACTCAAGACAAGTGCCTTTGGTAAAGATAGGCCACCTTTCCCCTGTTAACCTTAGCAAGAAACTTCAAACTTGTATGGAGCAGTATTTTTTTTATTATTTTAATTTGTTAGGCTAGCCATATGCGTTAATTTGTAGACTTGATTGGTGCTACTGAAAGCATTTCAAATGATCCTTTTGCAGGTTGGAAACCAACACTATCACAGGCTGCCTGTGGGCTAGCAAGTAGCAAGCTAGTACTGATGCTTGTTTCTTATTCTACTTTGTTCTCTATATATTCGCAGAGATTGATCGATCTAGCTAGCTTACCCGTCTTTGCTAGTTAGCTAGGCATCTAATCATCAATCTAATCCCTTAGCCTCCAAGTATGTAAACACTATTTCCAATAATTGTATCAGATGAGTAGATGACGAAGTCCTTTTTGTTTCTCAACATACCTTCCTTTGTAGTGCTTGGTAAATACATATTGAAGTAGTGTAAGGGGTTATATGAGATTTATACTCCATGTGAAGAGCTTGAGATTCAAGAAGCTGAGTAGCCAGCTGATAAGAATAAGAATATAGAAAAGCTAATTTTTTCAGTTTTTGTTATGGATTCTAGTTTATTTTTTGAATTCTATAACTATAGTCTATCGATTTTCATAATCTAGATAACAATCTGGACTGGGAGAGCTGGAGATATTGAAAGAAACTACAACTGCTAGAATTAGCTCTCCAAATAGGGCATTAGAATCGGTACCTGCTACCTGCTACTACGCACAAGGCCATCAAAGATGGTTAAATAAAACCATCAAAGACAATAGTTATGCGATATCTATTATATACTAAAAGTCCATTAAACTTCCTACGAACGCTCATAAGCCTTCACGTGATATTCTATAAATGCTCCTAAATCGTCATGTGGCATTCTAATAAAATTAGAGAAATTCTTAAAATTCTGAGAGAAAAACAAAACATCTAGCTGTTGATTTTCATTAAATTTGGTGGACCCATTATTTACAATCATTAGATTTACCTTTCAAAAATCCATCTGCCAAACTGGGCCCACCTAGCCGGTAGATACGTACACATACGTACGTACTTCACTTTTTTTTTTCAAAAAACTACGTGCTTTACTCACCTGTACCCCCCCTCCCAATTCTTTCCTCCTCTTTTTCACCTATTTCTTCTTTATTAGTTAAAAAGCAAAAAAAGTTAAACAATTAAGCTTTATACAACTAATTTTTATTCGTTTATATCTTTAAATTATTTATGACTAAATTTATAGTTGAAGATCAAATTTTACTATAATTCAACTGTGAAAAGAAATACCATTTGGGTTATATTTTCTGACTTTTATGTGCCATTCAAGCAATTATAAAAAATATAAAATAATAATAATAATATAAAATAATAATAATAATAATATAGATTTTATGATCGTACATAACGTCATAATAATTAAATTAGATCTACAATCATAAAAGTATTATGAGTAATATTTCCAAAATATATTAGTTAGAGAACAAAAGTTATGCTAAAAAAAATAACTATAACATCTAAATTATACAACTAATATTTGATTCTCTTTTTTTAGATTATTTTACATTAAAGACCCATACCCACTTTAATTCAACTTTGAAAAGAAATATATCACTTTAACGCTATATTTTCTGACTTTTACGTGCCACTCAAACAATATAAAATTATGAAAAGATAATGATAAAGATTTTATCACCGTATATAACATCGCAATAATTAAATTAGATCTATAATGATAAAAGTAAAAATAACCTAGCTCTGAGTAATATTCCAAAAAATTACTCCTTCTATTCTAACATTACAATAAGTCAAAATAACATTATTATATTTGGAGTGTTCATATTTTTAATATGAAGGTTCTGTAGGAAAAGATGAGTAAAAAGGGTAGATTTTAATCAATCAATAAAGATTTTATTATACTTTTTAGTTCATAAAGTAATAGCAATTAAAACACTATAACCAGTAAAAATATTATTATAATTATATGCACGTGTACTCTCTCCCCTTCAACTCTCTCTTCCTCTCCTCTCTCATTTAATTCTTTCATCTTCTAATTTTTAACTAATTAATAAAAATGATCAATATTAGAAATGACAGAACCAACTATATTATATTTTTAACTAAATTATAATTTTTAAGATTATAATTCCTCTGTAGCATTATGAGTTTCTCCGCATATTAGTGCATATATAATCCAAACTAAGGTAGATTGGTTGAAAATTTATATTTGTTACTATTAAATTTAAATATTTGGATTCATGTGAAGTGGGTATTTTATTTTAAAAAAGATAACGTAGATCACGCATATCACAAGGAAGCGAGATTTACAATATGTCTATGTTAATTTATATATAAGTATGTAACAACTTGAGTCAATCTGAACTAACTAAAAGGAGAAATAACTTGATGGTACAAATAAAATATATTTATTAAAAATAATAGTTCTTTAGGATTTATTTAAAAAGTCACTCAACATTCAATTAAGCAAGACAAAACACCTTACTTTTAATTTACACTCAATTTGTTAGGCACGTTTTTCAAACAAACTAAATCTAACTCCATAATGAACAAATCATTGATAATTATTTATATGAATATATTAAATATTATATATTTTAAAAGCTAACAAATAATTTGGAAAAATTATCTAAGCAATATTGATGAAGAAATTTATGGAGAAATAGTACTTTTGAAACATGACAGGTGTCATCCGATTGATATTCCGCCTATATAAGTTTTTAAATCGCAACCTATAGTACACGCCCACGCGGATGCGCGGGCTACCTTCCTAGTTGTACTTAAAATTAATTGAGATGGTTCAAAAGAAACCGTCTAGGTTGAGTCCATGATCAAGTTTTTGGTTTTGTGTAAGGCCTAACAGGGGCGTACCTACGTACTGTACTTACCTCGATGCAACGGACATCAGGTAAGATATCCATTCTAGCTATTTTAGATTATTTTAATTAAAAGATTACATGAAAATTATACTATTATAATATAGTGGACTCCGGGTAATTTTTTTCTGGGTTTGCCACTTAGACCCAAAGAGTATGAGATCCTTAACTTTGGATTCAGATTTGGGTGCTCTTATTTTCTTCTTAATTTACTATTTTCTTTGTTCAAATTATAAGGCCTGTATTTTTTACACGTTTTTTAATAATATACTTCGACCATTAATTTATTCCATGTTATATTTTTGACGAATATAAAATTAGCATCACATGAAAGTAATTTAAAATAAAAATCTAATGATATAACATGCATAATACTTAGCATAGATATGGTTAAGATGATTAGTCAAAAATACCGAGTTTGATTTTTCTTAAAAAGTGAGAGCCCTATAATTTGGGACGGAGGGAGTATATCCCCTTAAATAATTGGCACTAGCACTATTCAATTTCATATTTTTGACTATTTCTTTTTCATCAAAAAAATAATTATAAATTCTTAATTATAAGTATGTTATATTATACATTATTATATATTGGAGTTTGTAACGTCACAATATAAGCATTCAACTTTCATTCATCAAATCCAGTTATTCCAAAGTAACTTGTGGTCAAAATGAGATGACAATAGTCAACAATATCATTCTTTTTTAATCATAACAATATATAATGGAGGGAGTAAACCGGTTTATTCATCCTTGTGGTATTCCCCCCTCTCCCTCCTTTTTTTTCTTCGCGTCATGCACTAATGGTACTTGACCAAGAGTACCAGGGAATTTAAGCAAAAGTAACCAGAAAAGTCACCATTTCTGAATTCTGATGTATACCTTGCAGTCCTTTGCTGCCTGAAAGTGTTATAGTTAAACCGTAAAGTCTATTGTTCCAAAAGCATATGCAGTTATCTAGCTAGCAAGCCAATTTCCCAAACCTCTCTGGTATATGATCTCGTAGCTACTTCCATATCTGATCAGACCTTTACAACCTACTAATTAGTGAGATAATAGCTTGCATCCATGCAAAATGCAAATGGAGCAGAAGACAGTATAGCCAATTAGTAGTATGCAGACACAGTTTCCACACAGTGCCAGGCTTTGAGGAAAAGGTCCTTCATTCTCTCATTCAATATTCTTTCTTCTTTCACCAAAGTGATCGAGCTATCGAGGAGGGATTAGCTATACCTACTTAATTAGCTGCTACTTCTTGGATCTCGTTCATGCACGCAAATTTCTTGTCACAGTTCAAGTTTATCAATCAATGAGAGACAGCATGAAAGAGGTTTTTGAGGGATCCAAGAAATCGATCACCTTGTTTGTGCGTTTGCTAGGCCCAGTTCTTCTCATCTTAGTTCTTTGTCGTGCTATTTGTAGAGTTCTGCTGAATGATTAGAGCTACTAACCATATGCTTTAAACGAAATACCTAAGAACTGGAGTATATATAGCTCTAACTTTTCTTAATTGTCACAACAAAATGAAGTTGAGAGTTGTTTAGTTCAACCTCATCGGGGTGGTTTAGAGAGGCTTTCTAATTAGGCCCAGCCGCCCAGGTGAAGAAGCAAGCCTGGGCTCTACTGGACTCGTATGGACCGTTGGCCTATTCGTGCTCTTTGAAAGGCCCATAAATCCAAAAAAAAATACGGCCCAATTGAGTTCGTTCCTACCAAGCACGGGGCTGCCCGTTCCCGCCATCTCCGCCGCCGTCTCTGCCCCACGGCGGCCCGACCGGCGGCCACGCCGTCTGCTGCTGCTGCCACTGGTACGAGCCGCCGCCGCCTCCAGGCCTGAGGTTGTACGAGCCACGGCCACCGCCGTTGTCCACCCCTGATGACGTCCCGTAGCCGCCGCCGCTCCACTGGTGCCGCGTCGTCGTCTGGCCGTGGCCGATGGCTGTGGCGCCGCTCCCTCGCCCCCTCCCGTACCTGCTGCTGCTCCACGACTGCCGCGTCTCGGCGGCAGGGGAGACGGCGATGGCGACGGGGATTCTACCTCTCCCTCGGCCCAGCCACCCCGTACCGGCGCTCCTGATCTCCTCGCGCGGCGGCGGCGGCATGCTCGGCTTCCAGCAGGGCGTCTCCGGCATGCTGCTCTGCAGCCTCTGCTGCTGCACGCTGCAAGAAAGCATCGGGATTATACAGTAACATAATATACATCTGGATGACATGATCGAGCTCGATGGGGTGTCAGAGAGTTTTTACTTGGGTACGGAATTCGCAGGATGTCTCGAGTACGGGTGCGTGTGCCAGAGCGGCCTAGCAGAAATGTCAGCTTCAGTTACACTCTGCACAACACACCAGTTAGTTGCATTGCATAGATGATGATGAATTGATGATGGTAACAATTTGGCAAATGTGCAGTGAAATTAATAGCAGGAAATGTCTGAGTTTTGCTTACAAACCTTGTCAGGCACTGTGACATTGTGAAGTAGCCTTGTGGCTGGCTTCACTGCCTTAGGGTTGAAGAACTTTGCTGATCTGAAACATACACAAGATTCGTCATAATTTAAAACAGCAAAGATCAACAACATGCATGACAGAATACGAACGATAAGATTCAAGAGAAGACTCACATTGACAGGTCATTTTCTATGGGAGAGCTACAGAATCCATTGTTGAAGTCATCATCGTCAGCCGACAGCCATCCTCCAATTTCACTATGGAGAAAAAAACATATCCGCATGAGTTCAAGATATCTACTTCAGATTGCAGCAGTTCTAAACCAGGTCATTTGGGCCTAATTTGCATGTACCTTGTAGCGGGATCAATTGGAAGCTTTTGCAGTGAACGATCTGATGTTTGCGCAAATGCTTCATTGTTCGCAAGGGCATTTGAGTTGCTCAGAAAGATCTTCTCTTGCCGAACAGTGTTGCGTTTCAACTCATGCACCTGTTTGTAGCAACCAGAGGGGATGATTACCCATCTATCTCGGTTAAGCAAAAGTTTGTGCAATATTTAGCATGGATGGCATCAAATTGTTTTACCGCAAGGTCTTTCTCTACTGTTTTGGTGACTGAAAGGAGCAGCTTGTCATCTATGAATGGCAACTTGGGAATGCCCTGAAAACAATTGTTTTACTGAAAATTAGCATCCGACTCTTGTTCTGCTAGATCAGACTAATTTGGAAATATCAAGTAATTCAGTGCAAATAGCTAGTGCACTTACTTGCCACAAGTAACGTTTCCCATCAGTGTCAATATCCAGCTCTGTTGACAAAAAGCAAAAAGAATTACATTTACTAAAGCAGAACAATATCATTATTATTATTCTCTCTGACAGCATATCTTTTTAAAATAACAAATAATCCTGATAGATTTACTTATATATACACATATATTTACATATACCAGATGGATAAAACGCTTGTATCGTGGACTCATCACAGTCCATCAGTTTGCTGTAACATCTTGGTAGTGCAAATGAGCTGCAAAAAGGGAAAATGGTCGATCTTAGAAAATTGAAATAAACAATTGCATGGGAGAATAAGATGCATGCTAGATTATCAAATGTGCCTTTCTGGTGGCAGAACTGCCATGAGCTGATCAAATGGCTTCAATGGTTTGTCTAAGGTGAACAATATCTTGAACCGGGAAAGACCTTTGACATCAGATGCAAAAGGGGCATAATAAAATGGATAGTACCTGAAAGGGAAAAGGGGAATAAAATGAAACTTTAAACTTCAGCTTGTACATACATCACGACTAGTAAATAGTAAGTATCAGTGGCACCACAACATTTATTGAATTTAGTTGTAAGTCCGATGATTCCCGTCATTCAGACACATGAGCAAATAAATATTCATTTCGGAGATATCATTTTACCAACTCCATGATGGCACATCAGCAAAGTAGTAGCATAGTACCCAACAAAGTCCTTCTAAATACTTTTGGACCTAGCTCAGCAAAGGAAAAAAGAGAAATTATGGCAAACAAAATACCGTCAAGTACTGTATTCCATTTGCATAATTAAGGAAGCAGGAAATTGTAACCATTTCATTCTGCAACTTTGCGATTTCATCTTTGGTTTCAGCATCAAACTTTTCCTTGAAGAACCGAGATTTCCATCCAGGTGATCCTAGTTTTATCTGCAATAGATATGTGAAAAATTGTGCAAAGAAGAACCAATTGCCGCAACAGACATCACTAACCTTGTCATGTTTACAAGCTCCGGTTTTTATAAGGTCTTGCTTATTACGTAGAATATCCTTCAAATTCTTCCTCAGCTCTAAGGTATTCATTGTAATCTGAAAAATAAGGATGCAGTCATATACTCATGTTCTATGTCAATACTGCTAAATATTTAGCACAAGTAGAAACGAAATTCTAATACATCTGATTCGTCGGAAACTTCGCCATCTGTCGGAGAAGACTTGACCATGATGCATTGGTCATCATGGTTTTCTTCCTGAGTACACGAAAGAACCGATAAAATCAGTAAACTTCATCTTGTAAGTATTCAGTGCACAATCCTATAAGAACAAAAAGAATCCTTACCACATTTTCGGAGTTCCTTTCATTCCACGCATTCTCTGCAGCTTGACGCTCTATCTTGCGCTGGAAATTCTACATGCATGTTACCCAAGGAATGCATTAGCAAATTCCGATTCGCAACTGTGAAAATTAAGTATTGAGCAGAGATGAGGATTCATGCACCTCTCTCAGCTGGCATCTTTTAAGAAATATTTTCTCTTCATATAAAGACAGTTCATGGAAAAACTTTTCCAACCTCGAAACTTTCAGATATGCAGCATGCTTATATTTAACCTGTTTTCAGTATCAACAAAGTTAAATGAAAGTAGCCAATGATTCATATAAAAAAGAGGCAGAATTAATTTGTCAGTTACTTTGTCTGTGTCGACAATATAACCCCCCATTTTGTTGAAAGACGTTTTGTACACTTCAATAAGTAGATCAACGGCGCCCTGTCAAAATAAAACACAAACAGAGAAAGAATATATTTTTGCAACAGCATCAAACAAGTGAAACAAGTAACAGCTATGAGTTTGTAAACCTCATGAATTTCAAGTGAAGGAATGTGCGGAATGAAATCATTCCCCGTCAGGAAACAAATGAAGACAAAGTCATCTATTATCCTCTCAATATCAAGAGTCTGAACCGGGTTCGGTATCTTCATATCAAGCTCCAAGTACTCTCTGAGTACCCATATGTTCAGAAACTGCAAGAAGAGCAATGAATTATTTTACAGTCCAAATGAGAAATGTATATCTACCAGGGAACAAACCTGATATGGTTTCTTGGGTAACTTGCCCTCAGGGCTTGCTTCTGTTATCCGAGGGAACCATGCTCTGCATTTCAACTTCGCTGCCTCTTTGGATGTGAAGGTTTTTGGGGTTATAGGAATGGTGTTTTCTTGGTTGTTTTGATGTAGCACTTCCTGATCCCGTTTACAAAACAGTATATCTTAAGTTCTTAACCACATTAGTTACAAAACATAGCATGCTGTGTACTAAATCTAATTACAAAATTAAGCTTTAACAAACCTCGCGCAAAATTGAGAAGTGGACTTCATGAGATGCCAAAGCAAGCATGATCAAATCAGCATCCTGCAACAGTTCTTCACCCGTTAACTCCATTGTAAGTAGCCAGATAGAAGCGAGTTTCTCAAAGTGTCTGCTTGTTCGATTGTTGAGAACAAAAGACCGAGATATTTTCGTACCAATCCATAGAGGCAGTGGCGAGTATTGGGGTCATAGCCTTCCCTGCCGCGTTGCGCACGGATGAAAGACATGATCTTGTGCTCCCCTTCTCCAGGAACATTTGCGTCAGATAATATCACCTTCAGAACAGAAAACCAGATGAACTTAACTGAGCAAGAAATGACCAACTGAGCAAATTTGTTGCTGTCAAACGAAATACAACTTCACTTCTTTAGTAATTATGGAAGTGAACAAAAATGGAACTAGAAATGCTACATTTAACTGGTGCAAGGTGCATCAGGAGGAACAACAGAATGAAATTGATCAGTGTGATACTATGATCGATCGAGACCGACATACACTGATGTCCTTCCAGAGGGGATCGCTGTTCAAGCGAGCACGGATGTAGTACTTGAGCGCATTCGACAGCTTGTCCATGAACTCCGTCCCCGGTGTGATGACGTTGGGATCAGAAACCTCAGACGACGACGACGACGACGCTTCTCGCGGCAACACCTTCTTCCCCTCTGCTCTGAACCTGTCCCTCAGGAGGTTCTCTTCCACCTCCTGTCAAAAATGGAAATGAAAAGAGGCAAAGATATATAAATCTGTCAGTAAAATCATCGAATGTCGATGCAGCTGCATACAGAGATAGATAGATGAATCTATCAATGCAGTAATCAGAGGAAGAGATTCACTGACGGCTTGTTTGGCGGCCTTGGCGGATTTGAAGCGCCTGGCTCGCTGCTGGTTCATCTTGGCGCGTGGGGCGACGCCATCTTGCATTGGTACGTACATACAATTAGTTAAGAAGATACGATGCAGATTAGTAAGTAGTACAATATAGCAATGGATAGATCATGGATGAGGTGCGATGCAATGGATGGAGGTTAGGAACGAACCTACGGCCAAGTAGAGGAGCCTGGTGGGTCTGACGATGCGGAAAAGTCGGTCCATGTAGTCGAACATGGCCTCGAACACCTCCTCCAGCGTCGTCGGAGGGCACACCTGCGTGCATTTGCATGCGGCAGGTCGTCATCATCAAGAACAAACTTGATCAATCGATTGTTGGAATCTTGGAGATGATGAGAGTACCTAGACCAGTACGCGTACGTACCTGGTCTTCAGGGTGGAAGCAGGGGTGGATGATGCCGTTCATGTCGAGGTAGAGGTTGTGGTAGACAGGTACGGCGCCATTACTGCTGGAGGCGCCGACATCGTCGTCGTCGTGGTGGTGGTGTTCGTTGGCGGGGGAGACGATGGCCGGGTACTTGCCGACGAGCCACCGGTAGAAAGAAGGCACGCCCATGGCAGGGTGCAGTTGCAGAGGGTAGTGGAGCACCAACTGAGAATACGGAGAATATTACGCCAGTATAGTAAGTAGTTGGCTGAGAATACGGAGAGGCGCTACTGCTGCAGATGTGGGGAGATGGAACGGCAAAGCCACCTGTGCACTGCACTGCAGGCGAGGCACGTCTACGTCTAGCCGCCGTCTCGTCTCGCACGGGCAACGAGCAGCCAGGCTCCTCCTCCTCCTCCTCCTCCTCCTCCTCGGGCGTCGGGGAGGATGACGCGCTCAGATTTTTCCCGGATCTGCATACTACTACTGCTCCAACCCTCCTACGACTCCAACCCTTCAATATCATCTATCTATCTATCTATCTATCTATCATATTATATTATTAAAACAAATCGAAAAGGAGACACCACATTGACTGTAGAGATTAAAAATTTTCACATTAATCAAAAAAAAAGAAACAAGAAGTCCATATAGCAATACAATCTAAAAAATAACTAAAATTCGAAATTAAAAATAAACAATATTGAAAGAAAAGTCCATATAAGAATTCAATACGTGATTAATTAAAATTCAGAATAAAAAAATAAAAAAAATCTGAAATTAGAAAAAAAAAAGTTCAAGTAAGAATACAATCTAAAAATAACTGAAATTTAGAATTAAAAGTAAGCACTATTGGAAGAAAAGTCAACCCAATACATGATTAATTAAAATTTAGAATAAAAAATAAAAAATTCTAAAATTAAAAAAAAAAGAAAAAAGAGAGTTTAAGTAGGAATACAATTTAAAGAATAACTAAAATTCGAAAATAAAAATAAGTAATATTGAAAAAAGAGTACATATAAGAACCCAATACGTGATTAATTAAATTCGAAATAAAAAAATTCCAAAATCAGAAAAAAGGAGTTCGAGAAGGAATAAATTTTAAAATGGCTAAAATTAGAAATAAAAAAATATTGAAAGAAAAATCCATCTCGAACCCAACACGAGTTTAATTAAAATTCAAAATAAAAAATAAAATAAATTTGTAAATTAAAAAAAGAAAAAAGTTTAAGTAACAGTACAGATAAAATGCAGTACGAGGTAAAATTTACAAAAAAAATAAATTATGAAAATTAGAAAAAAAGTTCAAGTAGGAATACAATTCATAAATAAAAAAAACAAATCATAATGAAAAATATTAAATGTTGAAAGAACAAACCATCTAAAACACAATGGTAGTAAATGAAAATTAAGTGGAAAGAAGTAATGGACCCATAAAGGAATAGGGTGACAGTGGTTGATGGGATATCTAAAATTATAAACGAAACCCCAAAATTGATTATATTCGATTTTCAGAATCTCAACGACGATTAAAAGGAGGGATAGCAGACATGTCATTAAGCAGCTCAGTCACAAACAGTTGGCGGGACTTTTAGAAGTAAAAAAATAAACCCTAATGATAATCATTTTTAATTTTTAAAATTCCCAGTGATACTAATGAGGGGAGATAGCGGGCGGGCTATAGAGGAGTATAGCAACAACATTTGATGGAACTTTCAAAAATTATAAAAACGAAAATCAACAAAACAATAAACTCTAGAAACTAACAGGTTTATTTTTTTAAGGTTCTAAGGATGATGAATAAAAACTGTGGTAGGTCAAGCAAACAAATAAAGAAATAAGAAGTAATAACTAATATGAGTTTTAAAAAACTATCAAATTAAAAATCTTGGGATAATAAGATTCGATCTTTGAAAATCATAAACCAACGAGCTGGTTATTTTACAAATTTTAAGTAAAATCATGTCAAAAAATATATAATTTTGTGGGTGCTAGCCGTGCAATTACGCGGGCCATCCAGTTAGTTTTTTCTAAAAGGAAATAAAAATGGTATATATCTATACCTACCTACTTAAAAAATACGTAAGGTGTATCACCCACGTTTTTAATCTAAAAATCTCTGATTAAATTTAATTAAAGTGTCGTCCTTTTTCCAACTTCGATCTTCAGAAATTCGAGAGTTAATTTTAATCGTCGTTCGTAAATTTTCCCGGCACTATCTAATCATTTTCGTTCCAATCCGTTTAATTTTCATCATTTTCGGTTTTCTACCACCCGGCGTTTATCAGTCTCCTTCCTTCTAAACAAATTCGTGTCACTGAAGGAAACCACATTTTTTTTAATTTTTCTTAAAGCAATCGACTGTCATGCATGCACGCTAATTTCCCCTGCCTTAAAACTGCAAGACGATGGCTGCCAGTTTAGGCATCGTCCCATCCTCCTCCCTGTCAGCCGACAACATCTCTGCTCTGATTTTTTCATTCACTTGAGCAAAACAATCACCTGAGCAACACAGAGGGGCAGAGAAAAACTATAGCAGGAGACCCTCGCACAGGCACAAAAATGGCGACATTCATCGGTGGAGTCTCTACTGAGGATCAAAGCAAAGTATAAATACCTCCACAATCAAGCACATGATCCCTCCCACAACTCCCCAAAAATTTCACACTACACTTTTGCATGGTTGGGAAGAGTCGCCAAGGCCGCGGAGTCATAATAGTTAGTCGGCGTTGCATTCTTCTCCTTCCTGCTTCCGACCGAGCCACTGTCTAGCCATCTACTGGCCAAGCCGACGCTCGGCCGAGTCGGTGCCATCATTGGCTGGCCAGGCCAAGCCGTCGCCCTCCCCCTTCCCTCCTCTGCCCAGCGCTAAGCCGCCAAGCCAACCGAGGCCGTTGGCCTCCTCCTCCTTCCGATGGCCTAGCCGGTGCTGCCCGGCCGCCATGCCCCCCTCCCCGCCGCGCCGACCCTGCCGCCCCAATGCCGCCCTAG
>BDMV01000011.1:3100312-3202254 GCA_008326285.1 Oryza officinalis | reverse complement strand
GCCCCAACCGCGCCAAGCCGCTCCGTCGGCGCCGTCCCTGCAGCCCAGCGCCCTCCTCCGCCACGCCCAACCGTCGCCGTCCCTGCCGCCATCCCTCTCCCTCAGAAGAAGTAAGAGCAAAGAAAGAAGGAAAGAGAAGGAGAAAAGATAAGGAGAGACAGATATAAAAGAGAAGAGGAAAAAAAGAAAAAGAAAAAGAGAAAAAGAGGGGTGGGACTCACGGGCCCCACAGCTTTCCCTCCCCTTTGACCTTTGACCCTTGACCAAACTGACAGCCGAGCCCCACTGGAATATTCTAGGAATATTCCGTTTTGATTTTTTCCATCCCACGAAAATCCCCCAAACTTCAAAAATTCATATTTTTTTTATCCGTAACTCAGTTTGACCTTATTCCAGTTCCAACATCTTTCAAAAATTCTACTTTACCCATCGGCACTTCATTTCATATGTTTATTCTGTTTGTAGCAGTGGTTTTATGTATTGTTTGTTTTGTTGCGTATAGAGTTCGGGACCGACGCGGGGTTCGCTTAGGAGGGTGACGCTCCGACTTTCGTGGAGGATCAAGGCAAGCCTCCTTGATCACTTTTTGTACCCATATTTTGAACTAATTATTTTGTTTGTTAAGTTGCATATTTTTAGCGCGCACTGTTTTGGTCGCGAATGCGATTCGTCGGACCTTCCTATTAGTTGCACTTTTATTATGTAGGATTTGTAAAACTCCATTTTCTTTGTAACACCACCATATTTTCATTGGTATTCACTCATGCCAAAGTAGACTACCTATAGGTAACGTTTGTAATGTCGTAAGGGAAGCTTTTGGGATATTTAACACCATTGTTGTTTAAAAACCCGGCGAGATCTCGGTTTGGTTTTAAGATGGAAAAATGTTTTTAAAAATTTGATGGTGCGAGAGTCAGTACTTGGGTGGTTTGACTACGCATCATCCATAAAGACCGATTCCTTTGGGAAATTCATCCAAGCATAAGACAATACGACCACACGGGTAGAATGGAATGCCCCTGGCCGAGTAAGTAGCTATAACGTAGGTGTCTAGCATGTTGGCAGGTGAGGAGCACCGGTATGGTGGAGTTTACGGTAATCTCCTGTAGTAGGGATGTGTCGTGGGGTCCATACGGTGGGGCCTGAGTAGATGAGGGCTTGAGCCTGGCCTGATGCTTGGTGGAGAGATGCCACCCATCTGTGTGACACGGGACATTTATGGGTTGGTTATAGAAAAGTCTTGTAGTGAGCTCTTCTTTGTCGGCTATGTCTGATCCACATGTGTTCGGCAATGTGAGAAGTTCATGGCGTGTGGGTAAAGCGTGCAACCTCTGCAAAGTTTAGTAAAACTGTTTAAACAGCTGTGCCCATGGTCATGAGCGGATGTGAGGTGTTTCTCATAGCGTAGTTTTGTTTTTAAATTTCTTTAATGAAATGGTTTGTGGGATGGGAGCCGTTACCAGAGTTTGCCTTTGTGGCGAACGGTCAGCTTTCGTGGTTGGGAACAAGCCTGTGTGACTCGGGGTGTCTTTTGGCACCAGGGTGTTGGTTTTGTGCTGAGACGGCACGGTGTTAGTTTGTGCTAAGATGGCACGGTGTTGAGTTGGGCATGGGACTTATGATTACTATGACATGTTGTTGAAAAGCAACCTGGGAAATGGGCGAGGTGTGGGTCTCGTTCCGAACTAAAATTTGAATTACTAGTGTTTTGAAAACAAATTAATTTAAAACCTTGTTTTTCGAAAGTAACCCTTCTCCTCCTTGTTTATAGCCTTGCATGTCATATTTTTTCTGGCTTGCTGAGTACATCGAGTACTCACCCTTACTTATATTTAATTTTATAGAGTTAGCAGAAGGATACCTCGACCCTTCCACTGAGGCGTATTTCTAGGAACATGTTGAGTACGATTTCTCGGGGTTTCAGGCCTAGTTACAAAACATAGCCTATGGTTCATGTTTGCTGTTTTCCTCCTTGTGTCTTTTACTCTATGCTTCCTGCCTGTTCTCTATGTTTTCGCCTTTGTCATTTCTGCTTGTCTACGTTTCTACCAGTCTAGGGTATGTCCATGACGATAGTATGTATGAGACCTCCCTCAAGGTTGTAATAAAGCTTTGATATTTCTGATTTCCACAATTATTCTGTGAGTACCAGCTTGTGTATCCTGGGACTGGTACTGTTATCACAGGTAATAATGTGACCTCCAGCCTATGTTGGTTATTGTTCTTGGACTAGTATAGTTTGGGGTGCCACATAAGGCTTCCGGTGGGTTTTTCGTCCGTCGTCTCAAATTCTAATCACATTAGTCGTTTCTCGGAGTCTTTCCTCTCGAGGCTAGGGTTTTATCGAGTTCTCCGGATTAAAAATAGTGCCAAAATTCGTATGATTTCTTTTAGGATATTTGAGGATTTCATGGGGGGAAAGAGGAGGATTAGGGGATTCCATTTTCGCATCCAATTTGATAAGGGAAGCAACGACATGGTCGGATTCAGAGCGGGATGCGGCTCTGGTATCAACGTACGGGCTCGGAACTTCGGCCAGAGGTAGGGGATGACACTAGCACTGGGCCCCATGCATCAGCGGAAGAGGGGGAGATGGGAGTGGCCTGGGCTGGTGCGGCTGCTAGGCCGAGCGGGAGAGAAGGATGGCGGCCCAAGAGGGAGAAGAAGAGGCAGGAGAGGAAGCGAGCCGGCTCGGGGGAGGAGGAAGGAAGAATGGGCCAGATTTGTCTCATACTTAGGAGAGGGTTTTTAGTTTATTTTTAATTTAAATTAATTACTAAAATTATCTTTGTATTATTAAAATTAGCATTTGAGCTCTGAAAAATCCGAGAAAATTTCAAAGAGTGTAATTAATCATGAAGAATTTAATAAAAATTAAATCCAGCCATGTTATTTTTTCCCACACATTACTTGTAAATTAATTTAATTCTATACCTACCTACTTAAAAAATACGGAAGTATTCCGGAAAATTTTCGTGCGTCGCCCATTATTGCATCATCGCGCGTCATCCCGCTTCGTCCGTTGTCCACGCAGGAATAGGAGAGAACACGATGATCAATGGGTGTGTGCATCCATGCTGGAGTAGGAGAGAAACATGTCCGCGTAGAAGATCTGCGTACAGATCGGTCCTGCGATCGCCAGCGCACAAGTCCGAGCCCATATTGTGCGCGTGAGCCATGCATGCTCAACGGTACAAGGCCCACTCCAAATTTTGTTTGGCCAAACAGTGGTAAAATTTAGTAAAATTAGTTTTTCAAGTCAAATGATTACAAAATGTTACTTTGATGGATAGTGTCCAAACATATGCGGTCATATTTTATTCCATGTGCTTTCAGTTTCCTGGGCTCTTTTGGTGATGGAGGGTTTGACACCTGTGAACTGGAAGAGAGAACCCATTAAGCTGAGCATGGTCTCTTCTTTTATTCTTATCCATTCGCTAAAATAAATGTGTATGATCGATCAGTTTGACATTACATGGAATTGGGTTAAGGAGTTAATGTATGGTGTACGTTAGGATTTAATTGAACTAACTATAATTTCTTTGATGTATCATGTTTTGTGGTATTTGGTGCAGGCTTTAATTTGCGACTGCATTATGTGTTAGCTTAGTGAAGATACCACGCATGTGTCGTGTTAATACCAGAGATGATTTAGACTGTTTTGAATAGGTTAATTGATAACTCCACATAAAGGATATGCTTTGTTTAAATCATGACGAAACTTGAACCCTGCAAATTTGTTGTTTACTATAATTTATTAAATTCTTCATGATTAATTACAAAAGTAATATATATATACACACACACACATACATATATATATATATATGACAACTCTAATCTACACCCCCCTCTAACTCCCAGCCCACCTCTCTCCTTTCCCACCCGACACCTCCCCACTCCCACCCAAGACGCACCCCTTGTTTTTACTCCTTTCGAACCATTGCTCTTCCCTCCCCTCGTCTCTTGGAAAAACTAAAAACTAATTGCAAAACTAAGACTTGACCTCAAGAGCTCATGGTTCATACCAAGTTTTTCTAACCAGTTCACCTTATCACATTATGTGTTTTAAGGATTGTTGCTTGTTTCTTTGGTATCTCTGTTCAAACTTTGTGAAAAAGGAATATGGTGACCATTCTTTTTTTTTCTTCTCTTCCACTCTAGAATAATTCAGTTGTTTTACTGCGGAACTCATAACCTGTTACTATGTTCCAGTAATAACACTATAGCAGAACTGTAGTAATATGCCACGTTACTACAAAACATATGGGTTGTTACTAAACTTTTGGCAGTAACATACGGATGAAATTGCAGTAACACGGAACATGTAGTAGTAACTGTATTGCTACAATATTTCTTGTACGTAGCTAATTTTTTTAAATATCAATCTTGTAGCAAAGTACAAGTGCTAAAAGGTGCATGTGCATGGCCACAGGTTGATACAAGTGCTAAAAGTATCTCTTTGCATACACAAAGATACATAGTAGCAAGCTAAGTACAAAGTGTTATCTTTGAAATTATAATCTTTAAACAATAATATCTCTCACACCACGTTTTATATTTTTGAACCGTTTACACCATAATGTTTTAAAAAAAGAGTTTTACAAAACTAGATTCGTCATCACTATATTTTGACAACGTTATAACAATGTGATCGCAAGAAAGCAGTCATGTTACTACCCGATGATCGTCTTGTTACTGCGCAATTCCTGTGAGACGAGGACAGAAAAGAGATGGGGGTGTAGAATAGATTCCCTCCACACACACACACACACATATATGTATGTATATACATATATATATATATGGAGGGAATATATATACACACATATATATACACACACACATATATATACATATATGTGTGTATATATATATATATGTATATATGTATATATATATATGTATGTTTGTATGTATATGTGTGTGTGTGTGCATTCTACACCCCTCCCATGGACCAATCCCACCTCCCCCAAGATTACTAGGGCCCAAAACCCCCCTCCTACCTCAATCAAAGGGCGGTCAAAGAGCCCTTCCGTCGGTCAGACCTCAGTCAAACCCGCCTACTCACTTCCCCCCACGTCTATATCTTTGTTGTCTTCGTCTCGCAGGAATTACGCAGTAACAGAACGATCATCATATAGTAACAAAGCTATTGTACATCGTTATAATGTCATCAAAGTATAGTGATGACAAATCTAGTTTTGTAGATCTCTTTTTTTAAAGCATTATGGTGAAAACGGTTCAAAAATATAATATGTGATGTGAGAGATATCATTGTTTAAATATTAGAATTCTAAAAGTTCACTTGTACTTAGCTTGTTATTATGTATCTGTGTGTGGGGAAAAAGAAGTACTTTTAGCACTTGTGACCATGCACATGCACTTTTTAGCCCTTGTACTTTGCACAAGATTATGTCAGAATTACGGATAAGACATATCTTCTATTCTTGGGGTTGTGAAGTATACGGATACGATGTATCCTTAGTATATGGAAAAGTTACCTTAATATTATGGAATTCGGCTCATAAATAGGGAAATTGTATCTTGAGTAGAAGGTGTTAGAGTCCTATTCGGGGAAGATACAATATCTGTGATCTCGTACGCGGGAAATACTCTCTGAGTTCTACTTGAAGCCAAGGTAGTTTGTGGTATAAATACAAAGCCCCTCAGGGGGTACGGGATCATCGAAATATAGCGCAAGCCACCGTCATAGCAGAGGCAATCCGGAGGACTTTGAAGACAACTCGCCGGTTAGAACTCGTCGAGACGTTCTCGACGGACATCTTGTCACTACTTGATACTTTCCGTTGTTCTCTATTGTAATCTTTGAGGTTCTCATCATAATTTCATATAAACTAAAATAGGGCTATTACTTTACGAGGGGTCTGAACCAGTATAATCCTTGTCTTTTGTGTGATTAATGTCGTTTCGTGTAGATCCTTGCTCCAACGTACCCCAATACCCTCATAATACGGTCTACGGATATAACCCGTCGACAGATTGAGATTTAAAAATTTAGCTATGCACAAGCAGTAGTACTGTAGCAATACTGTTACTATGACATGTTCTGTGTTACTACATTTTTATCAGTATGTTACTGCTAAAAGTGTAATAACAGTCCATAAATTTTGTAGTAACGTGTCATGTTACTGCACTTTTGCGATAATGTTACTACCGGAACATAGTAACAGGTTATGAGTTTCACAGGAAAATAACTGAATTGTTCTATAGCGGAAGAGAAGAAAAAATAAATCGGTCACCATATTGCTTTCACAGTAAGGTTGAATAGAGATACAAAAGAAACAACCAACAATCCTTGAAACAAATAGCTTGATAAGGTGAATTGGTTTGAAAGAACTTGATATGAACCATGAGATCTTGGGTTCTAGTCATGATTTTGTAATTAATTTTTAATAACTTTTTTATATGAAGTTAGTTTTCTTGAAAAAAAAAAAGAAGAAGAGGGGAAGGGCAGAGTGCTCGTTCGGGAGGAAAAACAAGAGAGAAAATGTATAGAAGAGAAACAAAGAGAAGAAAAGAGGGAAAAGGAGAAAAAAAGAGGAGAGGGAGGGTGCAGAGATCAGGAGAAGAGAAAGAGGGTGGGCTGGGAGAGGAGGGTTGTAGAATAGTTATAGGGGTGTAGATTAGAGCTATCCTATATATATATTAATCGGAAGCCAAAAATCAATTTGTTTTCCATTGCAACGCATGGGCTCTAGGCTAGTATATTTAACAATGCATGACAGTGGTGTAGGCATGAATTTTTTATTGGGTATGCGATGTGCCTACTTCAAATACCAAATTTGTGAAGCAGAAGCGGCTAATTGCAATGCAGGAGTAGAAGCAGCGAATTTACAAAGTCGACGAAAATGCAAAGCAGAAGCAATAAATTTGCCCTAGCGCTTGATACTTATGTTGTTAATTGCCCTTCAGTTTCAGGATGGCGGTGGTCTCTATGAGCCAACATAAGGGGTATTCTTGAATCCACCTCCACTACCCTAGACACAAGACCGCTTAGCACTAAAAGCATCTGCAGTGTAAAAATTAGAAGAGGTACTAAAAGAATCTTTTTTACTATAGCAAAAGCTATATACATTACAAACACAAGTCTCAAACATCAAGCATAGCAAAGGGGCTATTTCCTTGAGACCAGTCACTTTAAATAAAAAATTAGTTCTTTTTTATAAGTATGACAGAAATACACCTTGATACTCATGAGTGTGAGTCTCATTATAAAGTTAGATGTGTTCTATACGTTGTAAAGATATCTCTATTACCTTATACATTATAGGTGGACCCTATCTTAATACCTATGGGGTATTATACATTATGAATGTTCTAAGGGCTCTACTGGATCATGTAGCCGTTACAGAATTTGGTTAGTGATGTGTCCACTTATTTGTAACGAGCTAACTAGCCTTTACAGATCTTATTTATTTCTAATGGCTCTAGCGACATTGTTACTGATATGTAAATCCCGCCAAAAAAACAAAATCAACTGGATCCAGCACTCGCCTTCGTCACCGTGGTCGGATCCACCGTGTCTCGCTGCTATCAAGGTCATATCCGTCGCGGTCTACTATCGTCAAGGCTAGGTCCACCGTGCCCTGCCGTCATCGAGGTTGGGTCTGCTATTCTACGAGGGTCGTTGAGGCCAGCTCCATTACGCTGGAAGAGGAGTCATTTCCTTTGATATCGCAGTTGTTGGGCATAGCAACATCGTTGTTGCAGCTGTATCTGGAGGAGGAGGCAGGGTAGAGTAGAAGAGCGTGATAGTGAGGTGAGGGTGGTGGTTGGCGTTCGGGACAGGAAGGGAGCTTGGTAGATAGAGATATGGTGAAGTGATGATATCTGTACTCGGAGTCGGAGAGAGGTGGTAGTGCTGGACTCTGAACAAGAAGGACAGAGAGGATATGATCGATTTAGTAAGGATTACTCATGTCTAACAGGTATTAATAGAAGAGTCGTTACAGATATTTTTGGGTCATTAATTTATATCAGCTCTGTATCCAAAGCCGTTACAATTGACCTTATATCTTAGCCATATCTGTAAACGGCTATACATAAAAAAAAGTTACTGATAAGTTGTCATCGGTAACGGGTATGTTATTACAAATGGTTCTAATTAAGCCGTTACATATGACTGATTAGAGACGAAGGATTTTGTTGTAGTAGTGGCCTTCAGTACCATGCCATTTGTAGTACATTTTAAAAAATTCGTGAAAAAAGAAAATCAGCACGCGTGCGGCCGTCGCAGGTGCCATCAATTAATGGGCCGGGACTAGGTGTGGGCCTGAAACTAAGTCCAAGCCCAGCACGTACGACTTCGAATTGCCAGTTTCGCGTGACCGAGTGTCCGAGTCCGAGTCCACCTCTGCCACGACGCGACACGAACCGACTTACCGACACCAGCCAAACCGACCCGAACCAACCTAGGGTTCGCGACCCTCCTCGCGTCCACCTCCACCCGCAGCTTCCCCACCTCGCCGCCGCCGCCTCCTCCCCGCGCCGCGCCTCTCCGGCGAAAGCGCGCTTGCCTCCCGTCTCGCTCGCGGTCGCGGATCGAGGAGGCTTCGGCTTCCCCCCTCTCCGCGCGTGTGGATAGGGTTTCGACCCCCTCAGGTACTCATCTGATCCGATCTCCGATTTGCTTTTCTTTCGTTGCTTGAATCGCATCTAGGCTGTCGGCTCTTCTGCTTGGACCTGCCGTTTGCGAGATCTAGTGCTTCGTAGCACGATTCGTGGACCGTACCTCGCGTCGTCGTCGGGCAGCGGTAACCCTAGGTTTCCGGGGGATTCCCTAGCTATTGCTGCTTAATTTGATGCTATTGAATTGGGATATGCTTGATATCGCATCAGTCGCGCTAGGTTTTCGAGTAAATTGTCATCTGTTTGGTGGGGTGGGATAGAGCTGTGGAGGGTTTCAATGTAGCCAATTTCATCGGGGAATTTGTGATGCCCGATTGTCAATCAAGTATTTGTGCTAAGTGCTTAAAAATTGTGCATTTTACTCGTGGATTGGCTTGAACCAGGGTGTATTTTGGTAGGTCAAACTGGTGCTCCCAAGAACACCGATTCATGATTATTTCTCTCCATTTTCACAACCTTTCGTTGTTGAATCTCCATGAAAGTTATGCACTTCCCTTGACTGGTCTGCACTACGTAGTTTTTAAGTGGGATTCATAAATTCAGCGACATGAAAAGATTTGTTACACCCTGTGGTTTAGCCAGAAAGCGACCTTTAAAATTTTCTCAATCTGTAACCTGAACTCGTCCACATGAATTGCAATGGTGGCAAAACCACCTCTAAAACTGTCACGGGGGTTATTTGACCCGATTTATTTATTTATTTTTGCATACTATTTGACCCGATTTAGATTCCTCATGGGTGTTAAATACGCTGTTTCAGTTTTTGGAGGGTAAAGTAATTGAACCTTCATATTTTCAGGGTGTTAAGTAAGCCTTTTCATTTATTTTATAATCATCATCATCCACTTTTTACAAGTTTGTTGAAGCATCTAACGTCCATGAATAGTCTATCTAAATGTTTAATCTCTTATGAAGATGGGCTTGATGGTTGGAAATCTGTATATGTGTTTTGTTAATATTTTGTGGACTTAATTTTTCATCAACAAGCTATAGCAGTTGGAAATCTGGACACATAAATTTTCTTTTGTGGAATGTATGGTTCTTGCATATTATTCTTGAGCTTCAAAAAATCTTAGCAAAACGTCTTTAAACCTTGCAATTTAGTGACTCGTATAATATGAATCACTAAACAAAATCGTGGATAACTTTGTGGTGATAAGATTTTTTATGTGACCCAAAGAAAGTTTTTGTTCTGTTAGGCTCCAAAATCTGTTTAACAAAATCTAGTTTGGTAAAACCCGAGATTCAAACTACCACTTTGGTTGAATTTTGGATCAGCATTTGCTCTTTGCTGAACAAATGGAATGTGTCGTAAATATGTAATTAAGATTTAAGAACACTCTTTTGTTTGTTACTATTGGCTCCGGCAAAAGTCCGGGATAAAATTCTGTATTTTAGTTAGGCCCCCTCTTTCCCTTAAAAAGCAACTCAAAAGACAGTATGTAGACTCGAGGAAAACCTCTACCCAAGGACTTGATTGACTTGTTTGAAAAACTTTTTATTACCGTATGGGAAAGTCACCCAACACTTTGTCTATAAGGATAGAGAAAAGAACAACATACAACAAGACCAAATCCAACCTTTCTCTCTCAACAAGACCAAATCCAACCGTTCTCCCTCTTCTTCTGTTTTCCGTCCATGTATAAGGCTCTTTCGAAGCGGAATGTATTATGCTAATGTGTACCACGATGCGGAGTTTAGATGAAATCCCGGTGGACCTTTGGGCTGCTTTATCTCATTCCACTACAAAATTATTGCTTTATCTCATTCCACTGCAGAATTATTATATTATATAGCACCCATGTGCTTCAAATTTTCAGAAGTCATCAGGGTTAGTTTACAGGCAATCCATAGGAGTTGCAGGATTATGCGACCATTTTCTTGGCATGCTCCAGCAATATTTTATTACACCCTGGATGTCAAATTGTTCATTGCTTTCATGGAAGGGGAAAAAAAATCTTCTTTTAGATTTCATTTAACTCATCCTTTGCAACTACATTGTCCATTTGTTCTTTTTTCCTTTTGAGCTATTCAATATCCTTCTATGCTAAATTTTAACAGTAGGACATGTGTTTATGCATGTGCCCAGCAGCATACACCACACACCCACTTACGCAATCATATGCAGTTCAGGCTCATCTGCCTATCTATTTTTTTAACCCTTTTGATGTTAAATTTGAAAGTACATTTTTTACTTTTCACTTCATCAGGTAATTCACAAGGGATATCCTACATGGATGGCATACAGACAAGTGACTCTTCACATCATGGAATTGTAGAAAACAGCCCATATAGAACTCCCTATGATAGATATGCAGAAGGTGGTCAACTTGGTGCTTCCTGGTATTTTAGTAGAAAGGAAATAGAGGAAAATTCCCTATCGAGAAGAGATGGCATTGATTTGAAAAAGGAGTCTTATCTTCGCAAATCATATTGCACTTTCTTGCAGGATTTGGGGATGAGGCTTAAAGTGTAAGAATATATTACCTTATGAATATTTTTTCATTAATACTTGTTTTCCATGTTAATATAACTGCTGTGTTTGGCATCGTGATATCTCTTGCCAGTTCTTTAAATGTTCCTTTGGAAAACATTCTGTCTTTTAGCTCAATTTATTTCCAAGTGGCTTTTTTTCCTCATTACTGATGACTGATGTTATCATGTTAATGACATTTGATGCCTTATGAATTGAGCCATGTTACTAATAAGCACTTAATTGAGATGCCTTAGTACAATAAGATATTTAAATGCCTGTTTATTGATTTGTCCAGCTTTTTAAATCAATAAAATGTTAATGCAATGATTTTAAATCGAAAGTGTTGTTAGTTTTATATTTCTTCATGCCGATCTTGTACATCTTTCTGTTTCAAAGGGAATTGATTCCATATAAATACAATGTAGTGTTAGGAACAACTTATTGGTACTCTATGCAATATCAATTGACACATAGCAAATTTGTTGCTTCAATGAGTATAGTACAACACCAATTCTTTTCTGGGAACAGAAAATGTACATTTCGTTTACTATTTTGTTTCCTGGATGGCCTAATAACAGTTTCATTGTAAATGTCTGTGTATCACTAAGTGTTAATGTACTGCATGCTTTATGTCCTGTCGATACTTTTTTATGACCCTTTGTCCTAATGATGAATGGCTATAATTCAGGCCTCAAGTGACAATTGCTACAGCCATCGTGTTTTGTCATCGTTTTTTCCTTCGTCAATCTCATGCAAAAAATGATAGACGGGTAAGCATTATTGAAATTTCCTATGGCATGATTATAAAGAAACAATACAGTGAGACAAAGTATTTTCAATTTTACCTGCAAATTTTGTGGAAATGGTGGTCAGTGTTTATATAAATAATTAAATAGTGATCAATTTAAAGTACTTTCTGTTATGGTTGCCACTCATTTGTGGAAGAAGCTAAAATGGTTTGTTAAGCACATCTGTTTTTAGATTATGATATGGTTGATTACTTGATTTTGCTTGGTCCTTTGAGAACAGTTATGCAGATCTCTACTACCTTAAAAGCGGAGTCCTCCTTCCCTTCCCACCCCATTTCCACATGTGAAAAAATAAAAACTGCTCCTTGAAACCAAGAGAAAAGCTGCAAGAAAACTGGGATCCAAACAAACCGAGAGAAAAACCGTTCCAAAAAAAACTGCTAAAACACCGTATCCAAAAAAAAGGGACAAAACTGTTCTTGAAAACCGAGAGAAAACCTTATGCTCCAAGAAGGATAAAAAAATTGAGAGAAAAACCGTTTCAAAAAAACAAGAGAAAAATATGGGTGAAGAGAAAATTTGACCATGTTCACCAGAAAAACCAAGTGAAAATACAGGAGAAGAGAGAAAATTGAACAGGTTCACCAGATCCCATTCCACGGCAACGCACGGCCTGTTACTAGTCAAAGTTAATTCAGATGGCAGTACATTCTTTTTCTGTGTTGCACACTTGCACGTCATACGTGATACACCATTGCTGCTTGTCAGGGTAATTTTTTTCTATCAATTATTTATGTTCATTATAACTTGCAGACAATCGCCACAGTTTGCATGTTCTTGGCGGGAAAAGTTGAAGAAACACCCAGACCCCTGAAAGATGTCATACTCATTTCCTATGAAATCATCCACAAAAAGGATGCTGCTGCTGTTCAGCGAATTAAGCAGAAGGTAAAATAATTGGCTGACAAATCTTTTGTTGGTTTCCTTACCTAATTACCCTTATTTTTTCAGTTGTCAGTCCAAATGTTAAGCAGCGCTTTCTTTCTTTTTTCTTTTCTATGTGAAGAGGGGTGCAAGTTTTAAAAATTATTGGTTTCCTTTTTTTTCTTTCTTTAAATTCAGTCTCTTGATTACTTTGGTGTGGAATGGCAGTTTTGACTAATTATGCTGTATTCTGTAGGAAGTATATGAACAGCAGAAGGAGCTTATTTTACTTGGGGAGCGTGTTGTGCTTGTAACACTTGGTTTTGATCTGAACGTGCACCATCCGTACAAGCCCTTGGTTGAAGCAATAAAGAAATTCAAGGTTGCTCAAAATGCACTTGCTCAAGTTGCCTGGAATTTTGTCAACGATGGGTATGCTAAAATTACTCTTCTCCTTACATAATAGTAATCCCCTATTATGCCTATTTACTACGCCTTAAAAGGGGTGTACAGGCTACGCACTTCACTTTGCCTTCAATTTAAGCCCCACCATATTGCGGCCGGTGCAATCTTCCTGGCTGCGAAGTTTCTCAAAGTCAAGCTTCCATCAGATGGTGAGAAGGTCTGGTGGCAAGAGTTTGATGTAACCCCACGGCAGTTGGAAGGTTCGTCTCTAGATACAAAGGCAGTAGTACATTTTTTGCACTATCGCCTATTGGGCTATTCAATTTTCTTAAGGATTCAATTTTTGCATCCCCCACAAGTAGCTGCAGTTGTTGCCTTAGATTAGCTATCCCATGAGAATTGGCAGCCAAATTTCATCTTCTCAAAAATGATATATTGTAGTGGAACTAGGTTGGGTCAATGGCATGCAGCGTTAGGGAGAGCTTTTTAGGATATGCAGGGGAATGCCATGTACAGGAACATACTGGGATGAACTTGTACTGGATTGCCTCTAATATGGAAATGGATTTTCTTTTTTTGTTGGTGTCACCTTTGTGTGCAACTGCTTTGGTAGACATCATCTGTTTTGACTTGTGTTATCTGTTTGCCAGTCCCATCTTAGCTAGTGTTACTCTTAATGGTCTTTTATTTTGAAGAGAACTGACAAGTATATATGCTTCCATGGTGCATTTATTTTTATTCCCTTCAGAGGTTAGCAACCAAATGTTGGAGCTCTATGAGCAAAACCGTGTGGCACCACCACCATCACAAGGGAATGACACTGAAGGTAGCTCTGCGAGTGTGGCCAATCAACGTGCTTCCGGGAAAGCTCCGGGAGCTTCTGAAGAGCCTCCCACCCATGAAAATCACCTAGCACCCAGACAGTCAAGCACGCCAGGCCACCAGGGCTATGACCACCCTCATCCTGAGAAGCAGAACTCAAGCCAGAGGGTACCTCAGAATGATGCAAGGGATGGTACTGCCAATAGCAACGAAGGCCCCAATATGTCATCAACGATGGATGCGATGAAAAAGATAGACAAGGATAAGGTGAAAGCTGCCCTGGAGAAACGGAGGAAATCGAAAGGTGATGTTGCTAAAAAGGTTGACATCATGGATGATGATGACCTAATCGAGAGGGAACTGGAACATGGTGTGGAATTGGCTGCCGAGGACGAGAAGATCAAGCACGAGAGGAGGCAGAGTTGGCCCCATTCTGCACATCAGGAGGATCACCAAGGCGTCGCTCGCCTGACTGAGAACACTGAGGAGGGTGAGTTGTCCATAGACAGCCAAGAGTACCGTTCTCCAGAGCTTGACAACCGAAAGAGAAAGGATATGCATGAGCACAGGAATTACGATCGCGGTGAAAGGGACCTTAAAAGGTTAAGGTCTTGAGAGTGATAGTGTTAATGTTCGGCACATCACATTGAGGAGCGCGATTGGCATAGCATCGCATGTGACTTGGGCTATCAGATTTGTAGAACCTATTTGTTGTCACTAGAGCTTATGCTTATATGTATGTGGGAGATTGAACTGTACTATATAGTTTAAAGGATGGTTTCCCCAGGGAGCGTGTACATGTTTTAGAGATGTTTAACTGTTCCTGAATCCCGATAGTGTTATGAACATTCAGAAGCAGCTTTAAGCTGTGAACGATACGAATGAGATCATCGCAAGACTATGTATGGCCCAACGAGAAATTGTTGTAATTCGGATTGCTGACTTGAGGTAATATGGAAGAACAATGATTGTTTTCCTACATATAGCCATCGTTTGCTCCTTTCACAGAAGTTATTCATGGCCCTCGAATGGGTGCTCTCGTGTATTTTTTTTTCTTTCAAATTTGATCTACACATCGAAATTTGATCTACACATCCAGAACAAAGAAGACAATCAGATGTGAACAGTATGCAACTATTTACACGTTGAATTTGTTTTTTATATCTCGACGTGTAAGTTGAGTTTGAACCTAAAATTTTATGAAGTCGTATAGAAATGTTGTATGAGTGTTATCAAATTTTTTCAGAATTTTTTGTAACCGTTTGAATGGTTTTTAAGCAAACGAAAAAATATCCTCTTAAAGATCAAAACAGTTTTCTGTTATTCATGTGATGTTCTGGTGGTCTTTGTGTTTCATTAATGAGAGGTGATTAATATCTGAAATACGCATCGATGTGAATTGAGGTTCATGAGTTTGTTAGTTTGCATACTCATCCTCAGAGACAAGGTTAAGAAACTGCGTGCTCTCATTCTCTTGGTGCCAATTAGGACAACCATTATAATTCTTCATCTAACATCATCACAAGATAATAGTGTTCACTAATTTCCGGAGGCTGGAGCCAGCTTTTTCTCTGTAATGATAACACTAGTACCATGATATATCATTCAATCAGATCATCCAAACTCTGATTACAAGATGTCCAAAAGTGCCAGGCAGTCCACATCACATAAAACAAGAGCCGAAGAACACAATCGATATGGTTGGTCACTCCGGTAGTTGCATCTGCCACCTTTTCTCAACATGCAAAACACAGACTCTCTTCTGTTGCATTGCAATTTGCAAAGACAAAAAATCATCACAAAATGATCCACCAGAATTCAGAGGCAGCCAAATTGCCAGCTTTCCGGTGCCAGAAAGGAGACATGGTGAGGCAAGTGCAACAGTGTCCTGGACATGGAGCAGACACAAGCAAAAGGGAGGAAAGCGACCCACATGGAAATGGATGGATTGGATGCAAATGCAATCAAGAATCAACAATTGCCAATGCTCTATATTACTTAGCCCCTAATCTTCTCATCACCTTTAAAGCTTGGGCAACTTCTCAAGCAATGCTGCTAGGAGTTAGTTAAGCAGTAAACATCTTTTGATCTTTTCAGAGAGTAAATTGCACATGCAAATGCAGTTTCTGAAATGTTCAGTCACAAAAATGAAAATCAGTGGACCAGTCTACTTCTGCGTGCCTGCATCAAAGTACCTTTCTTCCTCATCTTTTTTTGTATAAAAGAAATGAGAGAAGATACAAGAGATGAAATCCTTATCATTTTGGAGGAAATCTTGGCCACATGGTGCTCCTCCAATCATGCAAGCATCACCATGACCCCTAGAATCTTATTGCATCAATCAGTAAAGCCTGAGTTGTAAAAAAAAACTCACTGAACACCACTGTCAAAGTCTTCTCTATCACCGTAAGCATCACACTGTCACTGTTCTATAACAACCTTTTACCTAAAAGGAGAACTGTTGTAGCAACTGAAACTGCAGAACTGATCAAAAGGCTATCTCATCACTTACTACTACTGCAACTACTACTACAAGTTTGGCAGGTTCAGAAGAAGAAGAAATCACCTAGAAACCCCCCCCAAAAGAAAAGTTTTCTTGAAAAAAATCTCTTTTTTCCCCTCTTTGTAGATGCTTGAACACATGGAGAGATGCCAGTACAATGGTAGTAGTGTAAACTAGAAAGGCAAGGAAAATGCATATTCTTGGATAGATGGAGTACTCTCCAAAGTCTCTGCTAATAAATTTGTTGGAGAAGTTTCTTGGGATCTCCAAGTTCAGTTGAGAGAGAGACTAATCACCTACTACTGCTTAGTCCACAACATCTGGGATCTCCAGGTCCAATCTAAAACCGTACTTAACTTCACCAAATCCCACACTTTGATGTGTGTTCTGGTTGTTGCCAACTTGCCACCGCACTTGCAATCCAACAAAATTCCAAAAAAATCCGTTGAGCCCCTGAACTGAAACTCGTATGCTTCAAAAATCGACTTGCAACCTACCAAAAAGTTCTCGAATTCCCCCCCAAAAATCCGGACTTGGATAGAATTCAATCCACAAAACAACACGGATTGGATTGAAGCTAAGAGACAAACACAGAGATGTCCAAAAAGAAGAGTTTTTTTTAACCATAGTTATAATATCCTTTTATTAACAATTAAACGTGGAATTGAAAGTTCAACAACGCTTAAACTCAAAATATACTTTGATTAACCCACGCTAAATTACCTCTATACCCCCTCAACGCTACAGTAATTACCGACATTTACCCCTCCCCTTTCCGCTATGCACACCCGCAAGAAGCCTACCTCGCCGTCGCCGGAGAAGACGAGACGAGACACCTAGACCTCGACGCGGCAGTAGGTGGCGGTCTGGAACTTGAGGCCGTTGGCGCCGGGGTATCCGTTGCCGCCGCCGGAGGCGATGAAGAAGGCCGGGCAGGTGACGAAGAGGTGGTAGTGGCCAGAGATCCAGCTCCCAACCTTCCACCGGACACGGCCGTCGATCTTGACCTGCAATATCAAGTACTCCGCCGCGATGTCCTTGGCGAGGGCGTCGGCGAGGTAGGGCGCGAAGGGGACGTTTGGGCCGGAGAGCACCGGCGACCAGACGTCGACGTCGCCGTGGCCCTGGTACACCGGCGGGAGCGAGGCGGCGAGCGTGATCTGCTGGTACTTGTAGGAGGCGTAGACGTCGAGGCGGTCGTAGTAGACGCCGACGCGGTCGTTGGGGTTGCGTGAGGCGACGGTGACCTGGATGGTGGTGGAGAGGAGGCCGGAGGTGGAGGAGTTGGAGAGGTCGAGCTGCCGGAGAGTGGCGTCCTGGAGGAAGAAGCGAGGGTGGGTGGGGCGGAGCACGAGGTAGACGATGAGCGCGATGATGGCGACGATCAGGGCGAGGCCGAAGAGGATGGCCAGCAGCCGCCGGCACGCCTGCCGGATGTCGTCGTCGCCATGGTTGCCGCAGTCCTTGCCCATCGCTGGTCGCCGCCGGCGAGCTAGGTAGTAGTGAGATGAGAAGAGAGGAGGAAATTGAGTTGGAATGGAAATGGAAGAGAGAGAGAGAGTGAGGTGGCCGTTTGGGAATGTGAATGTGAATGTGAATGAATGAATTGGGAGATGGATTCTTAATAATTGGGTCACCCTCCCTCCCTTTTCTTTTCTTTATTTTTGAGTTTGTTATTATTTGATTATTTTAGAGAGAGAGAATGGATGAATGGGTTTGGGTGAGGCGTGTGCCGTATGATGGGATCATGTTGAAATCATGGAGGGGGGAGTGCTATCTGTACCTATGTAAGGGTTTTCTTATGATTTTGTTGAAATGTAGTATGGTTTATGTGAAATACTACGATTTTCAATGCATGTGCCGGTGATTTTTTTAGATATATGTTAATCATTTTATTGTTTCAAATAATAAAGTAATTATTATTTATTTATTGTGATTTATTTTATCGTTAGAGATACTTTAAACATGATTTATATTTATGTCAAAAGTTATTACATCGTATATTAAAAACTGGACAGGGTGTGTATTATTGCGTATGTTTGTTTGGGATACATCAAATCACTGCAAACAATTTGTTTATACTCAAAGAGGGGTTAAAATTATTTCAATTGATCCAATGCATCGGTGGATGAACTTTATTTTTAATCTTGGAGTAAGGGGCGATATTTGTAGAGGAGGGCTTAGTTGGAGAGGAAACTGTCTATATCTCCTTCAAAGTCTCACCTTTTTTTTTTGAAAAAAAAGGAATTTGCTGATAAATAGCTATAGAAGTTTGGTGTTATACAAAATAGGCTTTGGTATAAGAATAAAACTAAGTGCACAACAAAACCTTTTCTTTTCTCAGAAAGAAATGAAAAGGACGGAAAAGAGACAAAGGTCTTCTTTCATGAATCACCAATCTATGTTATGTATCCATCACTTTTATCTTTATGAACACACAAATATTACAGTTACAGGTCTGTTCAAGTCTTGCAATTAAAATATTAAATAGAAATTCAATAGTTTGGGGACAGTTACATGTTAATTTATTGTAGTAGCTAGGAAGATCTCATTAGAAGAGTATATCAGGTCCATGTCACTGATCAAAGGGAACTTAACAGAAATCTCAACAACAGCTTATCTTTATAAGCTATAGATATCTCTCAGAGCAAGTCAATGTGAGATTGCAACAACGACAAGAACCTCCTACCTGATTCTACTAACAACGCTGAATGCATATTGTTATGTGTCAACCGACCAAAGATATAATGTCGTTCAACCGAGCATTAACTTTATACAAGTAGTTGCAAAAGAAAAAGGTCAAAGTTGATCATGGTCTAAGACATCTAATCAAGATCAGTAGTACACTCCGCGTCTAAAAAGAAATTATATTCCTCTCAAAGAGGAAAATAGGTTTATTTTGAAAAAAAGAGAGAAAACAACAGTTTATGGCTATCAGTTGATTAGATTTTTTATAATGAAATTTTTTTGCTTGTATTTATAGTTATTATTCTTTTTAGGGCTACCATCGTACTAGAATATAAAGATTTTTAGAGTTGAACATAGTTATTAAGAAAATATGTAAAATTAAATGAAGAAAAGTGTGATTGAATGTGAAGTGAGAGCAGGTGAGAAAATGAAAATTGAATAATGAAGAGTTGTGATTGGTTAGAAAAATATAACGTTGAGAGAGAAGTTATATTTTATAACAAATTCTGAAGGCTAAAAGTTATTATATTTTAGAACAGAGAGTAGGTAACAATGTGTTCATTGATAGCATTGATAGCGAGATGTATGTGATAACTTTACCAATATCAATATTAAGATATGTCTATATAATTTTTAGAAGATAATCGTACGAGGAAGTTGTGCTTTTGTTTACATGTACGAGTACGAGTGAGCGTATGCTTATATTAGCGTCCGCGTTTGTAGTTTTCTTATTAAAAGAAAGAAAGTAAACCACATTGCACTCTTAACGCTATTACTATTCATGCTTGATTGACATCATCTGAATTCTGTACCGTACAGAATTGAACCGAATAAAATATTTTTAGAAAATAGGAGTAATAAAGGGTCTGTGACGAAACGTGCATCCGTCCATCTGGCGACAGTACATAAACTGAAGAGGGACCCAGTAGAAGCAGAAGAGAAGCAAAAGCAGGCCAGAGGTAATAATTTGACGTGGTTTGATGGCTTTGTGTCCGTTGGAGTCCGCAGGGAGATTGTCCACGGCAAGCAGGGGACGTCGCTGTAATTAATTTTAGCTTACGAGCCATCTGCTAACGACCTGTCAACGAACCAATCGACAAGACTTTGTTAGTGGAGTAACTGTTAAGGACTGAGATCAATCAATCCGTTAATTCCATGTGACTAGACTGAGTTCGTTTCTTGTTACGGGGGAGTTAATCTCCTTAGCACGTAAAACGGAATGACTCATTAGTACATGATTATTTAATTATTTGTTAATTTTTTTAAAAAAATGAATCAATATGATATTATAAAGCAATTTTTATATAGAAACTTTTTGCAAAAAACACACCGTTTAGCAATTTGAAAAACGTACGCGCGGAAAATGAAGGGATTAGTTCACAAGGACAGGGGCCGAACTCAGCCAAGATGGAGCAACTGCAGCTTAATTACTTAGGTTGTGTTTTTAACGTTAAAGTTCTCAATTTATCTTTTTCGTTTTCGGACATACTTTTTCAAACTGTTAAACAGTGTAATTTTTATAAAAAATTTTATATGAAAGTTGCTTTAAAAAATTATATTAATCTATTTTTTAAAAAAATTAGCTAATACTTAATTAACCATGTTCTAATGAATCGTTTCGTTTTGCGTGCGCGAAAGATTAGTTACGAACCTTCGAGAACGAACTTAGCCTTACTCCTTTTGTCTCATAAAAAACCAACCTAAAATAAAATATGATGTTTTCTAATACAATAAATCTGAACATGTTTTTGTCTTAGAGCCTTATCGGTTGGCCTAATAAACCAAAGAAAAAACCAAAATTTAAATTTTTGAACTTGATTTTAAAATATTTTCAACGTAATTTCTTTTTAGCGTTGACTTTTAAGTCGTTACGAATAAAATATAAAAGTTTTATCTATAAATTAATTTTTAATCACTAATAAGCCGTTTTGGCTTATTAGGGATTAGGGAATATGGATAACCAATGAGACTCTTAATTCATCGTATTAGAAAAATATTACAATCCATTTTAGATTGATTTATTTTAAAATAAAAGGAGTAACTCTGATCAGTAACAGTATCACTCACACTTGTAGTAGTATCATGTACTATGATGGCTTGTTATAATCAATCATTGGATAGATAAATAAAGTGGCGACGCGTTGATTCTGGAAGACCATGTGGCACATGTTACACGCGTACGTACCATTACCCTTGCACACGCCGGTCCATTAATTTTTGTTTCTTCTTCTCCTTCAATTCAACAAGAGAAACATTCAACAGTTGGAGGCACTTGCAAGCAAGCTGCTACTACTAGCAAGATACATTGTTAGGTGTCCGACGCGGCAAGGACCGGATGAAAGGACAATTCCAATTCTCAGTCGGCGACACAACACAACACATAAGACGCGTACGCACATGCCGGTGTGTTCGGCACTCCCCCGTTCTCAACTTCTAGTATCTACTTTTTTTACAAGTGTGTTTCTCAAACTAGTTTGATAAATGATGTGTTTTTTTAATAAATTTTATAGTAAAAATTTGTTTTTTTAAAAATTATATTGATCTATTTTTTTATTTTTTTAATATTTAATTAATCATGCGTTAATGAGTCGTTCTGTTTTGCATGAGCGACTGCGAGAGGCTTACTGAAAGATAGACACGGAAGAAAGGAACTAGGGAGAAAATTGAGATTATGACATTCTCAAATGTAGGTTTCGTCTAAATACCACTCCCAAAAAAGGTTTCGATAAAATGTCACTCTCAACAATAGCGTCCATGCTATAATACCATTCCGGACGAAATTGCCCTTAGCCTCTTTTTCTTCCTCCCTCCTGCAATTTCTTTCTTCTCCTCCTCCGGCGAACAGGAGGGATGCTTACGCTACGCCTCCTCCTCATGACGACGGGTGTGGGCTACGAGAGCCTCGCATGCAAAGCCTCTGCGCCAGGCCCACTCAGCATGGAGACCAAGCGGCGACGTTGTGCGTGGAGAAGGGGAAGAGACGAGGCAGTGCGAGGAGAAGGGAAAAGAGGCGGCGCTGTACGTCGTAGTCGTCGTCGCCATCGTTGAAGGCCGCCAAGAGCCGTCGTCATCGCTGAAGATCGAGGGTGTTCTGGACACCGCCACCGGCGAGAGAAGGACGAGGCAGGCCTCCTCGTGGAACGCGAGCACCTGGGCCGTGCCATCGACGTTGTGGCCGCGGATGAAGAGGATCGAGCGCTTGATCTGTCATCGCCCGCGCCACAGGAGCTCGATCCGACGCCACCCGCGCCACCGATCGTCCTTGCTGTCTTCATCTGTTGGGCCGCTGGTGCTGGGGAGGAGATGCGCTGAAGGGAAGGGAAGAGAGGAACGGCTGCAATGGAGAAGAGACGCCGGCGGAGGGGAGAAGCTGAAAGAAGGATATAGACAAGGGCATTTTTATCTGCTCAGGTATTATAATGTGTAGCCATCACTTGATAGTGACATTTTAACGAAGCTCATTCTTAAGATGGCATTTGGATAAAACCCACTCTTAAAGATGGCATTTGGATAAAACCCACTCTTAAAGATGGCATAATCTCAATTATTTTTGAATTAGGCTAGTTTACCGTACCCCTAGTTGTTGACATGATATGATGATGATGGAGGCTGGAGGCAGGCATAGAAGCTTCGTCGGGTTGGCACGGTCGGACCAAAAGCGGCTTTTAGGGCCCAATCCACCCAACTCAACATTGATCGTCTCTCTTGCTTTTTTTTACTTGGCCCCAGAATCCGATTCTCCTAAAGCCTAAATTTTTCTCTCCCTTTCAACTGCACACGTACTGCGTCACCTGTTGCTGGTCCTTCCCTCTCTTTCTACCTATCTGGGTAGAGTTTTAAGAGCAGCAAATTCTGTCACTAGATCCAATTATTTATCTTATGTAAAACCTGTAAGTTTGAGACGGTGTCAAGAGAGTGGTCCTTGGAACCAAATTTACCAATAAATGTCAGATCAGTGAATGAAAATTCGACACACAGAAAACACTGCTCAGAAAGAGGACAAAGTAGACGGAGAGAGGAGAGTGACCGGGATCAGAATGGGACCTCCTCCCCTAATCCCAATTGCGATTTTGAGTGCATTTCGCAGTCTCACATATGCATCAAGTCGTTTGTGCACGACGGTGGTGAAGACGAAAGAAAGACGGACAACGACCTATCCCTGCTCCCCATGGCCGTCACTCTCCAGAGAAGACGACGACCCACATCTACTTACTTTCTACTTCCGTCATTTTCCAGCTTTCACTCGCGGTCCGTACGGCCGTGACTTCTCATTGACTGCATCTATCACAACACAACCATGCCTTCCAGAGCTATAGGAACAGTGCAAGGGTAATTAAGAGATAATCCTATTGGTTTTGACCCATCAGGGGCAGCATAAATCCCTTTCAGAAATTAGGCCATGATAACATAACAAGTCGGCTAATATAGACAACCCTTCCCTTGTGGCCCATCCAGGAGATAAGATCATCTCATCTTCGCAGGACAGCTCCAGGCCATTCCTCACCAACCCCCTCCAATCCTGCCTTCATTCATCGTCTCCTTCCTCCTGTGCCATTTCAACGCCCAAAACCGATCGTCATTCGTACCATCACACAAAAAAAACATGGGCATAACAATCCAACATGCCCAAATCTTCACAACACAGGAGGCTAGAAAAGATATGGGGGTAGGCAGATTCTAACAGGATTTTTCCTCCATCAGGGCCACTCTCACACATATCATCTTCAGTCTTCTTCCACAATAGACCTCCTACCTACCATCAAAGATTGAGTGCTGCCTGCTGCAAAACAACTACAACTTATCTGTGGTTATCCAATTGGTGTTTGGTTAACTCACCTCCGGCCGCATTTGCCATATCCTTTGCGCTTGCAGCCATGGCCATCCACACCAATGGTCAGGCCACTAGCAAAGCAGTTGCCTGAATGTCTGCAGCTGCAATGATGAACCTGAATCCAACCAGCAGCATTAGCTTAAGAACTCTTCCAATTAATCAAAGCACAACCTGCAATCCTGCAAAGAAATGCAGACAAAGGGGTATACAAGGCGTGGCCCTGCTATGCAGGATTTAGGTTGTAACAGTGCCGAGCTTTTAGGTCACATGGAGTAAAATAACAATAGCCAACAGGCCCAGTACTATCTGAATTCTGAACATGCCTGGTAGGCCAACAACCCTACTTGAAAGTTAATGAATCATACCAGGTTGTATAGTTTTGTAATGCTGGGTTGCTCCCCAACAATTATTGAAGGCTCCTAAATAATGCCAACAATACTTGGGACATGGATTTTCTAACAAGCATGCAACAACAAACAGAAAAAAACACAAATATGCTTGTTAAAAACAAAATCGGTATTGGCCTTATTAATGGCTAAAGAATGAAACAATCATACTTGCACATGATTTAACATTGAAAAAAAAAAAACCTTCAGTGGTTCAAGAGAAGCTAAGCAGCAATAGTATTCCTATGTCAGTTACAGTACAAATGTCTAAAAAGATGTAGCTCTGCACAAGACACCAGCAACTGCATTCAACTGAAAGTGTTCTATTCAGGAACAACCCAGTTTTCCTTTTCAAAGGTTGTTACCAAATACCAAACTTCCAGGTAAAAGCTGGATGGTGATGGGTGGATTATGTGTTGTGCAAGAAAGGCATTGTGAAGTAATCAAATGTTATAAGTGAAATCAGCAAGCATTACTGCATACAAACATAAGTAACAAAGGGCAAAACTACTGTGGTTAAAAAACAATAAGAAAAAGTAATAAAACAGTTGCCCATCGATGCTCCGTTTCAAACTTTTAATAAAAGAAACAAGAAAATGACAACAAAAAGGCCACATATATATCCCAATGCTAAAACATCAGGTTCAATCTGCAGGGCCTACTAAACATTTATTTGGATCCTGTACTCCAAAATCAATCTGAAGCACAAGAAACACTGCTAGGCTGGGCTGGGCTGCATCAGCAGGCTAACAATGGGGGAGCCAAATACAGGACTAAGCAGCATATTTGATATTAAAACAACGCTGAACATAGATTGGATCGGATGAAGAAATGGTTACATTACTAATCTACAGCCATCCAGTCCTGTAGAGGAATCTTGTAAGACCATATTGAGATGTTCTAGTTAGACAATAGATGTACCTGCAGCCAACTAATGAACTGAAGCTGCAAAGTCCACCTCAAGCAATTTAAACCAGTATTACTAAAATAAATAGCTAGACAAATAAATGAACAATATGAGTTACAATGTAGAATTGAAATCAGGCACCCATCTAGAACTAGAGATCATGGCTTGCTTTCAAGCAATAGTAGATTAAAATATGAATGTTCCCTGAGGTTTCATACATGTTTAAATTCCTCTCAGTGAGCAAAACAACCACCAGGGTATAATCATTCTAGCCAATTATCTCCAACATAGGTCATATACCCACCCATTAAGGATAAATCATTCCAGACTTTTCCCTGTTAGGGATTCTATGATGGCCGGGTAAACTATAGTAACCCAGCAGCTATCACTCATCAATCAGCGGCAGATCAACTTCTTATAGCGCCAGTCAACTTCCCGTACCTATGGAAGATGCTCCAGTAGATCAGCATCTGAGGTAGTCAACAACCACAATACAGTGATCCTGACAAGAGCAGACAGTTAGCTAGGTCCAGAATTCCAGAAATTCTAGTATATATTGTGTATAAATACTAAATAAAACTGAATCACATGTCAAGGTAACGATACTGTTTTTGTAAGCCAGCGTATCCAATCTACAATAGCATTATATTAAAAATACTAGGATTTGGATTTGTTATGCAAGTATTGGATTCCATAGGTTATGGTGATAACAAATGGCAATTGTAATAAAGGTGAAATACAACAGAATGCAGTGGCAAAAAAAAAACAAAGCGTTAGTTGCATAAGGTATCCAGGGTTGCAGCATAGCAGCTAGGCAATGAATCATACGACTCCCTAGCAGCAGTAAATGTGTTCAACAACAAACATAGTCCGCACATGGCATCAGATGTTCATGTTTCCAAGAAGATGCAAAAAACACAAATATCTCATTTCATTTTCTAGATTTGCAAGACTCTTAATGACAACTCAGAGCTAAATTTTCATATCGTGCAGCAGGTTTCCATGTGGAGAACCACCATGGCCTTGCAAGCCCATCAGGGTGTAACGATCAATGCTTTGGGAAATTTTGAAACTTCTAACGTGAACTTCAGAATCTAAACTGAAAAGGTGTACCCAAAATGTGTAGAAGGAATGGTATTATCCTGATGTGCTCTCCATATATCAATAACAGAAACAGGCAATGCCATAATAGAGATAAACTTGGTAACTCAAATTATGTTTATTAACTCTCATTTCTGAGTTCCAGTAAAATCCAGGGCTACTGTGATGTAAGTTACTTTAGTTTCCCATATTTTTCAAGGAGATTGAGCATGTTAATACAAGACTCTGATTGAGCAAGTATCCCTTGAATATATTGTTCCATTCATTCCAGCTTAGCATGTCACTGCGAGAGTGCGAGTCAAGCATTCATAAGTGAAAATACATGCCAACCTGACAGGTTTATACCATGCATATCGCAAGAAATGGTGTTATCTGTTCACATAGCTGTGCACAAACAATTTTCATTCCTTCGAAAATTGTTGCTGATCAACACATAAAAATAGAGAAGAGATGATTTCCATTTACTTAGAATAATCACCCTAAATATGCTGGCATGTTAACTATATGTATTTTAAAATTTATATTAGAGGTGTTACACTCATAACCCAGATGGCATGTAACTCCAACATTGCACCAGGACTTGACCACACTACTTCTCCTTCATATTGACCCATACAACAGTATCATTTCATCTCTCCGTTCAATTTCAATGACCAAACGTAAAGTACTTGACTTGTGAATTAAAAGACCCAGCGCAAATAAGGACAAGCAAAACCTAAGTCAAGCCCATCAAATCCAGACCAAGGTTGCAACGGCCAAATTTTGAGATTTTGCTTCAACTTTAAACCTCCTCACTAGAATTACATACATATCCGAACATTGTTGTTGCTACTCCTATAATCCAATCCATACATAAACAACTTCACCACCATGGAAGTAAAGTAAAGCTTAATACAAGGCACAATAGAGAAAATTGTGATCAAAGCCTAAACGGCGAGTGATCACTAAGAACTAACCTTCACAACACTACATCGCACCGGCGAGCTGGGCCACTGAACGCCGCCTCCGTCCCGTTCTTCCCGTGGAAGACGACGGGCACGCCATCGCACATGACCCTCATGACCCTCCGGCGCGTCCGCCAGCCACCCCGATCGAAGACGGCCACGGCGGCGAGCCTGATCTGGACCTCCATGGTACCAACACCCCCGCTCTTGAGCGGCGCGGCGTCGTCGGCGCCCACGTAGGCGCCGTCCACCTCGAGGCGGAAGGCGAGCGTGGTGCTGTTCCGTGGCGGCTGCGCGAAGGGCGGCAGCGTGGCGACGGCGATGGGGGAGGACTGGGCGAGGGAGACGGATGCGAGCGGCGAGAAGTAGGTGACGGTGAGCTTGGAGTTGGGGTTGGCGGCGAGGAGGGAGGCGTCGAAGGAGGCGGAGAGGGAGGAGTTGGCCGCGGAGTAGGCGACGCGGGAGATGGTGAGGGAGGCGAGGGAGAAGGCCGGGACGCGCGGGCGGAGGAGGAGCCAGACGATGAAGGTGGCGGCGCCGAGGAGGAGGAAGGCGGCGACGACGAGGCCGAGGAGGCGGCGGAGGCAGGTCGGGGGAGGTGGGTGCGGCGGGTAGGGGTGGTGGTGAGGAGGTGGAGGATGCGGGTAGTGGTGGTGGTGGTAGGCGTGCGGCGGTGGAGGGGGCGGGTGGGAGTGGGGAGGTGGGGCGGGGTAAGGGTAGGCGACGCCGAAGGCCGCCGGGGCGGCGGTGCGTTGGCGGCGGGGGGTGGAGCGGCGGCGGCGGCGAAGTAGGCGGCGTTGGAGGAGGGGGTGGGGGTGGGTGGTTTGCTGGGTAGCCCATGGCGGGCGCGGGAGGTGGCGGGGACTTGGGGTTGGGGTGATCGGGCGGGTGGGACGAGGAGGACGAGGAGGGGTGCATGGCGGATCGGCGGCGGAGTCGCCGGAGTGGTAGTGAGCTACTACTCGTCACTCGTCACTCGTGGGGAGGAGGAGGGCGATGGTGATTTGGGATCTGAGGCGGCCGGAAGAAGAGATCCAAGGGTGGGAGGGTGAAACGCAACACAACGGCGGTTGCAGCGTCGCGCGTCGTCGGTTCTCCAACTGCCCGTTGCTCCTTGTTTTGGTTTTGTTATTATGTTTTTTCTACTTTCGGGTGAAACGGGAATCATTTTTTCTTTATGACAATTATAGTATTCACGGCACATATATACCTTGTCTCTTTTAATTTGGATTGACATGTATCGAGATTAACAAAATCACCATGGACGTCACCCCCTACCCCTTACAAGCACCTTCGAAAGAAAGACTGGGTCAGCATAGCACGTACACCCTACCCCTAGAAGCACCTCCGAAAAAAAATTTGGGCCAATATATCTTGAGATTGACAAAATCATCACGGACGTCACACCTCCGAAAGATTGAGACATCATATCTTGATATTGATGAAGTCATCACGAGCATCTCGTTGTCAATGAGTACGTTTCCTATTACTGAAAAATTAATTAGTCATAAATACAAACATCCATTAAGTCTAGAATTTGAATCTGAGTGAATTGATTCTATCACCAGAAACTTAACCAGTCGAGTATGTGAAATGAAAATCAATTGTTCTTCTGCTTCTCTTGTGTTTGTTGACCATATCGTTGACTATAAGAATAATACAGCAAGATTACTGTGAGGAAGTAGACAATCTTTTATAATTATTTTAAAGAAGAGATGACTGGGGTATGTTATACTGTGAAATTGAGTTTTGGCATTACAAATTTCTTACGCATGGGCCGAGAGTTGACCTTTGTTGACTTTGTAGGGTAAAGTAGCCCCATATATATTGATTTACCAAGTTTTGACCTTAATCCAAACATGTAGAAGATTTTATTGAATCTACCAAAAAAATTATATGGCAAGTTTTGACTTCAAACCTAAGCAACCCACTATTTAAAAGGCTAAAATATAACATGAGGTAAACACATTGTCAATAGAAAAAGACAGCATATGTTATCTATCACCGAGAAATAATTAGTTTTAAATGCATAAGTCTAGAAATTAAATCAAGTAGATAAGTTACCACCGCAATAAACTTAACAAGCGGAGCATAAATTAACCGTAAATATATGTCAAGTCTCTTACCCTTTGGATTGAACAGATTTGTTATTCTAGGATATGTCATATTTTATGCTAGATTAGTTTTTTCAGACAGAGAAAGTAAGTTGCACTCCATTAAAAAAACATTTTAATTGGACTATGATGAAGCATTTAAAATCTCTTACTAGCCTTTATTCCATATTATCATATCCTATCCTAGATTGTTTTTTTTTTGACAAAGAGAGTAATTTGCACTTCATTAAAAAATATTTTTATTGGACTATTTTGAAGCATTTAAAATCTCTTACTAGAATTTATTCCCAGCATTAACGCCGAAAACGTCGAAAACGTGAGTCCGAACATAAGTGGAACAGACACGGTTTCCCCGGAGAATTAAGACGATGATCTAAGCCGAATCCTTAGTGCTGACGGGACGAGTTGCTTCAGATTGGGAGAGAAGGGAAGTGAGTGGGAGAGCACAATCGTACGTCGTAACGATGCTTTCTTTCCTTTGGTTCTCTTCAAACTAAACTGGTGGTCACAATTAAGCATCAGCTGCGAAGAAAGAAAGAGAGAACCTCTAGAAAGGCATGCAGTCACACCGGGTGAATCGATTCGTGTGCTCTCTTCATTTATCCTCCTTTCTTTTCAGACCGTCTTACATAAGGTGAGGATACTCGTCCACGTGTCAATGAACAGTACAGCATAATACATACAATTTGTTCACGTGTCAATGAGCAGTACTGCACAATGCACAGAATCTAGATTGCTCTATATGTACGTCTCACGCTTGACGTTGTAGACTTGCAATCTGATAAAACACACCAATCGATCATCTAATCCTGTCACTAGCGAAAAGGGATAGAGGAGTTGCAAATAGTGAAAAAGGAAAAATAGTTAATGTAGATGAAGAAGTATGGTTCTTTTAGCCTAAACCTTCTTCATCCACCTTATGAGAAAGAAACATAACATTGTCCTCCTTTATTAGGCCTTTCGGTCCCAATAGTACAGCCTCGCTGCAATAAGCAATATTTTCTACAGCACAAACAGTTGATTTTTGTTGATGCATATATAAATGCGATAGATCACTAATACATCCTCATCGCTAGAACAGAACAACTTTGTGAAGTTACTGTTATTTACATTGGTGGCGTATCGATATGATGCAAAGAATCGTTAGTTGCTTGGATGATAAAGAAGAAATCTTTGCAGAAATCGTGCTAGCTTCTTGTGCGGGTTCTTCCCATTCTCAACAAGGTTACTGCACGTACGTCAAAATGTGTACATAATTAATACTGTCATTATCTTAGAGTTACAGAAGGGAGGAAACAAAGAAAGTTGCAGAAGTAGCCACTGTCACCCTCACGCTACTATGGTATCCCATCGTGTGTCCACTATGCAGTATGCAGTATGCAGTTGCCTTTGCTTTTTGACAAAGATGCACACTACAAGGTTGGAGTCTTGGATATGAAGAAATGGGAAAAGGTCATAAGAGTCGATACTAATAGGGACTGATTTGACAGTGAATCATTTAACAGTAAATATAGAGCAGCGCGTTTTGATTTCTTTTGCCATACGAGAGATTTTCTTGTAGGGGCATTGACAAATAGGATTACTATATCTAACTCAAAATTTCAGATGCAGCCAAATAAATCAATTTGCATGGAGTGACACTGCCACACTGGGTGGAGTTTAAGTTTAGCACACAGATGTAAAATAAGCTATATATGGTTGTAAGGAGAAGATGAAAACTGACTGTTAACATAGCCGAAACGTTTAACAAACAACCGGATAGGCTGGTAACAGAACCTCGGCTACCGCAAGAGCCTCATGGATTCACGCAGTTCCTGATCAGTTACAATCCATTGAGATTGCTTTGCATGGAGCTCTTCATGCAAATTGCATGTTGAAAGATTTAAACCTGCCAAGGCAAAATCATAATGTTTAATTGTGACTAATGTGACAGTTACTTATTTATACCCAACCCAACCAGTGAAAAACAAGCTGCAAATTAAGGTACCCACCGTTCTTTGATCATACATAGCTCTTGAAACCCCACTGCTGCTAAGATCTGATGAACCAGTGCTACCTGCACCTTGTATGGAAAGTGTCTGGAGAATCTGAAATAACAGAAGCATAGCAGCTATAGATTATAACCAACTGTTATTCAATATGTACAATCATGTAAAACAGATTGACAATCACGTTAACTACCGAACGCACAAGGCTTGATTCCATTTTCATAAATGAGACAGCCTTTACAGGCAAATAAATCTACCTCAGTAAAACTACTAACCCTGCAGTTCAGAATTGCCAGTTTGCCACGTACATACATTAATTTACAATATTAGAGTTCAGTTAACATGGCACATGTGTAAGTTGACTTTTGTAAAACTAGACGTACACAAGTAATTTGCAGATGCTGCAATTTTAAATCTAATAGTGAGATTACAATAACTAAAGTTTCATTCTTTGAAGCTCAGCTTTGTAAAAAAAAGTGTGTGAAGCCAAACAAAAAGGAAAACCTGTGAATGCCACGCCCCGATTTTCTTTCGGAATTAAAAATTATTAAATAATTTATTTTTAGAATTTTTTTATTAAAATTTAAAGCAATTTATCAAGTGAAATTAATGGAAAAAATAGAATTTTCTTAAAAAATTATGGATGAAAATATTTTTTAAATATTTTTCATGCTCTAAAATAATCTCTGGAATTTTTCCTAAATTTTTAGAGCTGAAAAAATAATCTTAATAATACAAAGTTCATTTCAGGAATTAATTAAATTGAAAAACCAATTTAAAATCCCTCCCTGTCCTTCAGCCGTTTCCGTCCCAAGTTTACTTCTTGTCCCCATGGCCTGCTCGCATCCCCTCTCGTCAAGTTTGATTCCCTTCCTTCCCATGTTGGCCTAACATGCCGCTCGCTCCTCCTCCTATCTGTGACATGTGCGGTCAGAGCCCACATGTCAGGCCCGTCACTAACCTCCGGACGAAAGATATTTAACTATTTGTCACTCTTAGATGTGGCAATTAAAGATTTGTTACTGAACTCACATATCATAGACACATGAGGGCTCACATGTCTAGACACATGAGTGGCAAATCTAGAGAACGTATCCTATGCACACAGATCTTCTCGTGTACACACCGTACACACCAACTAACAAATTTCATCTAAAAATCCAAAAACAATTATACATATACTTTTAATAGTATTACATCTATGTATGAAGTCTCATCTTGAAATTCATTATATATAGGGAGTAAAAAAAAGACAAAATTCTGACATATTTATACTCTCAAAATTATCAAAATTTTTATCTTTTTTGTTACAGCTAAAATATGTCATGCCACTTTAGAAATAAAAAATTACCACATCCTTCCTAAACGTCATACAAACTGACTAATTAGAACTAATGTATAACTTAAATTGTCCCAAACCTACTACTTAACCAAAAATATTTAATTCACATTCAACAATAGCAAAAATCTTTTAATATTGTCATAAACATACAAATATTACAACTGCTCCGTCATACAACCCAACTTAGTTGTAGTTAACTTCAAAAAATCTCTATCATCCCACTAAAGCAATGCTTTCCTCCATATAATAAATACCTAAAGATTCGGCCTAAAGCAATTTTTCATCAACATAAAAATTCTTTTATGTTTCAAATAAAATTTTTCCTCCTATCATCCATCCATCCAACCAAACCACCTAAAAATCAACATTACCACATAATGTAATCCAAAAAATCGTATCTTCAACAAGCACATTGCACACATGTAACACTATACTCAACAAATCCCCAATTTAAATATTCAAAATAAAAAAATTAGGCAAAATATGGGTTCTAGGGTTACTCTTCGATCTACAAATTTCACTAATTAAAAAGAGAAAAAAAGAGGAATGGAAGAGTATACCTTGCTCTTTGATTTTCACAAAAAATCCCACGAAAAACGGCTTCAAATTGAGTGGATTTGAGGAGGAGAGGTGAGAGGGGAGAGAGAGAGCTGAGCTCTCTCGAGCTCGGCTAGGGAGTTTGGGGCGAATCGGGAGGATGAGGCGGGTTGGGGCCCGTGGGGGTTAAGGCCAGCCCTCACACCGGAGGGAGCGCGCCAGTGCCACTGGCGCCGTGGTTGGTGGTGGCGCACCAGCGACCTTGGTGCCGCCACGCCGCCACATCAGCTCCGGTGCTATGTGTAGTGTCACCATGGTACCCCGACGGTGCCACCAGTGCTGACGTTGTGCTGTTGGAGGGTGGCGTCAGAGTCTCTGACGCACCAAAAGGACAATTCCTGAAATAAATTTTTCCAAAGATTTATTTACGAAATAAGTTTTTCAAAAGGACCAAAATATAAAAAATGGTGCTTGACAGTATAGATGGCCAAACGGGCCGCCCGGCCCGGCACGGCCCAGGCACGATCGGGCCTGGGCCGAGATCAGTCGAGCCGGCACGGCCCGACCTACACACCGGGCCGAGCCGTGCCCGCCCACATGCTGCACCAACAGCCCAGGCACGGCCCAATAAGACTCGGGCCATGCCAGGCCGGTCCGAAGGCACAATCAACCCATCGTGCTCGTCCTCAAAATAAGTCTATTTGGCCTCCCTCTTCTTTGGGTCGTGTCTTACATATGACTGAAATAAGTCTATTTTGCCTCCCTCCTCTTTGGGCCATGCCTTACATATGGCTGGAATAAGTCTATAAAGGGTCCCTCCTCTTTGGGCCGTGTTTTACATATGGCTAAAATAAGTCTATTTAGAGTCCCTCATTTCTTCGGGCCATGCCGGGCCGGCCCACCGTGCCAAGGCAGCAGCCCAGGCACGGTCCAACTGTCGGGCCAGGCTGGCACGGGCCCGATACCAGTTGGGCCATGCCGTGCTCGGGCCGGGCCAAAATCCCGTGCCATGGGCCGGGCCGTCGGGCCTCGGGCCATATGGCCAACTATACTTGACAGTTCCGGTTGCATATACAAGTTGCAAACCTGCAATGGGCAATATGTAAGACCAGGCCTCTTTGCAATCTTTTATCCAGGATAGAATCAAGTAGTAAAAGAGAATAAGGAGGCACCGACATCTTTTGCTCCTGCTCGAGGTAAACGCTATACCAAATTTTCAAACAAATAATCAATTCCTTAGTCTCCTTTATTGTGTAAACTGAACTTTTTAATGTTATGCACTTAGAACGTCGTTATATTTAAGGAATAAGAAGATAAAATTATTTTTTTAAAAAATGGATTTCCTCGATTCTTATAGACATGTGGAGGGATAAAATGAAAATAACTAGTTTCATTACTTTGGTTCATTGGAATTTCAGAATTTGTGCGCACGTATTCGACTTCCAACTTATGTCCATCAACTCAATGTCTTGCTGCTTTCAATTAATATATGAATAAACTGGTAAAATTTCATAATTTCAAGCATTAAATAGATAAAGAAATCAGGTGTACTTATAAGACCATATCATTTACTCCCACCATTCCATATTATTGATCAGTTTTTTTTACCAAAACCAAGAAAACATTATCTTCCTATATTTCATTTAATGTGAGTACCTGGTAGAAAAAATAATGAAACATGCACGAGAAACGAAAGCTTTACTACCTTAAGGTTTTTTTTTGTTCGTTTCAATGTGTTCCCATCACACTGAGTGCACACGAAAAACGTGATTAATTAAGTATTAGCTATTTTTTTAAAAAAATAGATTAATTTGATTTTTTTAAGTAACTTTTGTATAGAAACGTTTTGCAAAAAAACACACCATTTAATAGTTTGAAAAACATGTGCGCGAAAAAAAAGAGTGGTGTGTTGGGAAGATGAGTTGAAGAACTCAGCCTAAATTTCTGCATGCATGCAAACTCAATTTTCATGCTTAAATATAAAAATACTATACATCAAGCGAAGGGGCCAAGATTATATGATGATCAGTTTAAAATTTTTGATTTTTAGTTAATTGATGATCAATATGGAACTGATGAAGTGTTTCATACTGGATGTTCCATTATGTGGCAAAAGCCACGTCTATTTTCTAGTATACTATCGAAATATCACCCCCTACCAGTGAGGTATTTTTGGTTGGTCAGATGAGTTCCCAGATAAATAAAAAAAATTGATCCCAAGAGGCATGGTTGTCAGGATAAAATTCAGGAAACGAAAGGAGGCAAGAAGAGACCGTGGAAGTGAGGGATCCAGAAGCTGGTGCGTTTGAAGGGGAGGCCGAGTAAAAAGAAGCGAGGAAACCGGCAAAGATGGCGTCGGCGGAGTCGTGAGAGGCCTTGCATCACGTACCGGAAACTGGCTGGCGGATCTGTCCTTGCGACCTTGCCTCACCACAAAACGCCCGCGGCTAGTGATTTTCTTCGCCGAAGGCGGAGGGGGCGCGGTGCGGCGGACGGGGGGGGGGGGGGGGGGGGGGGGGGGGGGCTAAATTGATTATAAACCGTAACGACTAATATTATTAGTGACCGAATACCACTTGTGAAACCGGTCCCAAAATCATCATCAAAAACCAAACACAAAAAAACGTTGCAAGAGATCCAAAACACGATATTTGATAATAGAGTTTAACCGAGACCTACATCTCCGATATCACAGACGCTCCTTCTCGATCCAGCATATTACAACGTATAAGAGGTACAACGACCTTGATCGGACGCCGCCGATAGCCGCTATCTCTCGTTTATGTTAAGTTGTCATACAGTTCAACAGAGCCTGATTCATACTTTATTCATAACAGTGTATAAAACTTGTATATTTGTATTCTTAACGACTTAAAAACCAATGCTACACAAGAAACTACGTTAAAATATCTTAAAATCAACTTCAGAATTAAGTTTTAAAATTCAAATTTTAACTTTTGCCTTTTTCCTTTTGCTTTTTGCTTTTTAAGGCAACGCCGCATATTTTTTGGACTATCTTGGAGGATTCTAATTAACTTGTACTCGGAAAATAAAATGTATTTCTTGCTGGCTTCACGAAGATCTAGATCTTTAGGCCAAATTTCCCTCAAAATACTACGTCTGCGTTAATCATATTCTGAGCAATAACGCCGAAAATGTGAGCTTGGACATCATAAGAGCATGTACAATAATATCTAATAACAGATTCTTCGTTGTCAAGCAAACAAATTTGATGACGTGAATGAAAAAGAAGAAAGAAACTATAAATATCGTTGTTATGCATGACAACGGCTTAGAGTCGACTCTTAACATTTAACGAAAAGTTTGCTGCATGAGGATGAAAAAAAGAAAGAAAGATATAAAAAATATTTAGTGCATGACAACGATTGTGAGCAGCGGCGCTTATTCTCCATCCCCAAGGAGGACAGAGGTATCATTGCGCTGACTCGCAGCCTCGGCGGCATGCACCGCTAAGGCCATCCGCATCCTTCCGCAGGAGGAGGTCGCCATCCCATCTACCAATCCAAGGGCGCCCAGGTGAGTTCGTGACCCCATCATCCAGACACTTTCCTCTGCATCCTCTTCCGATTTTGCCTTCTACCCGGGATACTTGGTGCTGCTTTTTTTTTGGTTTGTGGTTTCACATATGAGTGAGTCGGGGAATCAGGGTACGACCCGGGGCTGGATGCTAAGAGCATCCCCAGGAGAAACGCTACCCGATACTCCATCTGAGATTTAGCACATAGGAGCGAAAAACTATACTCCAGCAGATGCGCTATCCAGTCCTCCAAAACTAGCGGATGCGCCAAACACGAAGAGAGAAAAGCGAAAAATAGCGTGTCTCTCTCCTCACGCTATATCGCAACAACCGCGTCTGGATCGAGCTCCCGCCCCGATCCGGACTTCCGCGACCTCCCCTCCGGCTCGACTCTCCCCTCCGGCGCGACCTCCCCTCCATCGCTGTCCTCGTCGGCCAGCGAAGGTGAGTACCCCATGCCCGTTTTTGATTTTTTTTTGAGCGGAGGGTGGAGAGGAATGGTGTAGCCATGGAGTGAGAGTGGAGAGGGAGAGGCGTACCAGATCTGGAAGGAGCTGTGCGGTCGTCGCCTGCCGCTGTCGCGTTGCCCGTGGCCGCTGCCTGCCCCCTCCGCCCCTCCCCCGCCCGCCGCCGCCTGCGTCCTCTCCGCCCAGCCGTGGCCCTCGCGCGTTCGTCCGCCTCCGTGGTCGCCGCCTGCCTCCTCCGGTGCTCCCCCGGCCACCGCCGCCGCCTGCGTCCTCTCCGGGCAGCCGCGGCCCTCGCGCATGCGGCCGCCTCCGCGGCCGCCGCCTTCCTCCCCCGCCCCTCCCCCGGCCACCGCCGCCTGCCTCCTCTCCTCCCAGGCGTGGCCCCCACTTGTCTGCCCCCCTCCGCGGCCGCCGCCTGCCTCGTCCGCCATCGCACCTCGCCCCCCGGCCACCGGCGACCCACGGCCGCACGCCCGTCGCCACCCCTCGCCAGCTCGCTCGCCGCCCCTTGCACGCCCGGCCGCCGCAGACCGTCAACTGCACGCCAGCCGCCGACCGTCGGCCGCACGCCTGCCGCTGCCCCTCGCCGGCTCGCCCACCGCCGCTTCATCTCTCATTTTGATGAGTAGTAGTAGAGAAGAATAGTAATGAGCAGAGAAATAGTAGTATATCTTCTTATATATTTTTGTTGAGCAGAGAAATGTTCATATATCTTCTTTTATCTTCATTGAGCAAAGAAAAGGCAGTAGGAATAGAGTACATTGCTATATATTTTTGTTGTGCTTTCACGTTCATTTAATTTATGTTGCTACAATTTTTCTTGTTAGGTGAATCCATGGATAGCTATGTTAATTTGTTGGGGTCAAACATTGATGTAGAAAGTTGGGATCCTAGTCAAAATTTCCCCCCAACTGGAGAGCAGCCACAACACAGTCCTACGGTTGGGGGGTCCTCTAGACCCAACAACAAGAGATCAAAAAATTTCAGCATTGCGGAAGATCAAATGTTGGTGTCGGCTTGGCTGAATACAACTTTAGATGCAATCACGGGTGCTGAGCAACACCGTGACTCTTATTGGGCAAGGATTCATCAATACTTCCATGAAAACAAAACATTCCCCTCAGATCGTAACCAAAATTCACTTAACAATCGTTGGGGTACCATTCAAGAACAAGTTAACAAGTTTTGTGGCTATTATGAGCAGATTCTTAATAGACCTCAAAGTGGAATGACTGTGCAAGATTACGTAAGCATATAATTAAGCTAGCATCTTGCTTTCTTAAATAATATGATTTTTTCTTCTTATTAACATTGCCAATTATTGCAGATAACTCAGGCTTCTACTTTGTACAAATCAGAAGAGAATAAGACATTTTCTTTAATGCACTGTTGGGAGATTTTGCATCATCATCCAAAGTGGAATGATAGGTTGTCCCAAAAAAGCAGAAGGCTCATGTCGATCCTTTGGTGATACCATCTGCAAGCACAAACTCGAGTGAATTTCATTGTAGCCCTGACATTAATACCTCTGATCCTTTGGTGAGACCATCTGGGAAGAAGGTGGAAAAGGCAAAACGCGCGCGAGGTAATACTTCTTCATGCTCAAGTGAGAGTAGTCCTGTGGTTATTGCATTAAATAACATGTGGTCAGAGAAAAAGGAGATGAGTGCACAATCTAGGGAGGAAAGAAATGACCGGTTGGCTGAAGTTATTTCATTAGAGAAAGAGAGGTTGACAATAGAGAAACGAAAGTTAGATTTAGAAACCCATGAAAGAGAAGAGAGAATTATGAACATGGATCTTACTACTATGGATGGGCCAAGAAAAGCATATTACTTGCGTTTGCAGCAGGAGATCTTATCGCGTCATATGGATTGAGATCATGATGTACTAGGAATGTATTATGTACTGGTTATGTACTGGTTATTGTTAGAACTTAATGGTTTGTGACCTTTATCTTGTATGCATCAATGCTATGATTAATTGCAGCCCTATAGGATGCATCTATAATTGAGGTTGCATACATGATTTAATTGCATAGATAATTGATGGATTGTTTACATAAATGAGGTTGCATACATAATTGGAGTTGCATACTACACTAGTTTCTACCATGAAATTGCCATAGATGCTCAACTAGATCTTCTTGAAGCTGAGAGTGTGTTTGTCTATTTCTAATGTTATGATGATTCTGAATGAAGTCTTGCAGTTCAGCTATAGGGGTATGCGAAGGTGTGACTCGCTCCCCCTCATCATCATAGTTGTAGTCAAGATCTTTTTCATCCCTCTCATCTTCTACTATCATATTGTGCAGAATGATACATGCTGTCATGATTTCATGTAATGTGTCTGGATACCAAAATCTAGCTGGTCCACGCACAATAGCAAAACGAGCTTGCAGAACTCCAAATGCACGCTCAACATCTTTGCGAGCTGCTTCCTGTTGTTGGGCAAAGTGTTTCTTCTTATTCCCTTGTGGTTCTGATATTGTCTTCACAAAAGTGGCCCATGAGGGATAAATCCGATCTGCAAGGTAATAACCTATTGTGTAGTTGTGGCCATTGATTTCATAATTCACTTGTGGAGCCTGTCCTTCAGCTAGCTTTGCAAAAAGAGGGGAACAATGAAGAACATTAATATCATTGTGAGATCCTGGCAAACCAAAGAATGCATGCCAAATCCAAAGATCTCTGGAAGCAACGGCTTCCAAAACTATAGTAGGTTTGCTTAATTTTCCTTTATACATGCCTTGCCATGCCGAAGAGCAATTTTTCCACTCCCAATGCATACAATCTATGGATCCTAGCATTCCAGGAAAACCTCTCTGCTCTCCAAGGGCAAGCAATCTAGTAGTGTCAGCACTAGTTGGATAACGTAAGTACTCATCTCCAAAAATCTCAACAATAGCTCTCACAAACCTTTTAAGACTCTCTATAGTGGTACTATCTGCAATTTGTAGATATTCATCTTGAGTATCGGCTGCGACTCCATTGGTTATCATTCTAAGTGCAGCGGTAATCTTTTGCAATGGTGATAGACCTAAAACACCGGCAACATTTCTTTTTTGCACAAAATAATTATCATGGGCTACCACATCATTAACTATGTGCAAGAAAAGAGGACGACTCATTCTAAACCTGCGCAATAAAATATGAATTAGGAGAAGTGCCGAACAAAACGGGATCAACCAAAATATGTAGATTAATTGCATACCTTCGCCGGAATAACGTTGGGCCGTATGTAGGATGTTCCGAGAAGTAGTTGAGGTGCAACCTATCATGGCCAGCTCGACGATCACGACGAACAACCTGACGACCAGGAACAGAACCACCTCGCCGTGGAGCATTCGACTGCTCATATTCATCTTGCGCGACTATTGCCGCAGCAGCGATGATGTCATCGTCCGATGACGATGATTCATCCAACAGAACATGTCTCAGAATGAAGCTCATTGAGTGATGGAAGAACTATGCACAATAATGTGGATGGAGCAAAAAGATAACAAGCAATGTAGTGGTATATATAGAGCTGAGATTTACATGTTGCATGTGCTAGCCGTTGGACATTTGTATTAGCTAGCTAGCCGTTGGAAAAGTAGCCGTTGGAAAAATAGTCGTTGAACACATAAAAAATGCTTCACTCAAATCAAATATATCAAGTAAAAAATTACCCACTAAATTTTTATTCGTTAAATTTTACTCATTTCAAAATATTATCGTCATAAATAACACCGTTAAAATTTAGTCATTCAAAAAATATTCTTTAAAAATACAAATATAAAGTTAGTTGGAAGATATTACTAAAATATAGGAGAGTGTGATATGGATGATATAATATGGATGATCTGTTGGAGTGGGAAATGATATGAATGAGGAATCTTTTTTAGATGATCATCCATATGACTATATGGAGGATGAGATTTGGATGAGCTCGTGGGGATGCTCTAAGCGCATCGCATTTGGGGATGCAGCTTCTTTTTAGTCCTTATGGGGTTCACGTTCACCACATTCCATTAGCTCACCGGATTTGTCTCTGCTTCTTCCCTGTTCTCGAGCTACAGGTTCTTTCTGTCCCTTAGCTTTTTTTTTTGAAAAATCAATTTAAATTAGCTACAGCATGTTCCAAATTTCCATTATCATTGTGTTAGCAAAGATGATGTGCAAATAAATTGCTGTTAGATTATTACTCCTGTTATACTTAACCTACTTCTAGATGTAGCACACTATTTTTACACGTTGACTGGAGCCATTGCTCGAATGACATTGTAATCAAGCATGGTCTGGTACACTGATGCAGTAGGCTTGCCTAGGATTGAAAGGTTATTTGGTTTTCTGAAGCGCTAGCTTCCTCTCTATTTATGTTCTTTACAGGTAATCGTCGTCAATCTGTAGAGAAAAAAAATATAACGAAAATGATATTCGAAGTTGTACTTAATCTTATTTATCACTCACCTGTCGTCGATGTTAAGAACCTTCGGCTTTCCTAGAAAGTGGAAGAAACTTCTGTGCCTTACACTAGTGGGTGTACATCTTTTAGATATACTACGAAAATTACCAAATCAGATCAGTTGGCTTCAATATATTGCTTTCATTATTCTGCGACCTTTCAGTTGCTGGTTTGTTCCAAGATAATTTGTCTCACGCGTTTATGTAGCAGTTGACCGGGTTTGTTTAGAGGGATCATATTCATATTAATATTCTGATGTGCTCAGATTCATATGTGACGGATGGTTGGATGAGGTTTTGGTTTTAGCATGCAATCTGTAAAAATAAAAAAAAATAAAACAGTGGTTTGTTTTATAAGCTCTTTGTTGGTTGGTTGTTATAGTGGTAATGTAGTCAAAGTGTCCAAGCTGCATACATTGTAGTTCATTTTGAATAAAAGTTACCAAGATATGCTATTTTCTTAAGATTATACCTTGGAATCATCTGAACTATGGTTCCTTTATCCTATTTTGCAGAGACAATATTGGATTACTTCGACTGTATATTCACTTTCTCGTTTTGGTACTCTAGCTCATGTTAGTTCATGATTTCAGACATTAGAAGCCCAGTCAAGAGAAGCTAATAACTGTTCAGTCCCTTTCTTGATTGTTGGTACTGTAGTATCCATTTGGCCATTTGATTCCTCATGCAGTGTTTCTCACCATCATCAACAGATTGCTTCTTTTCGAATGCAATTGGTATAGATTAATTGCGTACTTTTCTTAGCAGTTCTTTGTTGTGTAGGATGGCTGGATGGGTTCAATTTGAACCATGTGGGTGCCTCTCCATTCCGATGTTTTGCAGCTATATATATGTGCTCAGTTTTGCACAAAGTGTACTTTCATTGATATTACTGTTTTGGTAGCTGTAGACATGTGTTAACGATGGAGTCCACTATTTGTTTTAGTACAGTTAGAATTTTTTAATTCTATGATCATGTGCTGCTTCAATCTTGATTACACATATTACCTATATACATAGATGAATATAGGAAAGCATAGGGATTAAGCTACGCCATATGGGGATACCATGTGAAAATTTTTAATCACCTATAAAGTGCTAGCGTATATAGAAGTAATATGTGTACATGAAGTTTGAAGAACACTCTGTTGGATCTTTTATCATGCAGTTTTGTTATGGATCATTCCAGTTTATATAAGCAATTGGTTACATAAAGTTTGTTCATTTGAAGTTTGCCATCATTAGTATTACAAACTTCCAATTTTGTACACAATACGTTTGATATTACCTTTTCAGATCAAATGAACGAAGGGATACATTCAATCAATAAAAGCTAATTGGTGATTTAATTAATTTTTTTTTCTTAAGCCATTTTAGTATTTGTATGCGTAGCTGAGCGCGGCGTTACGCCGCACATCGCCTTCTAGTAAAGCCTGAGCCTTCTTCACCCTCCTCGTGAGAAAGAAACATAACATTGTCTTGTCCCCTTTATTATGCCTTTCGATCCCAATAGTACAGTCTCACTGCAATAAGCAATATTTTCTACAGCACAAAGCAGATGATTGGTGGATGCATAAACAGATCACTAGTTCCGAACACCATAACAGAACAGTACAACTCCGTGATCGGGAAAAAACAAAACAATAATAACATTGGTGTGTTGTGAGAACAGAGAGATACACGCCTCTTCACCTGTTGCCGTATTTGCCACTCAGCACTGAAAGGGAAGAGATGTTTTTACTCTTTTGCAGGGCGACGTTTGAGGCAAACTGAAGTTACTATTATATATACATCGTTATGACAATACGTTATAACGCAAAGAACCGTTAGTTGCTTTTCCGGGAAAGAAACTTTTGCAGATCGTGCTGCTGTACAAACTTACTGTTAGAGCTCGTGCTGTCGCTCATGGACAGTGTTCACTGCTCAGCGCTTCTGCTCCCCCCATTGCTGTCCTTCGAAGAACTCCCCCAACAGCTGCTCCACCATCTCTGGGCTGTACCTCACGTATTTATGCGGGTTCTTGCCATTCTCAACAAGGTTACTGCAACGTCAAATGTGAATATGGTAATATCATTATCTTGGAACAGAAGGGAGGAAACATAAAGCGTTGCAGAAGTAGCCACTGTCACCTTTGTGGTTTGACAAGGGGCCGAATTGACAGTGAATCATTTAACAGTATAGACATGAGAGATTTTCATTGTAGGGGGATTGACAAATAGGATTACATTTTAGGATACTAGATCTAACTCTCAATAAAATTTCAGACGAAGCCAAATAAATCGATTGCATGGAGGACACTGGGCAGAGTTTAAGTTTAGCCCAGATGTCAAAGAAGTTATTGTTGTAAGGAGAAGATGAAAGGTGACTGTTAACGTACCCGAAACGTTTGACAAACGACCGATAGGCTGGTAACAGAACCTCAGCTACCGCAAGCCTCAAGGATTCACGCAATTCCTGATCAGGTACAATCCACTGAGATTGCTTTGCATGGAGCTCTTCAAATTGCATGTTGAAAGATTTGAACCTGCCAAGGCAAAATCATAATGTTTTGTGCCTCCTTCAATCATTATTTATATCCGAGCAGTGTAAAACAAGCTGCCAAGGTACCAACCGTTCTTTGATCATAGCTCTTGAAACCCCACTGCTGCTAAGATCTGATGAACCAGTGCTGCCCGCACCTTGTATGGAAAGTGTCTGGAGAATCTGAAATAACAGAAGCATCAAGCATGGCAGCTATAGATTATAACCAACTGTTATTCCATATGTAGAATCATGTAACAAGCACGTTAACTACCGAATCCACAAGGCTTGATTCCATAAAAAGAAAGCCTTTGTAGGAAATAAATCTACCACAGTAAAAGTATTCTCTCTGCAAGTCAGCGTTGCCACATACATTAGTTTACAAAATTGCGTTGAGTTAACATGGCATCTGTATACGTTAGTTCTGTAAAACTAGATGTACACAAGGAATTTGCAGGTACTTTAATTTTTAATCTAATAGTAACACCATAATAACTAAAGTTGCCATTTTTGAAGCTCAGCTTTGTAAAAGGATTCGTATTGGGGCATAACCAACTCAAATTTGAACCGGCTGGCACAGAAATGGAGGAATGTGGACCAAAGTCTCACAAGTGCTTTGAACTGTCACACAAACTAGCATGCTGTTTTCTAAAATAAAATTAACATAGAGGTCCACATAGGTAAACACAATACACCATGCAGCCAAAAAAAAAAGGAAACTGGTGTGCATTTTTTCTTTTTTTGCGAAAGCGCAAAAGCCTTTCGCATCGATATATTAGCAGGAACTGGTGCACAGAACACTAAATAATTCATCGATCCACTAACCTTTGCCCAAGCAACACGTTTATACTGATTGGCATTTTGCTGCACAATTCTACGGTGCCTCTGAATCCAGTCATCACCAAGTATATCCTTTGCTTCTGATCTGAGGCAACACAGGAGAACATTAAATGAGCATATTGCCCGTATTTATAGGATGCAGATTCGAAGAGAGGAGGCAAACATACCTGCGAACAGATCTGACCATATAATGAATGTTATTCATCAGAAATAAGTAGGTCAATGCAGGATCCCTATACTGTTTAGATTTTCCATCCAAGTTATTTTGTAGGGCTTGCATTATCCTCATGGTAACAACAGCAAGTTGAGATTCTGTCTCACTACCAGTTTCAAATTCCTGAAATAGTAGCTTCAGTGTTGACTGGTAACTGTTCATACAAGGAAATGTTGTTAGGTTTGTGATAAGAATACAGGACAAATGAGACCATTCTTGATGAACAATAGTAAGCTAATAGAGAACATGTCTGTCTTGAATAGTAGATCAGAAGTTTGCTTTGAACCGTTAGGAATTAGTTCAGAACAGAAACAAAATAGGGGGAAAGGAAAAGCTTCCATCTACCTAAATTTATGCATAACTACTAGTAAATTTTTCACTGCAGTAATTTTGGTGATTGAAGTTCTTTCTACTTCCTCTCTAGTTGTTATCTGCACTCTCCTCAGTAGATGTGAAGCTCAGAGTAATTCTCGATGGATAGAACTATGAACATATAGTCACATAGATAACTCATCACGATCACTGTACCATACCTCACTCAAATTGTAGTGATTTACAAATCTACATGTCCATGAATTTAAATACTAAGTTAAAAGTGAGTACTTACTCAAATAAGAATTTAACATAATTAATCACATAGCTGGTCAAAGGATGCACAGTTCCATCATTAACAATAGTCTTCGAAGCATCCTTTTCAACAGCCTCCTCAAAATCAGCAAAGGTTTCTTGAGCAGTCTGAGCCAAGCGCTTAGCCAAGCCCAATGAAGCCTCCCTCATCTCAGAGCATGATTTTCCTTCGAAAATCACCTCAATCTGGTAACAAGTTCAAACAAGTGTAGGGTTGAAATTTTGTAGTCTTCATAGTGAAGAGAAAACCATAACGACATGTAAAGTCTCACAAGCTAATTGTGGAAGTGAAAGAATAAGTAAATCATGCAGGAGTCAGGTCTCAACAAATAACTTCCAGAATACCTCGGGTTGAAGTTCACGCATTACTTCGTACATGTCTAGCAATACAAACAACTTTTCAGGAGACCTTTTGCTTTTAGCAACGGCATCTCCAAAGCTTAGAAGAGTCAGAACACTATTTGCTGTCAGTTCAGCAAAACATTGATCCTTGTTAAAGTTGGCACCATCAAAAATCTGGTCACAGATTTTTCTTTCGCCTGCTAGTAGTAGTTTGACCTGTGTGGTAAGCAAAATATGAGTCTTAAGGTCTGAATATACACAATATAGACCTATTCTCAGAAGAATCCCCACCGCAATTCGCATAAAATGGATCCAGTTTCCAATTTTAGCCTCCAAAGCTTCCCATTGCATCTTCTGTACATCCTCTTTACTAAGCTTCTCTACTCCCAATTTCCGAAGGCTCAATTCTAGTGCAGATCCACGGGTATCTCTGAAAAAAGATGACAAAACTAGCTTGATGTTTGCACAATTGTAGTGTTAAAAGAACTCAGGATAGTCGTGGAGTGAAACGAAGAGGAACCCAGAATAGATGTAAAAAAATCATAATCCAAACCCACCTGTAAATTTTATAGCATGACTGCTGATTTCCAGCCTGAATGAGCTGCTGAGCGATGTCATTCATGAGAGGTAGGATTCTTGGAGGAATTAGTGTTGGGGTCCGGTATACTGCAGTCTCCAAGCTTTTGGATGGATGCTCAGAGTGGCCAGCATTCCCTCGATCAGCGTCAGGATCATCTTTTGTTGGCCGCAGAGACTTGGGAAGACAATCGAAGAGACGATCAGGCTCAATAGGTTTGCTGCAAGTAGAGAACAATATAAAATTAACTATTCTTTCACTGGCATACAAGCAATAACTCAAGAGTCGATCATGGATGTGCAATGATAATAGATACTCAGACTCTTACCTGTACGTAGTCATCAACTGCCTAAATTCCTCTTCAATTTTCAGAGCAGACTTAGCCAACAGGTTGTTGACATGATTCAGAACTCCTTCACTGCTCTTGAAGTTCTTGTTTGTGGAAAAGAAGCGAACGATGCCTTTGAGCAGATCCACTGCCTCCAGGTAGCTCTCTAAATCCTCATGAGGACCCTTCAATACTGCTGCCTCAGCCTGAAGCTCGAAAGCAAACATTTGCACAAAGTCACAAATCCAATGCAGAGTCTGGACTTGAAGTATTACAACCTCAAAGCCAATTTTCAGGTACATACAGAACTACTAGTATCTTGTAAAGGAATTTCAATTAGCTAGCAGTTTAGATCTTCTAAGATCATCTAATAGTAATTTATTCAGAAATGTTCAGAACTTCTGAACATGGTGAAAATGGAATGCAGCAGTTGTGCCATTTTCCCACCATAAATCCACCATACTTAATCCCTCCAGATCTACACAATGTCATGAATCATGATCCACAACTTCATCCAATCCCAAACATATAAAAATGACTGTCAAATTCATCTAGAAATGGTGGTGATTTTAGTGTGGAAGTACCCGGCGGGCAAGGTCGAACTGGGAAAGGATGCCGTCGGCGGCCTTGATCGTCTTGTCGATGTTCTCGTGCGCCATCCGGATCGCGTGCGTCCTCACCTGCAATCCCCCCAAACATGACCACAAACACACGAGTTCATACGAATTCCGTGCCGCGCTGCTACAAATTTCGCGGAATGAAACAACGGAAATGGTTCAAATGTGGGGGAGAGGGGCGGGTTGGGGTGCGGATACTACCTACCTGGGTGGGGCGCATGGCGGCCTCGAGCGCGGAGAGGCGGTGGTCGAAGGATCCGAGGATGGCGACCATGCTCNACCATCCCGTCCGTGTTCCCCTGGCTCCTCTGCAGCGAGTCCCTCAACATGTTCGCCCGCCGCGACAGCGCCTCCGCCGTCTGCGGCAGCGCCGCCGCCGCCGCCACCACCATATCTCCGGTTCCACAGTCGCTGATACCCTCCCCAAACCCTCCTTCTCCTCACAGATCAAGCGACGCCTCCCTCTCCGCGCGATCTCGAGGGGGCGAGGAGAGGGGATACTGGATTGTTCTGGAAGGTTCTAGAGGGGTAGAAGCGTGAGGCGTTGGCAATGGGGATGCGTGATTACTGATTTGGTGGGTGGTGGTCGTCGGCGACGTGTTTGAGGAAGGAGGAGGAAGAGGGAGATGGGGAAGAAGAAGAGAATCGTTCGAACACGCGCGCTGTAAGATCCGTGCGGGATTGACCGTTGACTTCACGGACGGCTCGGATTGTGTGCGGCTTGGGCTCGGTCCGTCGGTGTGGTGGAGAGGGTTGTGCCTCGAGATTCGTGTGGTGGGAGGCCAGTGGAGCACACAGGAGCGGGTAAAAGTCGCGGAATGGACGGTTGGGATGGGGTTTGGTGCATGGACTTGGTGTAGGGAGAGGAGTTACGTGGTGTAATGGTGGTCGTTCGGGCGGGTGGATCATGGATGGATGAGAGGTGGGGCTCGTGCGGGGCGGTGTGTGGACCGGGTGCACGCCGTGTTTAATATCCGGACGAGGATTAATAGGCCATAGGCAGGTCCAGTCCAGGAAGGTGTAGCCTGCTGGCTGGACTTCGACCATAATAATCGTTTTATGTAACCATGTGTAGGCCGATAAAAAGGGGCTATTCACGTTACTGCCAAAATAATTTTTTTCAAAATTTGGCAACGTCAAAATTTTAACAAGTTAACATTGTTGTCAAATTTTGATAAGATAAGATAAATGTGTTGTTGTCAAAATTTTATAAGCATTATTAATATTTGATAACAAACTAAATGCATTTATATGTTTGCCAATTTTACTAAAAAGATATGGTGAAAAATGGCACCAATGGCTCAAAGTACTTACACATGCAATTTTCTAAAAATACATTACAAATACAGATGCTCACATACATGTATAAATATGAGCACCTTAAAAAATTAGGCTGTCATATCTTATAAATTGACAAAGTCACCACACGCATTTTATTATCGATGGATATATTGTCTAGCAATAAAAAAAATAATTGACACTTACCAAGTCTATATAACTGGAACTTTTAGCTGAGCTACGCTCACGGCTCGCCTCCCCTACATACAAAATTTTCTTAGGACTGTTTTACACTTCATTTACTAGCATTGTCACTAGCTTCCAACATTTTAAATTAAATCTGGTGAATCTGTCATCATCCACCGACATACAGACACTAGAAATTAGTGAATCTGCTACCACCTAGTCTAACTATCAGCTGACATGTGGGTGTCACTGAATAGTGACTATTCATTCCCAAGCCATGAAAAGATAACAAAAGAACATATTCAACCTCCTTGCAACACATGTGCATTTAGCTAGTACTTAAGAACTTTGTAAGAATGGCGCTCCTTAGCAATGCAATAATTTTAATTTTGTACTAGGTTAGTTTAATTCTCGTGAAAGTTCTTCAAAAAAATTCATTCCTAAAGAGACACTAAATGATTTGGATAAATCATGTTCCGCACAAATATCTTCAACAAAAAGGACCAACAAATGTGCAAATTCAAGGAAAATCACCAATGTTCCTTGGACATCTGGGCTCGTTTGTTAGGCTAGGCAATGTTGTTTTAATGGGCTCTATAGGCCTTTTAGCCCTGGTGGGCTCGTCATGCTTGCCAGGCCCATGCTAGGCATGGTTCATCCAGGGATCGGACTTTTCATACTTTCATGTCGTGCAATACCCCAAGCCCACAAGTGAATGACCTAGTTCACCAGGAACCAAATACTTGTTGATTTTCACTGTAGGAATAAGTTCACCTGTCGACCTTTAACTTTACGTCAAGTTTGTTTGACATACCTTATTTCTAATACCAGAAATCTTCACCCCTAAACTATACAAAACCGTGCTAAATTCCTAAACTATACAAAGCCGTGCAATTTAGCACGGTTTTGTATAGTTTAGGGGTGAAGATTTCTGGTATTGGAGATAAGGGATGTCAAACAAACTCGATGTAAAGTTGAGGGACGGCAAGTGAACTTATTCCTTCACTGTAAGTTGTAGATGAGATTTTGACCATTAATTTTTAGGTGTGTTATTTTCTCCCCTTTTCTAACTCATACTCTCTCATTTTCCACATGCACACTTCCCAAACTACTAAATGGTATATTTTCTTTAAAAAAATCTATAGAAAAACTGTTTAAAAATCATAATAATCTTTTTAAAACCTTTTTAGCTAATACTTAATTAATCATGTGTTAATGAGCCATCCGTTTTACGTTCATGGGAGAGAAGTTCCCAAAATCCTCTCCCGAACAACCCCTAAAACAGTTCTAAAGCGAATAGTTCTATCAGACATTGGTAAATCACTTTTAATTAGTATAAATCTTTATGCTAAGGATTTCTTTCGAACGCAGGATTGTCAAACACAGGAATAAGAAAAGTACATAATCAAAATATCAATATCATGACACCTTGAATTCTAAGGATCATAAAAAACAAAAAAAACTACTCCGAAAACCGATTTGGGTGGATCACAGAAAAAACAAAAGATAAGATTTGGAACAAACATAGACACAATAAAAAGAATTCCAAAAGATTAGGGCTCATACTAGAAATCCTCTAATAAAACTCCAATAAAATATGTCATTACATAGAAATTAAAACAAATCCTAAAATCTAATCCTTTGTTCTAAAGCGTCTCATACGAATACTTCTATAGGATTCATATCCCTTGTTTTTTTTGCCTTGTTCCAAAGGAGACTTAGGATGACTTAAAAGATATGTTGGCCAATGTCTGATAATTAAGCTAAAAGCCAAAACCAAAAATTATTTTTGAGCGGAGTGAGTTGTGCCTAATACGTAGGGCTAGTTTGGTACACCTCCTTAAGCTGAGGAATAGCGGGAATATCGTCCCCACTCTTATAATGTCATTTTTAGAGCATGTTTCGCAGACTATAGCTTACATCTCTTGGAGCGAAGTCCAATCAAATGATTTCACCTCCACCTGATAATGGAGTAAAACGGGCTAGCCAGAGTCATTTGAAAAAATAAATTAGATGGGTGGGACGAGGTTTACGTCACTCTAAACTTTTCTTCTAAAGTAAAATTTAGTAGTTAGAGCACTACCAAAAATACCCTTAGAAGCGGCGGGGTAGTTTCACTCTAAATTATCCGATATCTTCGGAGTGTTTAATATAACTTCAGTTTCACGACCAAAAGGACCAGTGGTACTTCAAAGTAATGCAGCCATGTATATATGTTAGCTAGCTTGCGACGATGGCGATCGATATCCATCCGACGGCAATTGGCAGGTCGCACCCAATGATCAGAACAGCTTCACGTACGTTTTCACGCGCGGATCAAGGGGGGTCGGAGATTAAAACTCCGACCCCGACCTTAGATCTCCTTTAATTTCGCCATGAAATTAATTAAACCATATGCAGTCCGGAACCTAGACATGTTGCCTCTCGTTGTCCCATCAAGCCATAAAACACATGGATAGATCAAGCCAAGCATAATGCGCCTCCCGATCAAACCGCAAAACCAATAATACTATACTATTACTACTAATAATTTATAAAGGTGATGGAGATCTTAACTTGAAAAGGATCCCGCTATGATTGTGAATTTGTGATGCAGTGATGGTGATGACCTGACCATTAATCCATCGCACAGATTTAATACTAAATATCTAATCTCGATCGATAAAGTAGTGTTCCAGAAGCCATTACTGTCCTTTTGTGTTTGCGTGGTGGCAAGCAACGGGAGTTACCGGCCGGCCGGTGTGTGAGACGAGAGGCCTTTTTTGCTTTCAATTTTTTAGCTATAGTTCCGTGACCAAGATGGCAGCTCAGATCAGCTTGGCGCGTGAAAGCGTGACAACGAGGACGGACCATCGGTTGGAAAGATCTTTGCAGTGGAAGTGAGCGCGAATAGGGATACAATCCTTTCATGTCTGTTTGGAGAACTCTTGTAATTAAGTCTGTGTTCTTTTCAGCCTATATATTTATTGGATTATTAAAATAGATTGATTGCTTTATATTTTGAAAAATACGTTTTGTTAAAAAGTTTTGTATTGTATTATTTAGATCGTTATTTTAATCATCTATCATATTTATTTGAGTAATTTTTGACTACTTGTACTTTGACCGAATTACTGTAAAGCTATAAATTTAAAGATTTAAGGCCAAGTATCACAGAACTACAGATTTAATACTTAAATTATCACAAAATTATATATTTTACAGTTTAAATTTCTATCACTACTATTATGTTAGAGTTATAAACGTTATGGTTTTGCACTTAACTTGGTGCAAAACATATAGTTTTGGAATAATTTTATTACTAAACATATAGTTTTATGATACTCCATCTTAAATATGTAGTTCTTCAATAAATTTGGTCCTAAATCTGTAATTTCGTGATACATCATCTTAAATCTGTAGTTTTATGATATATTGTCTTAAATCTGTAGTTCTGTGATAGTTTGGGTAAAGTACATGTATTTGTAAAATTTACTCTATTTATTTCTTTAAATATTAGAGAACCTTAAGCGTCGTGGGTTGGGCGAGCGCTGGAAATATTAGAGAACATTAAGCGTAGGATAGGATTAGTGCGTGCGGTGGAAATTTTGCGAAAAATCCCTTCAATTTATGTATAATTCGATATAGGTCCCTCACGTATAGTTCCTTTTAGCTGGTATTGTACGAATAGGCCCTTCAAAAAGCCAGATATTCCATGCGAAGGAGAGAAAAATCGCAAATTAGGACCACGCTGTAAAAAGTGAAAGGCTAGGGGCTTTTTCACAAAATGACGCCCACTAACCCCAAAACCTAGCCGCCGCCGCCGCTTGCATCCCCTCCTCCCTCCCGTCTCACCCTCTCCCTCTCCTTCTCATGCCGCCGCCACCTCGCGCCGCCTCCGTCACCCCCTCGCACCACCGCCGTCATCGAGTGCCGCCTTCGCCTTCTCCTCGTGTACCAGCCGCCACTGAGCGTCGCCTTCGGCTCCCACTCGTGCCGCCACCTCCGCCTACCCCTTGCCCTATCGCCATCGCCATCCCTGTCGCCGAGCGTCGCCGCCTCCAACTCCTCCTCCGCCCTCATCACGTCACCTTGTCCGAGCATCTCCACCTCCGTCTCCCCTCGCGCGGGCTTTGAGGCGGACGCGAAAAAAGCGAGGAGACGAGCGCTCCTCTCCTCTCTCCCTCTTGTCTCTCCTCTGCCTGCGAGGAGCGGTGCTTTGCCACCGTCGTCACCGTCGTCAACCTGCCATCGTCGTCGTCAACTTGCCGGTCTAGCCACTCGCCACCATCGGAGTGGCCGGATCTGACGGCCACGACTTCAAGGCCCCCTGATCTGATGGCGGTGATCTCGTGGCTGCAGATCAGTTGCTCAAGATTTTTGTCTATTCCCTACTCCCGTGCAGATCAGTTGCTCAAGGTTTTTATCGTTGTTGCAGCAATTAGACCCGTTAGATGATATACTTCAGTTCATCAGTGTCGACTACTCAATAAAGGTACCAAATCGATAGTCACCGGTACATAGAACAATCTGTTACCTTACTACAACTTTGGTTGCTTCTCTAATCAGCAGAGTTAGGACTTCGTCTCTGTTGTTACTTATTGTATTAGCAAATAGTCAGATTGCATTGCATCAGTTTTGTTGTCTCTATTGCATGTTTTAGTACTAGCCAGTATATAGTTGTTCCCTACAAGCTTGGGTGACAAAAAAAATCATATGTTAGCTTATACAGATTCTCATGTATATGTGTCGATGCAAAAACACAACGGCCTAGGAGTTTTGCTTAGCTCCAGTGTAGGTCCAAATCTTGCTTTGGGTTTAGGGCGTGCCAGTTGGTTTGATCCTTCAATCAACAAGATATACAAGAAAGTAATGTTAGTAAACGATAGTCGATCGACTAGTGGGCCGATGACGTATCGTAGAGACCTAGCCGATGCAAACAAGTCAAATTGGCTGTAAGGTAAAAGATGTTACTCATAAACTAAATTTAGGTTAAATATAATCATAAACAACTTTTTTTAATAGAATCAATCCCATAGGTCGAACCTAATTGATGTAGCATGAGATTGATATTTTTTAAAGTCAATTGTCATACAATTATATGGCCTAGATGACAAGTCGATGGGTAGATATTGTAGATTAGACCCAAAACAATCATGATCGGCTATAAAGACAAATAACTGATAATTACTAATTTAATCTTTTTCTTAGATGCAAGCAATTACGATAGATTGTACTCAATCAAGATAGTATTAATTGCTCATAACCAAGATCATATAAATTAATAATTATATGTACTTATATCATAGCCGATGAGATCTTTCAGGAAATTCTAGATAACATATCGACTCATACTCCGATACAACCTTATACAAGGATATCAATCTAACATAAATGTATTAAGCAAGCATCAATTCCCAACTATTTAGATCTAGTCAAAATTGAGTACAAGCTTAATCTATTTAAATGAGTGATATAATTGTATAAGGGGCAGATATAACATGTTAAGAAAGATTAATAATATGAAAGAAAAATCAAAACAAATATATCAGGTAGAATCGGCTGAAACCCCGATACTACCCTTATTAGCAATCAAAAAGCAAGTTAGTTTTTATGATTTCAAGCACGACTTAGGCTGCGTTCGAATCTTATAAAACAGTGAAGATAAAAAATAAACTTTCGTGGCACGCTTTTCAAACTCCCAAACGGTGCGTTTCGTGCGAAAATTTTTAATATGAAAGTTGCTCTAAAATGTTAGATTAATCCATTTTTCAAGTTTGTAATAATTAAAACTCAATTAATCACACGTTATTGTCACCTCGTTTTGCGTGAAACACTTTATCTTCATCTTTATCTTTATCTTCAGGACTTTCAAACACCACCTTAGTAGGTCAAACTGAATTGATGCGACACTAATTATGTAAAAAAGCATAAAGTCTAAACAATCAAGCCTTTGATTGTTTTTTAGGGTGGTGGATATCTTAACTAATCTAAGTCGATGAAAATTGTTTAGCCGATATTGATAGAACCTATAAAAGGTTTAGCCGATATAAATAATCAGAGTCATCAATCTAGATTAGCTAAGATATATGATAAATAGACAGATGCATAGATTAGATTAGAATGTCAAAAATGATGTAAGCCTAATCTCGCCGATACAAACCGCCATGACAAGTTTTACCTATCGCTGGAGATCGAAGCTGATGCAGCCCAACTCGAAACAAGAACTCGTCGAAAAGTAAAAATAAAAGGGTGGCGATACGCCGAAAGTGTGTATTGAACTATTGTTATTTCTTTACAAGATACTGGGCATATATTTATACCTGAAACATACAAACCTTGTCCATATCGGACACAACTCAAACTTTCCTAAGTATAAAATAAACAAACAAGTCCCAAGATGGACTCTTATCACAAATTTCTTACGGAAAACAACTTATTATCCTAATTAAGAGATACAATTGCTCATCTCAGACTCAATCTTTGTTTAGCAATATCCTTGAATCTTCAACCCGAGCCGAACATGAACTCGTTCTGTCTATATCGGCTAACCTTGTCCGATTCGGTATCGGCCGATACAGCCTTCAGCCGATGCGCTGTTCTGCTTTTGGAAAGAACCTTATCTCTTCCGAATTCTCTTCGAATTTATCTTCATCTCCGTGTATCTTTGCCAAATTTTGCTCTTAACAATATGTCTGACATCCATCCTTCTTTGTGTGGTTTTCTTTTAACAGACCTAGCTTTCAGTACATTTCAGGCATGAATTGACTATTGTCCCTTGCAACAGCTCCATGGCTGGATATATATCATCAGTTTGGATATGGAACGCAGATTATATGTGCTGCTGCTTAAAGGTTTCATATGAAATTGGGTCACTTGGATCTTCCTTCATGTATATAAACTAGCATTTTCGTTTCTTTATGTACATGTGCTCTTTGGAATTAACAACAAATGGTTGTAGGATGAGTTGATTTAGAGTGGATCCCAGCCTATATATCTTGCTGAAGAATTCCTATAAGCTTTCTGATTATTTTTGTCATTAGGATTGCAAGTGTCTTTCTGGGTGCTTGGGTAAAGTTATTGTGGATTGACCATACCAAGGAACTTTCTTCCATCCCTCCTTGTTGTTCAAGATCCAAACATAGGTATGTCAAGTTATTTTACAACTATTAAATATTTGAGCCAATGGAATCCCTGTCAATGGCCTGCACAATTCTTAATTTGACTATTATCTATGAGAACAAACCTTTATAAAACAACCTTGATTTGAAAAGGGAACTCCTATATTGCCTTTGTGGTTCACTTCAGCATTATAATTTACTTAAATTCTTTAATTTATAAGAGGCAACTATCAAAAAATGAGTTTGATAAATCTGAAAGCTTTAAACAACAAATATCTTAACTTTTTTGTTCAGCCTTGTTATAGATTCCACCATCTTTCTATTTCATGGTGTTCTCCAAAATTATTCATGCATAGGCTGTATACCACATATCACAATAGCTTCCTCGAGGCATATATGACCTAATTTTACATTTATACATTGAGATTGTATTTCTTGTAGAGCACAATAATCAATTATGTTAAACATTTATACACATGTAGAGTGAAGTAGCATCATTAATTTTGACACTTTATAAAGTAAAGGATGTGTTTCATAAGTATTTTGAGCATGCCCAAGCAATCTTTGAAATGTAAAAGCGTACTCATTGCAACATATTTAGGACTTAAATAAATTCAGGTTCGAAATATTCAGTTTTACATATAGGATTATGTAAAACAAGTTTAAAGTTGAGAAAATGTGATGATACTTCAATTTCAATTTAAACAGCAGTTGAGGCAAACTAATAATCTGTTCAAAAGTTAAGAAATCTTGAAGATAGCCATCTCATTTAGAAAATTGTAAGACATGTGAAAACTGATGTTCAAAAACTTCACAAAATGTTGTTTAAGTGCGGTTTCAGAAAATGTTGAAACTGAAGGAAGAGAAAATTCCCATGTATTTTTAGTAGCTAACACTAAGTTATCCAACAAAAGGTAACATTAACTAGCCTAAGAATTGCAAGCCACATAGCCACATTTAAGTTGATTTCAAACATGAAGGCATCCTTAAAAACCTAAATCCAAGATTAATTTAATGTTGATGAATTATTCATCAACAATTGTCATAATGATTCATGTGATTGTGAGAAATAGTTAGTTTTCCTCTCATTTTTATATATTTCTTGATTTTCTTTTCACTTACTATAGTGTTTTAACTAATTTACTTACTACTTAGGGTCACTATAAATTAATGGCAAGGATCATTTGTATATTTACTTACATGCTTGAGAATATTGAATAAAATGTTGGTATATTAACTAGCGGGTGTTTCATGAGACTATACAGAGGGATGTATATTTCGAGAAAGATGTCATAACATCAATCGTGGTTTTTCAGTATAGTAGGCATTGAATACAACTTTTGAATCATATTAATAACTATTTCTTTCCTTGCCGCTATCTTAATTCCCTATAAAAATGATTTGTTACATCAGAGGTTCCAATGGATGTATTCTTGTTGGAAAGAATTATAGCTATTAACTTTGGTTCTCTTAGATAGAAGATCTAATGATTGATGTATTTTAAGTTGTAATACGTTAAAATTACTGCATTATTATTTTCCATGTTGTAATATAATATAAGGTCTTTCCTAGCTTTGTTTGTCATTCCTGGGTTAAAAAGGTTTATATGTGTTGCTGAACTGATGAATACCTGATAATCAGGTCCATGTGGATGATTTTTATTTCTGCTGAATTAGAGCTATGAAACACTTAACAATACAACCATTTTGATAATGGATTCTTTTGTCGTTGTGCATACATTTTTATTAGTGTACATGCCAAATCATTTATGTGCGCACAGAATCTGCGAAACCATTAAGTTTAAACTCATAGTATAATTTGAAAAATGCATTTGCTATATGAGGATATAGATTTTAATTATATTTTATGAATGGATTGGAATCCACTTTTTTTAAAGTATGATACGCATATAAGTTGCCTTTTTGTGTTACTTATCCTTGGCATACGGAAATAGAATTTTACATTAGCAACAAATGTACCCTCAAGGAATTGTGTGGTGTGTAGGAATATCTTTCCACAACATGCAATGCTGACTTTGACATTTTACTGCTACTACATACTGATTAGGTACCAAAAACATGTTTTATGTATGTATATATACTTAATTGGATGGACTCATTTCAATGTCAATTCCATATAAGTACAACCTGAATTCTTTGATATATATATAGGGTGATTATCAATGTTTTTGTTTACTCTTTGCACAATTCATTTGTAGATAATTAGAGTTAGATGTTTCTAATTTATACGTTTACTAACTATGTACTACTTTAAATTTGCTTCTATTTTTTCCCTAGGTTCAATAAAGTTACATGAATAGGATGATTGGACCAGATGAAACAAAGAAAATTGGACCATATGAAGTGAACGTTTCTACTTGTTTTTTTCAGGAGGAGCTGCACTTAGCATTGCTCTCCAGCTAGGAAGAATCTTTTTCTGGACAGCAAGTGAAAAACTCGTTTTCCTACTCATTTCCATTCAAACAACAAACTTTTTTACCCTTCTGGGTACTAGAGCATCATAAGGATTGGTCTTCTATTTTGACATAGACTCGTAGAGTTTTATCTATATCAAATGCTTACTAGAATTTTTCCACGAGATCAGGGGTTTTGGTCTTTGCTAATAAGGGTATCATACTACTTGCTTTGAACATATATATAAAGTTTATGCATGATGAAAAGAATCATATTCAGGTTTTTGTAATGCTTATATGTTATGATTAAAACAATTCCAGTTTTTGATTTTTGGTCTCCTACCATTTCAAGTTAACTTTTCTTCTCCATTTAAGTTTTTGTTCTGTTTGGTGAAAAGAAAATTTCTGTTATTGAATTTGAGGAGACTATGCACACAATAGGTATATCTCATCCAAATTCTCTCTTGAAGACAAAATTGATTGTAAGTGTACTTAAACTCGGAGATAATCAAGAACTTCTTCACATGTTAAGTCATATATCCACCATTATTTTTTCCAACTTCATTTGTTAAGTCATATATCCACCATTATTTTTTTTCAACTTCATTTAGATTATATGCTTTGAGGCAAACTGTTGTCATTGAGAATGAAGAGGTATGCTCTACTGTATACTAAACCATTAATTTAATTTGAGCATGAAGAGGTATGCTCTACAGTTCTACTATTCCAATTTCCCCCGTTTAGTGTTTTGGAGGTTTTGGACCTGTGTATGGATGGTTGGAACTATTTTCCCTACAACATTTATGTTTTGATTTGACTATTCGTTTAGAGTTTTAGTTTGCTCTGCTCTAATTGTATACTTTTCTTTTGGTTCATCGGCATGTTCTGCTCAGTGCTCGTCCATCCCCCAGCGATGTTATGTGGTTGAAGAAGCTTGGAGTCTGCGGTGTCGTGACACTGAGCGAATCCTATGAGAGATTGGTTCCCCGATGCCTATATGAGGTAGTCACACAAGCAAATCATTTCACTATTTGACCGATACATGTGCTAAATAATATGTGTTCTATCAAGCAAGTTTCGCAGCTTTTGTTTATTAATTCCTTCCTGCATGTATGGCTCCTTCTTATCATTTGTTAATTACTCTGATATCAAGGAGGTGCATCTATGATCAATAAAGCTTCCATTATCAAAAAAAAAAATCAAGGAGGTGCATGGCCTTATCTTAAAACACATTGTGCATATAGCATAATCAAGTTCCAATGGTCTTAGTGATGCAATATTGCAATGTGAACAAAGCAATTACTTAAGTTGTCATTGTTTTCCATCTAGATGTCCATCCATAAGATCAATGGTTTGAGAAAATACTCGAAGTGCCATTATTTCGCTGATGGGTCAGCAGATTGATGTTTGTTAGGTAGATTGTTATTGCTTGATAGTGGTAGTAAGGTAGATTAAAGAGCCAAGGTTAGTGATATGTGAACTACTAATGGTCGACCCAAATGACAAGTTATAGCAACCATTGTTTTAGTTCAGAAAAAATATTGATTAGGTATTGAAGTGTTCATGCAATGCGTTTTGCTTATTTTACATGTAACTGTATATGTGGTGCTATCTTTCCATGTTGCCTAATTTTTTTTGACATGATCCATGTTGCCTAATTAGCCTGGCATTGTTTTTATGTAATTTACAACTGACGTGCTATTTTCCTTAACTTTACATATCTTTGTTTCTTCCTACTGCTCATGAGAATGTTCAAATAACTAGCAGTTTTGGTTCACATAAATGAAATTTTCTGATTGATTTTAGACTCATGGAATTGAAAAGCTGGTGTTCCCAACTAGAGGTTATCTTTATGCACCATCATTTGAGAACCTTTGCCAAGTAGCTGAATTTATTGACACTAAGAATTTACTCAAAATGTATATCCTATGGTATGACAGAATCACCATGTATGTTCCAGTTTATTTTTCATTGAATTGTTCATTGCATGAGTAGAGTCCAAATCTATGATTTGGCACATTTTTTTAGCTTTGTTTTTTTCTTTTGTAGTAAGAGAGGCTTTTATGTTTATTTGTCCCGTCATCTATAACAACTATTTTGTGAAATATTTTGTTTGGTTTTGGTTTGTTTGAAACTCTTGAAGCTTGGCTGAATATGTTGCCACATAGTGCATAGAAAAAAATTAAAGGCCTTTTGCTTACTGCCTTTTGTGATGTGCTCGCTCTTCAACAGATTTTCACTATTGGAGAGGTAGACAAAAATGAAGTACATTCATTTCGTAAGATCTACTCCCTTCGTTTCATAATATAAATCATTTGGACTTTTTTCTTAGTCAAACTTCTTTATGTTTGACCAAGTTTATGAAAAAAAATAGCAATATCTACAACATAAAACTTGTTTCATTAAAACTAGCATTTAATATATTTGATAATATGTTTGTTTTGTGTCAAAAATATTGCTAATTTTTTTCATAAACTTGGTCAAACATAAAGAATTTTGACTAGAAAAAAAGTCAAAACGAATTATAATATGAAACGGAGGGAGTATCTTATTTATAGTGTTGTTGCAATTGTGATTTTTAACTAGGTTTATCTCATGGATTTATTTCTGTTATTTTAATCTTGGAAGGAAACACTTCGTGTGGGAAGTTGACATATGTTAACTACAAAGTTGAACGTGGATGGAACACAACAATTGTTCTTTGCTACTTGGTATGCTAGGTTATTTGGTCATACTGATACAAGTTACTGAATGCCATAGTTAAGTGCTAACCTGCAGTTTTGGTGCGAGAGAACTATCAGTGTTAACCTGAACTAATAGGTATTTACATTTTATGCCAGGGGACTAACAGTTATTGTGCACTGATACGACTATGCTCTATTCCTGGAACATTTCGCATTGCCACTGACAAAATAGTATGCCAACATTTTTTTGCTTGATTTGCATTTTGTGCCAGGGAACTAATAGTTATTGTGCACTTTTGATGTATTTGCAACTCCATAAGTACATGTTGGCTTCCTGATATGACCATAGCTACTATTGATACAACCATTGCTCACATCCTAGTTCAACCGGAAAACATCCAGATCAAGCAGTTCAAGTTCTGAAATCCAATTTGGCCTCCTGCTATAGTGCTGACTTCAAACGACCACCAAATATGCATACGGGCTCCTTTAAGGCCCATGAGTACTTGATGGAAAACTCTTGGAGTACTCTTTCCAATGGTCCAGCCACATCTCCAAATTCCATCTCAATAATCCGTAATTGAAGAAAAAAGGTGTTGCGTCACTTATAATGGGTCTATGGGCTTGTAAATCTGGGACCCCGGTCCAAGTGGGGCCCATAAGGGGTGCACCTCAATCTAGTAGAGCACGACCCTAGGGACCCCTTTGACGTCCTCCCACCTTTTTAAATAGCTAGGTACCCCTTCAGGGTTTTCTGGGTTTTATTAGATTAAAGTTTTAGCCATTACTACTTTACCTTGTAGTTACGTGTGTCGGCTAGACCACCTAATTATTCATTTTCGGAACCTCAACTTATCGTGTGTATTCAATTCCTATTTGCAATATCAGATTGCTTTTTATCTTGTTCTTACTTGTTTCTTTGATTTGCTTGCAGAAATAAGGTTAATCTGCACCGGCAAGATCAACAACCCACAAAGAAGTGTATCGATTGCTAAGGTGCAACACAACAACGTCTTGTACGGTTGTAGTCGGATCGTCAATGTTTCTCTCAAATCGTAGTTATCATCAACTCATCGAAAGATCAAAACAACTAGATTCTTAAGCGTATCGAGTGGAGCTCAGGCTCTATCACTTCCATCCTAATGCTACTACCCCCTTTGATTTGTCCCATTTGATCGACCATGTTGGTTCGTCTCAAGCTTTCCATTTATTCAGATATGAAATGTTCAATATCCCAATTGACCTTCTCTTTGTAATCCCCGAGTCCTTGTAGTCTACGAATTTCACCATTGACCCTTTGCAGGTGAATATTTGGCTTTGCTTGTTTAAAAACTAAATGGAGTGGATATGATCACACTTGGAGTTGATATAAACTATTTCATGAGTAGTGTAAGATCCTTTTAATTGTAATGTACATTTTGCATTTCTGGTGGTCTAACCGGTACTCATATAGCTGGTGGGTCAACTTTATAAGTTCAATTTCCTTTTATATCATTCGGTTCTGGTTGATGAACATCTTGCAACATTGGTAACTAATGATCCAGATTCACCACTTGTTGATTCTTCTCTTGCACAATATGAAAATCTTGTCTATCCAGATAAGAATAACATTGTTCATAGTTAAGACATACAACAATTTAAATATATTTCTGAGATGAGAATGTATCATTATGTGCTTTAGCACATCATATGGTCCAGGCTGCTGGAATGCCATATTGTCCTCTTCTAAACATAGCATGATAATTAGAATGTTAAAGATGCTTTGCTTTCCTTCGTAAAATGTTTTGCCTTGTATTTTAGAATTATAACATCATTTATTTCTATGTATTACCATTACTTTGGAGAAAGAGCTACAAAAGTATCTTAAAATAGATAGTTTTATACTTACAAAGCGTGTTATTTCTTATAGTTTTATACTTACAAAGCGTGTTATTTCTTAATTCCTTGAATCTAGCATAGTGCTATTCTGCTGCAGTTCGTCAATCTTTGCATTAGCTGTAGAACCGTGTCTTATATCTTTGGTTGCGACCTGAATTCTCTTTGTAATATATTTGGCTGGTAATGAATGATTGCATTTTCTATTCTTAAATAGTTATGTTTTTCATGTGGATATATGTGTAATATCCACAATCTAAATGTCACACTTTAAGTAAACCATATTATTATGTATATCTCATTTGTTCCTTTTGTGTTACTCTAGGCTGGAGGCTATAGATAAATGTATCAGCCTTAAAACAGTCCAGGAGATTATGTATACCATGATGACTAATGTTTTAGTTGCTTTTACCTCCAAATCTATGGCCATGTGGTGCTTTCATTTTCATATAAACTTGAGTAAGCAGAAAATGGAATCTTAGCAATTTTCTCAAGAATTTCTTGAAGTATGTTGCACCTCCCTTTGGACCTCACAAGTTTATTGAATATTATATATTAGTGATCGAGTAACTACAGTACAAAGTTTTTAAAGTAATTAGGAATATGTTTATGGCATGAAAATCTATAGAAATGTAGCGTAAGTCATTTTTGTAATGTTCACATAGTTATCTGTATTTTTTGTTAAAATGCATCTTTTCTTCTCCAGTGCAGGGCACTACAGTATGGTTTCTGGGCAACTTGGGTCAAAAGGTAATTACTTTACTGGTTGTATAATTGGTTCTTGTGTTGATTGCAAAAGGAAAAAAAAATCTTTTCTACTCTGTTTTTTCCCTAAAAATATCATCTTATAGTGGGATTCTTATTTGAGACCCTGCATGGTGTATATTTCCTAGAAAGTAATATGTCATGTTTTCTGTATAAAAGTTAAGGTATCCTTTGCACACAAGCTTTCACGTATACATACCGTCCACACCAACTAACAAATATCACTAAAAATTCTAAAAAAAATTGTATATGTACTTTCAATAGTATTACATTTATGCCCACCTTCAAATTCATTCTACATAAAGAGCAATAAAAAATACAAAATTCTGACAGACTTAATAGTCTCAAAATTGTTATAATTTTTGTCTTTTATGACTAAAATATAATGAATTTGAGTTTAAGATTTTACACGTAGATGTAATACTACTGAAAGTATATACACAATATTTTCTAGATATATTGGTGATATTTGTTAGTTTGGTGTGCATATGATATATTCCCTAGATACATATGCATACATATATGTATGCATTTTTTCCTAGAGTATATATATGAGCTTTTGTATGTTATAACCAATTTACCACAGCTTACAAAAAGTTAGATCTTAATACACATTGGCAAACCTTTTGTGTTCACAATCAACTATACCATAGCATATATGTATTGTGCATTTGAGTAAAACATTTTTTTCCACAAATGGTGGTTTATTCTGTTAGTCCCAACTTCAGTTCCTTCCCGTGCTTATACTGACAATATTTTCTTTCAGTGCAATTTATCTTTGATCTTCAGTTTGGCCAAAACAATGGATATTTGTATATGTCTTATTTTCCTTATTAGTGAGATTGTTAAATATTCCTATGGGATATTATTTAGCATCTGGTACATGAGCTTTTGATCTATATCCAAAGCATGCTTTTAATCATCAGTTTGATCTATATCGTAGGATCTAAAATGCATTTTAACTCTCCTAAAAACTATATTTTAACATGAAAAGACTGCTCAGAATTACCATGGCAGTAGTTAAAGTTGTTGTATTGTTCGAGAATGAGCTGGAGTTGTTTGTTTCGAATTTTGCAGGTATAAGTGTTGCTACCATTTGTGAAAATCGGGGATATATTTCAAAGTTACCCTGACTTGCTACAAAGGGAAGTACAGGAAGGACACTGACCAGTGGCTTGCATCACCAACGCAATTAACTCAACCCTTGAAGGTTTATTCACCTTTCATTCATATCCTTTTTACAATTTTCTCTGATTCATGGGTACTAAAGTCCCTAAAGCACATATTGCATGCTCTTTTATCACCAAATTTTGAAACAAAATGTAATGTATTTTGGTGTAGCTCATTTTTCCTAGAAGTATCCTTACGCATCACTTACGCATCGCTGCATTGGAATAACATAAACAAATTCAATAGTACAGCGATGTGCAATTTACGTAGCTTCCCTTTCTTGATAATATGCCAATTTTTCTATTGCTGACGCATCCATTGTTTATTATGTTACAGGAAGTTGGTGATTTTTGAGAACCGGATGAAGATCATGGATTTTAATTGTAAAAGTATAAATGCAGCCACCACTAACATTTACCAGATCTAAGTACCTAACTCTGCCTGTAAGAATGATGTTAGGAAGATTTTATTTTGTTCCTTCTCAATTTTTTTCAGTTGTGAACTATGTCGTTTACGTCTGTTTTTTTGCTGTTCTGCACACAACAACAAAAAAACAAAAACCTTACTAATCTTTTTCATTGTCACACTATAAGACCTATGGTGATCAACCTCTAAGCCTGGCCTATCATTGTCCCTAGAAAATTTTGGTGTAAATATGCCATGTGGATAGTGATATTCATCGCTCGTAAACAACTACTAATTGAGATCAATCTATGCGTTGCTATCAATACAACAAATTAGTTATATTTTCTTCTAACTATGGTTACAATATTTTTCGTTCAACTTCAAAATGAGTTGCATGTAGGCAGCGCGTCATTGGCGCGCCCCAACATCTAGTTTAATTTATCCCTGTAATTAAGTTTGCAATCTACGGTAATAATCTACCCAATAATTTAAATCAAACATGACCTATGGATATATTCAGAGATTCATGTGAATTTTGAGTGTAATTAATAATATTTTTATGTTTAAAAATAAAAATAAGATAAGGGAACTAAGTACAACGATATGGTTTGGTGCAAGGTGTTTGCACCAATTCACTTGGGTCTGAGTCCAAAATCCAATGTGCTCCCTTTTTCTTAATTTAAAGATAGCCGGGTCCTTCCCTTATTCTTTTTTTCAAAAATCCTTATGCCACTTTTTAAAACATAAGCAGTTTGACTGTCGAACTTGAACATATACTGAAACTTAAAACTGAGTATTTTTTAAGTTGCGACAAATTTGACAATAACAATAACAATAAAGAATAACTAACATATGCCGACCACGATATTTGTAAAGTATGGAGATCGTTGGAACAGGGTATACGCGAGATTGAGATAAAAGAGACGGGAGACAAGAATTATACGGACCCCTTAACTGACAGGTAATAGCCCTATCCCTGTTGGCCGAAGCCGGTGTTGCATTTATATATCAGTATCACATGAGTATAATATTTGGGATGATTTAATCTAGTCGACGTCAGCTTGGTGGCATGGAACTTGAACACGTAGTCAACGACTGGCATAATTTTTTTTCTCAAATATGAACTCGGCGAGATTGGAGGTAGCTCTAGATCTCTCATGTCAGTCTTTGTGGCTCTAGATTGAGTTTATCTAGTCTTGTATTCTGACTTGGCTTGTGTTGGTCTGTTTTGGCCTCTGTTGGTGTGTGTTGGCCTGTTCTCCTCCTCTTTCTTTCTAGGGGATCTTGTATTTATACTCTCGGATGTCTCCTTGTCCAAGTAGAACTAGAGAGATAAGTCTAGTCCTTGTAGTATCTGAGTAGGACTCTATTTTTTCTTCCTTATTCAGAACACTTCTATTCCGAGAAAATAATTTTCTTCTTAAAGAGCCGTATTTTCTTAATCAAAGGACACCTTCTCGAATACTATTAGACATATGATATTTTCGTATACCATGAACCCATATAGGAAGTATGCTTTATTGATAACTCATAGTCGTATTCTACTAATCCTTTATGCGCGATGATTGATCCAATTTATCTTCATCGTGTACGAACTCTAGCAACATTACATAAAGATATTTATCAGACCTAGAGCACCGCATCTGATATTATGGTGGTGTTTGAAAGTTCTGAAGATAAAGATAAAGATGAAGATAAAGTGTTTCACGTAAAACAAGGTGACAATAACGTGCGATTAATTGAGTTTTAATTATTACAAACTTGAAAAATGGATTAATCTAACATTTTAGAGCAACTTTCATATTAAAAATTTTCGCACGAAACGCACCGTTTGGGAGTTTGAAAAGCGTACCACGAAAGTTTATTTTTTATCTGCACTGTTTCAGAAGAAACGAACAGGGCCTATCTCAAACATTGTACGCGTATCCACTTTTTTTTAAAATTTAAAACACATCCATACATAATTCACACATAAGATTTCATTGACAAGAGTAAACGTAATTTCTAGCCGTCGTACAAAACTATGAACGCATACAGCTATATTTGTGGACATCAGTAGTCATCGCATCAATCACCTATAGTCTCTTACACTCTTAGGGCCTGTTTGGCACAGCTCCAGCTCCAGCTCCACCTCTCCTGGAGTTGGAGCCCAACCAAACAGTTTCAGCTCCACCTAAACTGGGAGCGGAGCTGGGTGGAGCGCTCTCACAAAATGAACTAGAGATGTGGAGCTGGGTTTAGGCTGCTCCACAACTCCACTCCAGACCCAACTCCTGGAGCTAAATTTAGGAGTTGGAGCTCTACCAAACAGACCCTTATAACAAACAAAAATCACACGGAATCACACTGTTTTAGCTCTTGCATACATTGGATCATCCTCAGTGGAGAAGAGAGCAACCAGTCGTTGGCATCTAATTCTGTGGTGTCCCATCCGATGTACTAGTACAACACACTATCGTGTTGCAAATGCTTGGCTAATCATTTTCCTCAAAACAATAATAATAATTAAATAAAAAGAAGAAGAAAAAAAACGCTGGCGAATTAAGCGTCGACAACCTCGCAGCCGCACAAAAGTCGACGTTTTTTCTTTTTTTTTTCCACGGCTAAGCTAAAGTCATCATAATAAGTTCCCCCACACCCCAAAACGAGCGGCCAGGAGAATCCCACCAAATATCTCCCTCAAATCCCACCCAAAATAAAGTCAAAAAACTCCCAAATCACATGTACTCCAGTACTACTACTAATTCAAAATATCTTGGATTGATTAATTTTGGAGGTTAGTGGTAATTCGGAAAGAAGAAGAGAGAAAAAAATATCTGAAAAGAAACACGAGAAGCGTCTTGGCCGCGCAGTATTTGTTGGCTGGTTTGGTTTCCACGCCCTCCGATTTGATCCGCCGCTGACGTGGCACCCACCGCGTAAAAAAAATTTGCAGATATTTTCCCACCTCCCCCTTCTCCCCTCCTCTCTCTCTCCCCTCCTCTCTCCTCTTCCCAAATGTCTCCCGACGCCGACGCGGCGGCGGCCGCCGGCGAGGGCGCGGCGGCGGCGGGTGCGGGGGCGGGGCTCTCTCCCGCTGCTGCGGTGGCTGAGGCGCGGGGGGTGATCCGGTGGGACCAGATCCTGCCGCGGCGGTCCCTCCGCGTACTGCTTGTGGAGCACGACGACTCCACCCGGCAGGTCGTCACCGCGCTCCTCCGCAAGTGCGGCTACCGAGGTGAGTATCTCTCTCTCTCTCTCCCGGCTCCTCGCGAATTGGGGGTGGGGTTCCCTGTTTGCTCTATTAATCGGAGGTGAGCAGTGGCGGCGGTGGCGGACGGGATGAAGGCGTGGGGGGTGATGCGGGAGCGGGCTTACGCCTTCGACCTCGTGCTCACGGAGGTCACCATGCCCACGCTCTCCGGCATCGAGCTGCTCTCCAGGATCGTCGCCTCCGACGAGTGCAAGAACATTCCCGTCATTAGTAAGCTGCCCTTCGATGTTCTCCCCTACTTTACCGTACTAGTTGATTTAGCTTAGTTCTTGTGGCGTGTGGCCTAAACCGAAGCTGCCAAGCGGAGTAGAGTAGACCTCACTATCCAGAGCTTTTACTTTAAGCAAGGAACTCTGTTAGTTTTTAATGCTATGTGCTTAATTTTGCCGGGCATTTTTATCGCTGGATGCGCACCCCGAGTTATTACAACTGGATAACTTATTTCTTATCATTCAATGAGCATCTTGTATTTCATAGAAATTGGGGGTTATATAGTCCTTACGTAAGGGCCAGCCTATCCAACTTTCAGGCATTAGGATACGTTTAAGGCGTGGACCTTGAGACCGTGGTCTAATCCTCCACACTTCAAAAACTGGATAATAGCCCTCCATAACTTGTGATGATCTCAAATGAATAAAGACTCTGATGTAGTTTTGTATTGTTTTCTAGTAATAGCTTTGTCGAAATTGAATTGCTCTTGTTAAATTCCATTTCTGCTATTGCTTGAGATATTGCCAAATATTGTTTCTTGCAAGATTAGTCCTGTATAAGTATCACTGGATGGATTCTCATCTTAATTTTATTTGGCCTTATTTATTACAGGATGTTAGTTATGGGATTGGAGGTAGTTTATTCGCAAAAAAATCAACAGTAACCATGTGTCTTTTGTATGGAATTCGACATTCAAGCCTTTTCTGGATAGCCCACAATCCCAGGCCGTCCACATCTGTGGGCCTGAATTTAGTTCAAAATCCTGTCCGTACACATCACGTGGATGGCAGGATTGAGTTCCATTCAAACGTGGCCTCAAAAATATGATTGAACATGGGATTGAATGTGAAATTTTATATTAATGCGGGCTTATATTTAAGGTTCTAAACTTCTGATTACATAACTCCATTGAGGAAATATGCTATCCCATGGGTGTACGGTGTACCTAACTGTCTGACTATGAACCAAACAATCGCACATACAGGACTTGAATTCTTCCAAATATCAATTGCTGCTACTTTTGGAAATTAGATTAGGAAATTATTGAGTTTTGATGTTCTTAATAGTGATTAAGAATAAGGAGAGCAAGGACATCCTTGCAAAGCGCTTAGAAACAAGTGCCTATTTGAGTGTAATCTATGTGCTAAATACTGGATTCAGGGAATGAGATATATAAATTAAAATTGGTTATAGGCACTAAAATATGTTATCCTCAGTGCATGCTTCAATGAGAGAGACATATGTGCCCCATGTGAGCAATGCATTTAGGGAAATCCAATCACTAAGCCTAATATGGCAAACATGTAAACAGCTGAGTGGCATGGTGGAGTTATTGACCTATCTCTAGCAGTAGCAAGGACATTGATGAAGCTTGAGAGGCTGAGATCTAGAGAATTGTTAAATTTATTGTTTGCTAAAATTATTATGCGATTTTCATGATGTTTCACTGGGTTGTCTGTTGCAGTGATGTCGTCCCAAGATTCTATTGGCACAGTGCTCAGGTGCATGCAAAAGGGTGCAGTGGATTTCCTTGTGAAACCAGTGAGAAAGAATGAATTGCGTAACTTATGGCAACATGTATGGAGGCGACATACAGTAAGTCCTCTTTCCGCTGGTCTTTTAAGACTTCCTCTTTCAGTCAGTCTTTTGATCCATGTGGAAATATAATCTTCCTCGGTTGTATTGTGTGGTTTGTATTGGTCAATCTAATTCTAGATTCATTTTTTTTATTCCAGTTGAATTATAGCTGTACCCTAATGTAATGTGCAGTAATTTTGGTTGTCAAGATTGTGAATGCTACATAGTTATGTTATAATGTATGCTTTTAGTATATCAATTCTCTGTGCCCATTGGAAATTCCAATGCAGATGAATAGCCAAACAAATGCATCGGAAAACAATGCGGCTAGCAATCATTTAAGTGCCAATGGTGATAATGGGTCAAAGACAGGAGAAAACAGCGACGAGGAAAGTGATGCTCAGGTGAGCATCTGTGGTAGTTCATACCCTGTCTGTCTTATGATGTCAGCACGTCAAAATTCTTCATTCCTAAGTTCATTGAAGCCAAACAGAAAAAAGAAGTTTGAAAGCTGAACTGCTGAAGTTATTTGAACAAACTCGATTTTCTATCATATTTTTTGTCAGGACTTTATCCTGTAAATGTAACCAGCACTGTAAGCAAGTTAGAGTTCATCATAACTGATCTTCTATGAAGTTCTGATGTATATTTTAAATTCGTTATTGGAATTCTGCTGCACCTAACATTATGGTGGCTCTTTTACCTTGATCAGAGTTCTGGTAGCAAAAGGGAGGTTGAAATTCAAAGTGCTGAAAAGTTACCAGAGGTTGTTGCAGATGGTGGGGCAGGCTCATCCAGAGAAGATAAAATACAGAATGGTTTCATTGATGGAATGAACACAAAATCACATACATTAAAGGGTAATGATGGTAAGGAATTTAGACATGGTTATCTGATCTTTGATTTTCATGTGCCTCTATCGGTTATTGAGTGTCAACTTTGCATATGAGGACATGTGATAGTTATTGCTATTTAACCTTTTCTAGATGCTCCAAGTGGAAATGCGTACGGTGACAGTGAACTACAAGTGCTTTCAACTGAGAAAAATGTGCATTCCAAATTCCTTAATGGTATTACTTCTGCGAAGGTTGCTGGACAGATAATGGATAATGCCTTGAGGTTTGCGGATTCAAGTTCACTTCGTTCAAGTGATCCTGGAAAAGATCTTTTGGTTGTTGCCCAGACCACAGCTAACAGAAAATGCATATCTTCAGCACTGGAAAACAATGCTGTCATGGAAAATAACCTTGGTGAAAATTCAAAGGGGACTGCAACAGGCCATGCTGAATCTTGTCCGTCTCACTTTGTGGAGATTAATTTAGAAAAGCAACATCATCTCAATGGTTATACAGACCACAAGTTGAAGGAGAAAGATATCTTTAATCACTCAACTTCCTCTGCCTTTTTGAGGTATTAGTTTTTAAAGTTTGAAATTTCATCCAAATAAATTCTGGTTTAAATAATGTTGGTTTTTGAGTGGGGTTTTTTTTGCATGCCCATTTGTTTGTTTATGCTGTTATACTATTTTGCTAGTTCTAGTCCATTCCCTCTTGGGGTAGGTATAAGTAATTGCATGCGTGCATATGATTTTATAACTCTTGCTAGCTTTATTTTGCATGTTCATCACATGGTTGGCAACCTGTCACAGGTATGGTAATAAGAGGATAGAATCATCAGCTCAACGGCCATTTCCCCCTTCCTTCTGCGTGGTTCACCAACAACCTGTTTACGACAAGAATCCCCAATCCAGCCGGGTCTTGCTTTCCTGTGAACATAATACACGCGAGAGTACATTGCAAGCTCAGGCCCCTTTGGACAGAAGCACAGAGGGTGCTGCTATCCTGTGTTCCAGTAGTGTAAGAGAAGATGCTGGTACAAGCAGTTCCTCTCCTAGAAAGGACGGTTTAACTCATCCTTCGTATGGGTTTATACCTGTTCCAATTCCTGTTGGTGCTGCTATACCCTACCACTATGGTGCAATTATGCAGCCAATGTATTATCCACAGGGTGCTTTTATGCATTGTGATTCAGCTGCCATCAACAAGACAGCAATTCAGCATGCCTCTTGTCAATCTAACTACCATGAAGATCTTGGTAAACCACCACAGATTGGTGAGCACAAGCAGCCAGAAGAAAACCATCAGTTGCATCATTCAAGACAAATTCTCCGAGATTCAGGAGGACCGGTTGACTTGGCGAAGGCTCATATGGAGCGTATTAATCAGAGTGCTAGCTGTAGCCAGGATATCCGCAAAGGAAATGGATGCACTGGGAGTGGTGAAACTGAGGCAAATACAAATACGGTAATTGCACTAGAAAGTGGCAGTGAGAGCGGTGTCCAGAACTGCAGTAATAATGTATTGGATGGTGACCGGTCTCGCCGTGAAGCTGCCTTGTTGAAATTCCGCATGAAAAGAAAAGATAGATGTTTCGAGAAAAAGGTACTTTGTTTGACAAACCTATATTTAGTTTTTGCATATAAAGGCTGAGCATTCATAGATGTTTGCAAATTCTTCTGAATTTGTATCTCAGTATTTGTGCATCTCTTGTTTGTACAGGTCAGGTATCATAGCAGGAAGAAGCTTGCAGAACAAAGACCCAGGGTTAAGGGACAGTTTGTGAGCCAAAAACTGAAGTCAGCTATAACAACAGAGGCAGAAACTGACTAGTTAACACCATTAACTCATATTGTACTTTTGATACTTCCCTTCTCAGCGAAGGGCATTCGAAGTAACCCGTGTAAGTTAAAGGCTGGCAACAGTTTTCCTTCCGTAGTTAGCCTTTTGTACAAGTGCTCTCTTCTTTTGTCGGTTGTTTATTGGCTTCCATGCCATACCTTGTAAAGACCTCAAATTGATAAAAGTGTTCAGGGGTAAAGAAATTTTCAATGCAGGTATCCATATTTCTCTTGTTTTCTTAACATGTACAGGTTTGAAGCAGCACATTTTGTAGGATTTGCCCACACTAATTCTGTTGCAGATACAATCTTGCAAATAGTAATCCATTACTACATTGTTACTACACTGGTTTCTTGAGATTAATTAATAAGTAAAGTATATGGTTGGTCCTTAAAACTTGTGAGATGGTATCATTTAGGTCCATAAACTTGAAAAATGCACGTTTAGGTATGTAAATTTGGTTTAGTGTACCACCAGCGGTCTAATCGGCCCTTGACCATGTGTGACCGCCAACATGGTGCGCCACTGTTAACATCAGAATTTGGTAAGCCCCGAAGTCCTCATCGGCCCAGGATCTATATCGGCTCAAGGCTAATATCGGCCTAGAGTTCTACATCGGCTGATGGGGGTTATCTCAAACCAACCACCAAAAGCAGTCGGATTTTTGTTAGATTCGGAAAGATCTTATCCAAAGAAGACCGAGTTTGAGGAGGATGCGGCTTGTATCTGTTAATTAGGATAAGTTTATCTGTTTCCTTTTATCTTTAGGAAAGTTTGAGTCGTAATCTGTTAGGATCTTTGTTAGTCTATGGGTATAAATATGTAAGCCTGTAGTTCATGTAATCTTAATCACACGATCAATCAACTTCGGCGTATCGCCAACCTTTACTTTTCGTCTTCTTCGGCGAGTTCATGCCCTTCTCGCGAGGGGTAAGTCTCGTTGTGGCTGCTTGCGTTGTCGGGGCTAGGGCTTCGACGTTCTGATCTCAACAACGTAAGCACCTATTATCATATATCTTAGTCAATCTGGTTCAGCTTCTTGATTTAGTCTTATCGGCCGAGATTCGCTTTAGGGTTTATGCCGGTGTCAACTAAATCGCCTTGCTAGATTAGATTGGCTAAGATATCCACCACCCTGAAAATCAGTCAAGGGCTTGATTGTCTAGATCTTGCGTTTCTTTTCATACTTAGTGCTGCATCAGTTCGGTTTGACCTACTAAGTCGTGATTAGAACCGTAATTTCTAGCCTGCTTGTTGACTGCCAATAAGGGTTTCATCGGAGTTTCAGCCGGTGAGTTATCTGAACGTTGCATCGGCCCAAGAGTTTTACATATAGATTGGATCTGGCCGATGACAACAGAGTATTTATTGTTTATCTGCTTATTGAGAGTTTATGCCATTGGACCTTTGGCCGATGTGTGCTTTAATCTTCAGATCAATGTTTATTTTATATTTGGATTATGCTATATCACATTGCTATATCATCATGTTATCATCGGCCGATACGTTTTTGCCCTATCGGCCTATCGGCCGATAGACCTTCTGTTCTGCTGTTTTGCATATCTTGTCAGTGGCAGGAACAAACTGACTGGCACGTCTGCGCTTCATCAATTTTAGGACCTGCACTGGAGCTAAGCAGATCTCCCAGGCCTTCGTGTATCCGCGCGCCGAATCCACATCGGCAGTACAGATTTGGCGTCAACAGCCACGTAGGTATCATTTTTGTCCTTGGCCCTCTCCGTATCACTGTGTTTCGTAATATTACATATGCCTCCTTTGTATCACTGTAGCAGGCCGAATCCCTCAAAATCCCCAAATTGGCTAGGGTTTGGACAGTAGGCGGCGAGGCCCGCGGCGGGAGGGTACCAACCGCAACAACGAGGCAGCCAAGTGCGGTGGTGAGGTCATGGCGGGAGGCAACTAAGTGCGGCTGCGAGGTCGCGGCGGGAAGCAACCAAGTGCAGGTCACGATCCCCATGGCTTCTTCAAGCTCAGCCTCCTCTTGTAGTCACCGGAAGAAGGTACAAGTACCGTTGATCCTGTGCCAGTTATGCAAGGAGAAAATCATCGTGAAGCACATATCGAAGACCATTGCTAACCCAGATCGAACTTTCTACACTTGCCTTGACCACGAGGTGAGTATTAGTTGATTGCGTTTGGTTTGGTGTTGAGTTCGGTGAGCTGACATTGGTTCTTAATGGTGTAGAAAGATGGATTTGGGTGTAACTTCTGGTTCTGGGAGGAAGGATACTGTTGATGCAAAAAACACACACTGGCCTGGGAGATCTGCTTAGCTCCAGTGCAGGTCCAAATCTTGGTGAGATGCGGGCGTGCCAGTCAGTTTGATCCTACAACTGACAAAATATACAAACGACAGATCAAAGAACCGATCGGCCAACATAGCCGATGTAGTAATTCCAGCCGATCCTGATAACAGCCGATTGCGATAGAGTTTTGAGCTATCGGTTATGTGTTCAATGTAGATTCTGACACTTGATGTAAATAATGACAAAGAGACAATCGGCTGATGATAATATGCATTAGATCGGCAATGACTTGATAAAGTGAAACGAAAGTTAGACATACTCGATCGGTTGTAGATATCAATGATACATAATCTAAATCTCAAAATATATTTAAACCAAGTGATTGGGATAGATCGGACAGGGCGCCGAGACAGTATAAATCACTTATGTCTAAAAACACCTCAAGAGAGAGATTATATATATTCATAGTATAGCCGATGAAGTGAATCTAACATAGATCCAATGCCATAAAATCCACAAGATTGGATTAAATAGTGAAACCTTTATTGTCATCGGCTAAATTCAACTTATATGCAATCCTTATAAGCCGATGCAACGTCCAGATAACTCATCGGCTGAAACCCCGATGAAACCCTTATCGGCAATCAAAAAGCAGGCTAGAGATTCATGATTCTAAGCACGACTTAGTAGGTCAAACTCAACTGATGCAGCACTAAGCATGTAAAGAAACACAGTATCTAGATGATCAAGCCCTTGACTGATTTTCAAGGTGGTAGATGCCTAGGCTAATCTAATCTAGCAAGACGATTTAGCCGATACCGGCAGAAACCCTAAAACGAGAAGCATCCGATAAAACTAAATCGAGATGCTAATACTAGATTAACAGAAGACATATGATAAATAGCCAGGCAAATATATTATCCAAACCAGAGCAATCCAAGAGGTCGAATGTACTGATGCAGCCTTGAACGACACCAACGTAGATGATACAATTGCCTGAACCAACAGAACATTGGACTTACCCCTTCGCCGGAGATCGACAGCCGATGCAGCCCCGCGTCAGGTGCCAAATTCCGCCGGTTGATAAATAAACCGTAACAGAGTAAAAGGTGGCGATGCGCCGAATTGTATTGATCGAGAGTTGATAGATTACAATAACCCCGGGTGTACATATTTATACCCATGGGGAGATACTAGTCCTTGTAGGACAAGAAAGAAACTTTCCTAAAGATAAAAGAAAAACATAAAGTCCTTAAGGGACACTAAACACACTTTCCCAAAGATAAAAGGAAACTAACAAATATCCTAATTAATAGATACAATTGCCTTCTTCGGACTCAATCCGTACGTGGCAATCCTCATGAAGCACACCAACCGAACCCGACAATGATCCTGCCATCTCCTCATCGGAATCGGCTATATCGGCTATCCTTGTCCGATTCTGTTTCAGCCGATGCACACCGTAGCCGATTTGGCTTGCAGCCGATTCATACTCCGTTTTCTGTAATCGCTTATCTCCTCCAATCGGCTTCGGCTTTAACTCTGAATCCAATGCATGATTTACCAAATTTCGTCGTTAACAGATACATGAATTATTTGAAGAGAATAGCTTGATTGTTGATGAAGAGGCTACAGATGTGAAAGCACAGGTTGCTGCAGGTTTGAAGAATGCAGGAAAATTGGATGAAGCTGTATTTCTTAGGCAAGATGATGAAGTAAAGAAGACATTGATTGCTCTAGTGTCCATTGGAAGAGAATTAGTAGTGGTACTAAAGCGCATGTTAGTACTAGATTGGTTAAGTGTTGCTGTTTTTAGTTTGTACTTTGGTTGTTCTTATGATGAAGTGATGAATATCCCAGTGATTTTGTTTCAGTGGTTTCGGTGGGAATAAATTTATATTTGTGTAAAATAAATATTGTTTTAGGTAGTTTCAGTGGTTTGTTTCAGATTTGCATAAAAATGGAGCAAGGTAATTTCAGTGGTTTGTTTAAGATTTGTAGAAAAATGGAGCATATATTTTGGCAAGCATATTATTGATAGAAACAAACACATACTTTAGATGACAACAAGTGGCCACTTTATTGCATGATGTTGTGTTCTATCCAAAAAGGCATAGTTACTGGCATGACATGTGTATTGTTGAACTAAAATACATGACAATAACAAGGTTAAGTGCTATCTAGAGCTACATAACCAGAACCACAACTGTCTAGCAAAAGTATTAGTATCTAGACCTATCTGTTATGAACAAAATGTGCATAATTGCCACCAGGTGAATCCTTTTTCTTTGCATCACTGTTTGGCTGGTGAAGTCTTCTTCTTCTTCCTGGAAGCAACACCTTCTTCATTATGACTGAGATCTACTTTCTTCCTCTTAGTGCTAGCATCTGTCTTCTTTGCCTTGGTTATCTTTGCTCTCCCTTCTTTGGATGCAGTGGTCAGTGCAACTGGTCTAGTGGTTGGTTGGTTTTGTTGGATGAAGACAGAATTTGGCAATGGCCCATGCTGTTGAGTGATTTGACTAGGCTGTGAAGACTACAATTGTGCAAAATCAAAGTTATAAGCAGAGTTATTCCAATACATGTGCAAGTTACATAGAGAGTAAAAAAGAAGCACACCTCTGCAAGCATGTGATTGAGCATGCTGTCATTAACCTCATTTAGTAGACTTTCACTTGTTCCAGGTTATGGTCCCATCATTTCCTGCAAGATAGTATGGTTAGTAATCAACAAACTTTTTTTCATAGATTTGAAAGGAAAATGTTCACGTGTGTCATAATGGGCTCCTGACTTCCTTTAGCTGCATCCTTCTTCTTTCTAATCTGAATCTTGGGCTTGATCCTTTTCTTCCTCATTGGACATCCTTTTTTTTGTTGTAATTTGGCTCATGGCACTAATTGCAATGGATGGTTACACCATGCTTGATGAGTTTTGGGCCATTTTTGCCTTGCACTTCTGTAGGGTGCTTCCTTTTAGTTTTCATAGGTCTTCCAAACTTCTTTTCATACATAGGAGGCAGAACTTGTGGCCCATTCATCTTCTCCTTGTCACTACATGGCATGATGTTTTTGGCATATACACTCTTGAAAGCCTCAACTGAGTAGTAGAATGGCAGAAAATTTTGCTCAGAAAACCTCTCTTCTCTGATGCAAGCTATGGCATGACAACATGGTATACCTGTAAGGTCCCATCTTCTTCAATCACAGTGCTTGCTGATAACATCTACAATATATGACGACTGCCTTTCTTGGACTTGGAATATTCCCTTCCCAACAAGCAAGACATAACAAATGTTGGCATGCTCTGCAATCTTCAATAATTTATTTCCAATTTTAGGACAGAATGGGCCAGAATGGGCCTTCCCATTTCTCTGCTTCCTTCTGCTTGTTATAAAACCTACTCATCAACTGGCCCTTGATCTTCTCCAACATGGATAGATTTGAAAACTCTTTAGCCTCTAGGATATACTTGTTGAACACTTCACAACTATTATTAAGTAGTATGTCACACTTTGGAAACTCACTAAAAAAGGCCCTAACCCAAGTATTTGGTGACATCTCGCCTAACCAGTTATAAGCATAATCATTCAAGGCCTTCATCTCCTTCATGTTAGCATTCCACTCTGACGGAGCGTGGAGCTCCTCACTGGGAGACCGTGCGGGCCCCCCTTTGCCAGTTCGGTCGGGGGCGCTAGGTGAGGTTCTTCGCCCTCGATCTGAGGAACGTCAGCGAGAGAGGAAACGCACAAAACACGAGCGACGTAGACAGGTTCGGGCCGCTGAGAAGCGTAACACCCTACTCCTGTGTCCAGGTGGATCTGGAAGTCTCCAACGATACAAAGAGAGTTTGGCCTCTAGAGCGTATCGGCCGGAGTCCGATCCGATCCTCCCTCTTTCCTAGGCCTGGGCCTCCTTTTATATGGCAAGGGGCTACCACATAGGCCACGAGCTGCCTAAGAAAGAAAACATTCTTTTTACAATCAGGGCTAGTCTACTGCCGGAAGTGACCTCTGACAGACACGGTACACGCCTCTTGCCCAGCTAGCCAGCTCTCCCGGTGGACGCCCGTTTCAACCTTCATTAAATGGCAAGCGACTTCCTTGCCATGCTTGCGCTGAAGTCTGGAATGGATCTGACCGGGGCTGACGTACCAACTCCAGGAGTTGGCACGCTGGCTCCGGCTAGGGACGAGAGCCAGGAGGCTCTCATCATTCTGACGGGACGGGGCGAGGCGAGCCGCAGGCCGCCTGTCGCCACCTAACCCGCGATCTGGCCGGTCTGTGACCGGCCACTCAACGCGACCGGTCACGGACCGGATAAGCGTGCGCTGCGCCGCATTAAATGTGGCGTGGCGCGCTCGTCTGATCCGCCATAAATGCGGTTAGGTGAGCCCTGCTGTGCTCACCTAACCCACACCGATGCGCCGAATTGTATTGATCGAGAGTTGATAGATTACAATAACCCCGGGTGTACATATTTATACCCATGGGGAGATACTAGTCCTTGTAGGACAAGAAAGAAACTTTCCTAAAGATAAAAGAAAAACATAAAGTCCTTAAGGGACACTAAACACACTTTCCTAAAGATAAAAGGAAACTAACAAATATTCTAATTAATAGATACAATTGCCTTCTTCGGACTCAATCCGCACGTGGCAATCCTCATGAAGCACACCAACCGAACCCGACAATGATCCTGCCATCTCCTCATCGGAATCGGCTACATCGGCTATCCTTGTCCGATTCTGTTTCAGCCGATGCACACCGTAGCCGATTTGGCTTGCAGCCGATTCATACTCTGTTTTCTGTAATCGCTTATCTCCTCCAATCGGCTTCGGCTTTAACTCTGAATCCAATGCATGATTTACCAAATTTCGTCGTTAACAGATACATGAATTATTTGAAGAGAATAGCTTGATTGTTGATGAAGAGGCTACAGATGTGAAAGCACAGGTTGCTGCAGGTTTGAAGAATGCAGGAAAATTGGATGAAGCTGTATTTCTTAGGCAAGATGATGAAGTAAAGAAGACATTGATTGCTCTAGTGTCCATTGGAAGAGAATTAGTAGTGGTACTAAAGCGCATGTTAGTACTAGATTGGTTAAGTGTTGCTGTTTTTAGTTTGTACTTTGGTTGTTCTTATGATGAAGTGATGAATATCCCAGTGATTTTGTTTCAGTGGTTTCGGTGGGAATAAATTTATATTTGTGTAAAATAAATATATGCAGCACTAAGTATGTAAAGAAACACGGTATCTAGATGATCAAGCCCTTGACTGATTTTCAGGGTGGTAGATGTCTAGGCTAATCTAATCTAGCAAAACGATTTAGCCGATACCGGCGGAAACCCTAAAACGAGAAGCAGCCGATAAAACTAAATCGAGATGCTAATACTAGATTAACGTAAGACATATGATAAATAGCCAGGCAAATATATTATCCAAACCAGAGCAATCCAAGAGGTCGAATGTACTGATGCAGCCTTCAACAACGCCGACGTAGATGATATAATTGCCTGAACCGACGGAACATTGGACTTACCCCTACGCCGGAGATCGACAGCCGATGCAGCCCCGCGTAAGGTGCCAAATTCCGCCGGTTGATAAATAAACCGTAGCAGAGTAAAAGGTGGTGTCACGCCCCAAACTAGCCCCGGGCAGAGACCAGGATAGGGCGGTCTAGATTGACCTGTATGTCTGTACCAGTCCCAGGAAATAGTGCTGGTACAACAGGAAGACAGAATATCACGACAACAGCGGTCTCTTTATTAAGAGTAGAATTACAACCAGGGTTGGAACTGCGGACAGAACCCGAGTTCTCAACAGCATTACAAAAAGGCGGAAGCGGAAAGCGGAGGCTAGCCCTAAGCCACAAGCAAAGCCTTGGGAAAAGGCCGAAACCCTACTACTGCTCGAAGTCTGCTTGCTCCTGGAAGAACTCTTCATCAGCAGGGTCCACCTCTTCGTCTTCGGGAACTGGGGGGGGGTTTATTTATATAGAGCAAGGGTGAGTACGGGAGTACTCAGCAAGTCAGGGGAATTAAGTGTTTAATGCAAGCTTCAAAGGAAGGCCAGTTGTTTTTCACAATTGATTTTAGTTGAGGACTTTCAGAAACATCTAAGTGAGTGCTTCTCGACGGCATGGACGAGAAAGTGCGTCTCATCCGGCCGGAGCAGTGAAAATGTATCAATTGATTCTTGTCGGCACGAGAGGCTCCCTGCCAATCGTTCACCGACCCCGGCTGCTCCAACAGCCACAACTCACACACGCCGGTGCGAGAGGCTCCCTGCCAATCGACACCGACTCCGGCTGCTTTAACAGCCACAAGTCAACACATCGGTACGAGAGGCTCCCTGCCAATCGTCACCGACTCCGGCTGCTACAACAGCCTTAAACCAAGCACAGAAGGGGGAACCTCACACCAACAGCAGTTCACAAGGTGTTCATTAAAAACCACGCTAAGGAATCACCTCACATCCGCCCATGACCGTGGGCACGGCTGTTCGAACAGTTATTAACCTCTGCAGAGGGGGTACACTTTACCCACACGACGTTACTAACCCCGAATCACCCAGCCCGCGACTCTCAGTCACGTCTGGCGACCTTGAGGCTTTCACGACAAGGCATTTCGAAAGCCGACTCAGGGTCATCTTATGCCAACGGGAGGGGTCCCACAGACCAACACCAGGTTAGGTCCCAGCCATACTGTGCCAGGAAGCCCAGGGGTCCTCCCCGACACCACCCCGGCGAATCCACTTGTCGCTTGGCATCAAGATTTCCCTGGCCTAGCTAATTACTCAGCCAGGGGCGTCCCATATCACCCATGTGGTCGTACTTGACTTATGCTCGGATGTAATTCCCAAGGAATCGGTCCTTAGTGCGAGAACGGGCAGACCGTACCTCCAGTACGTCTCCCGTACCGCGAGTTTTAGAAACTCACTTTATTTTCAAGGCACCGACCCAAGTGTCGGGTTTTCCAAGCATTTTGTAAACTCAAATTTTACCCAGGTGATCATTTTAAATTTTGAGGGGAGTCTCGATATTCGTACACGGGGTACGGATACCGAGGCTTCACCTGAGGGGTGACAAGGGTGTTGGGGTATTCAACAATCATGGAAGGGAAATGCAGCAATTGGGTAGGGCCTGACGGTTATCTTGCAAACCGAGGCTGAGTGCCAAGTGTAACCTAGTTAATGCATAGTTTGCGGAAATCAAAATACTTAATTTAAATTATAGGTTCAATTGATCAAAGGTGACTTTCCTTGCTCGAGATCTTGAGCTTCTTCCTCGAAATCCGCGCACTGCGGGTCTTCGGGCTCCGAGACTACACGCGAAACGAGACGACTCAACAAAGCGATAAAAGAAGCCCTATTAAAGACCACTAATCGTGCCATTGGATGGATCTCGATTTTCGAGGAATTTTGGAAGTGGAACGGAGTCAATCGGACGAACGGTTGAGAAGATATGAATTTCCGAAGTTTACGGATTTTTTGGAATAAAGAAAAAGGAATTATTAATTCCCTGGAAAAAGAAAAGAAGGAGGGATGAAATTTAGACTTTATTTTGAGCGGCTAGGGGCAGCCCAAAAGATTAGAATGGGCGCGGCCGAAATAATGGGCCGGCGGCCCGAAGGGATCGGCCCTAGGCCGATCGGCACGCGAGGGGAAAGCCGATGGGCCGAGCGGGGCACAGCCCACGGACGACGCGACGCGGGGGAAAGGCCGGACAGCCCGGTTGGCGAGGCGCGGCCCAAGCGGCGAGACGCGCGCGAGGCCGGTCCGGTGGACCGGGAGGCTTTGACCGGTCTCCCGTGGGGCCGGGGCAGGCGGACGTGGCGTCCACGTGGACTCCACGTCGGACCGAGAGGGGGAGGCCGCATCGGACGGCCGGCGACGAGTGCGGGCTCCGGCGGGGCAACGAGCCGGAGCGGGCGGGCGGCGGGCACCGGCGGCGGGAGGAGATGAGGCGGAGTCGGTTCGCCGGCGCGGATTGAAGAGAGAGGTGGCGGCGACGGCCGACGACGGCGCCACGCGACGGCGGGCATGGCCGCACGGTGACGGAGCTAGGGAGAAGGATGGCGGCACGACGGCGGCGCTCGGGGAGAACTACGGCGCTCCTAAAGTCCTAGACCGGGGAGAAGAGAGTAGGCGGCAAGGGGGGAGGAAATTTACCGCGGCGGAAGGCGCTTGCCGAGGACGGGGGCGACGATGCGAGCGCGGCGCTGCTCCGGCCGAGGGAGAGGGCGGGCGAGACGGCGCCCGGAGCTCCTTCGGGAGCCCTCGGCGGTAGCGGCGGCAGACGGCAAGGGCGGCGGCGGCAGCGGTGAGGAGAGTGGAGCTCGGTAGGGCGGCAATGGCGGCCGGGCGGAGGGGAAAGAATGCGGCCGAGCGGGGGGGGGGGATTTTAAGAGCGGCTAGGTCGGTTTGGGGGCGCGGAGAGGCGGTGCGGCAAACGGAGCGGGGGAACCGGCGCAAGCGGACAAGCCGGCGCGGCCGGGTGACGTCGGCGCCGGTCGGAAAAGGGGAAAAGGGGGCAAGGAAAAGGGGTCTTGCCCCCTTGCCGAAACGGGAAGGTGGGGGCTGCGAGAGAGAGAGAAAACGGGGAGAGAGGGGAGCCACGGCTCTCCTCTGGGCAGCGCGCGCGCGAAGAGGCTGCGGGGCCGGGCTGACGCCGGCGCTTGGCGCGGCGCGGGGGCAGCGGCGCAGGGGCCCCGGGCTGACGACGGCGGCGGTCGTGGCGGTCGGCCACGACGCGTGTGGGCGCGGGGCCACTGGCGGGAACGGGAACGGAGGGGCGCCGGCGGGGGAGAGCTCGGGGAGAGAGAGAGGGGAAAGTGAGAGAGAGACCGAGAGGGCTCGGGAGGAAGAGAGAGAGGAGCCCTCTCTCTCACCGCACGTGCGACGCACGCGCGTGGCGCGGCAGGCAGTGCGGACCGGGCCGGGAACAGCGCGGCCCAGTGAAAAAAAAAGGGGAAGCAGGCCGAGCGGGTGGTCCGGGGAAGAAAGGGGGAGCGGGCCGGGAGGCGGCCCGGGAGGGAAGGAAAAGCGGGCCGGGAGAGAAACGGCCCGAGGGCAGGGGAGGAAAATTAGACTTTTCCTGAGTGATCGAACGGGTAAGATTAGGGCTCGGATTCGAAATCCAATTTCGCGGTTTTCTCCTTACCGAAACGGGAAGGGGAAAAAGCGGAGAGGGGGCGCGCGCTCGGGCAGCGGCGCAGGGGCCCGGCTGACGACGGCGGCGGTCGGTGGCGTCGGAACGGGGCGCCGGCAGGGGAGAAATCCGGGAGGGAGAGAGAGAAGGAACGGGGGAGCGGGGGAGAGAGGGCGCTGGCTCTCTCGGCTCGACGCGTGCAGGGCACGTGCGCGGCGAGCGCGGGCCGAGCGGCCTGGCACGGCCCAGCGAGGAGGGAAGCGAGGCCGAAGGCTGGGGAGACTGGGCCGGCGGCGGCCCAGGAGGGAGAGGAGAGGGGGAAAACAGGACGAGAGGGGCTGGGCCGGCGGCGGCCCGAGGGGGAAGAGAGGGGGGGCCAGAAAGCCGAAGGGGAAATTCGGCCCAGGTCAAAGGGAGGTAAACCAGACTTTTCCTGAGAGTTTGAAAGGAGGAGTTTGAGGGCTCGGATTTGAAATCCGATTTCACGGTTTTCTCCGGGATTGAACTGAGAGGGGAGACACGAGACCTTGGCACACAACAAGATTCAACTAAAGAGCAAACTTTCGCAAATAGGGTTTTTAGCAGATTAGTTTTCCCGCTAACGCCGCGACAAAACGGGCGTTACAAAGTCTCCAACGATACAAAGAGAGTTCGGCCTCTAGAGCGTATCGGCCGGAGTTCGATCCGATCCTCCCTCTTTCCTAGGCCTGGGCCTCCTTTTATATGGCAAGGGGCTACCACATAGGCCACGAGCTGCCTAAGAAAGAAAACATTCTTTTTACAATCAGGGCTAGTCTACTGCCGGAAGTGACCTCTGACAGACACGGTACACGCCTCTTGCCCAGCTAGCCAGCTCTCCCGGTGGACGCCCGTTTCAACCTTCATTAAATGGCAAGCGACTTCCTTGCCATGCTTGCGCTGAAGTCTGGAATGGATCTGACCGGGGCTGACGTACCAACTCCAGGAGTTGGCACGCTGGCTCCGGCTAGGGACGAGAGCCAGGAGGCTATCATCATTCTGACGGGACGGGGCGAGGCGAGCCGCAGGCCGCCTGTCGCCACCTAACCCGCGATCTGACCGGTCTGTGACCGGCCACTCAACGCGACCGGTCACGGATCGGATAAGCGTGCGCTGCACCGCATTAAATGCGGCGTGGCGCGCTCGTCTGATCCGCCATAAATGCGGTTAGGTGAGCCCTACTGTGCTCACCTAACCCACACACGTGGCGCCAAAATCACAGGGGGTCGGGGCGCCCCGGCCCTCGGGGCCGAAACGGGAGCGGCCCGACCCCTCGGGGAGACAGTGGGAGGGGTGGCCACGTCACCCTCGGGCCCGACCCCCCCGGGGGGGTCGGGCCACGTGGGTGACTGCGGCCACTCAAGCCTCTAGTCATGATACCCCCGGTCCCATGTCACCGACACACTCTAACACTAAACTAGACCTAGCACATGCCCAAAGTTGGTTTTTCAAATTCTCATCTTTGAATTGCATCTGGAAATTCTGGTACAAGTGCGTCACACAGAATCTATGCTCAGGTTCAGAGAAAACCTGTTGAACTGCTGGTATGAGACTCTACAATCATAAATGAGTACAACTAATAAGGAATTGACATGAACTAAAGAAGATGGTAAATTAACAAAGGTATGACAGGTTAAGTTACAACATACCTTTTGTTTGTCTGCCATGATGGTCCAAGGATAAGTGTTCACAATACCAAGGTCATCCTTCAATGTCTGCAAGAACCATTTTCATGTGCTAAAAGATTCAACCTCCACAACAACCATTGCAATTGGGAAAATGCAATCATTAGGATCAACACCTACAGCTGTCAGCAATTGACCCCCAAACTTGGTATTGATATGGCAACCATCCAAGCAAATTACAGGTCTGCAGCCACTAAGAAAGCCTCTCTTGTAAGCATCCAATGAGAAATATAGAGTGCTAAACTTGTTGTCATCTAGACTGAGATAAAACGAGTTCCTTAGGTTTGACTTCCTCAATTCATTTCCATAATCCCACAACAAGTTGTATTGGTCAATTTCATCTCCATATATTTCCTTTAGTGCTAGCCTCCTAGCTCTTGCAAGCTTGCTTCTTGAGAGTGTCAAATTTCATTCCTTCTGAACTGTCTTTGAAAAGCTACCAAGAGTCATCTTTGAGTCTGCCCTGAAAGTCTCAATGTACTTCTCTGCTGACCAATTAGTAGTGCACCTTTGTAGAACCCACTCTTTTTCGCACTTGTGTTGTGCCACATAGGTCTTCACAACAAAGGATTTTACTCTGCTATCCATAGATGCATACAAGTTTCAAGGGCAACCTTCTGCACAATATGCCCTAATTCTTTCCCTGTCATTTCTAGGCATCTTGATATCAACTCTGTTCTTCAAGCTATATTTTGTGATTGCCTTCCTAAGCACTTCAACAGGAGGGAAGACCATTCCAACCTTGAATAGTGGATTGTTGATGTCCTCTGGATTGAAAGACTTAATACTCAGAGTGATATCACCTTCATCATCATAGTTGTGTGGCAACTGCAATCCTTCATCATCTGATGAAACTTGGTCAGTGCAATCTTTTGTACAGACTTTCTTTCCCTTAAACTTACTTCCTGCTGTCTTCTTATGACTGAATCTCTTCTTTCCTAATCCAAGGTCTTCAACAACACCATCAATATTGTTCTCAAACAGGTCATCATCGTCATCTTGCCACTCATAGTCACTATTAACAAAGTTTGAATCAGCTGAACTATCATCACTGTCCTCAAACAAATCAATTTCTTCAACTTCCTCTTCATCCAGTACTTTTGATTTGTGATCCACTTCACTAGTTCTGTTACATGCAATCTGTTCACTAGTTGCCAAATTTGGTTCCTGATGACCATCTCTAGCAGGGCTAAAAACTTCAGGGAGCTCAGCTGCTGGTGTTAAAAGAATGTCTTCGTGATTTCGGCCTAATACATGGTCAGTGTGATCGAAATACATGAAAAAGTTCTTAATCTTGTTAGACACATAATTCATGACATTAATTTCAACATCACTATCTACAATCCTCAAACCATCAGCTAGTCTTTTTAGGCAGCAACCAGTAAACCTTCAATCTTGATCCTAATTCATATCCTAGCATAGCAATGAAATCTGGAAGCCACAGAACTCTACCCCACTCTCGGGAATCCACATTGTCGAACCAATTCACTTTGCCATCCATGTAAGTGCGATTGACTTCCATACCACAGAAAAATCCACCATGATAAAACTCAAGGGAGAAATACTTAGAACCAAGGCCTATGAACACAAATTAAACACAACCCGATCAACACCCAACTAAACCCTAGATTTTTCTCCTACCACTTCGGCAAAAACATTTTGCATCGCGTAAAAAACCAAACTTTATCACCTAAACGCAGCTAGATGAAAACCGTGAAGCTCAACAAAGAGGGGGTGGGTTGTACTCACGATACACAGGTGGAGGTTCTCCTTCTCCCTTGAAGTTGAGGTCCATCGCCGTCGTGTCAACGATGAAGCCGCCACGCGCCGCCTCTTGTGGAGCCCCGCCGCATCGATGATCGCCGAAGTCACCGAGGTCGCTCTATTCACCGCTCTCCCTAGGAAGACTTGTTGCAGTGGGAGAAGAATGCGAGGGAGCAAGCCGATTTGGGGATTTCGGGGGATTTAGGTTTGCATAGTGCTTTGAACGGTTTAGGTTTTGCGAAAGGGGAGTGGATGCAAATGTGCCGCCTGCATGGCACACCACGTTGGCGGTCAGCGAGGGTCGAAGGCCGATTGGACCGGTTGTGGTACATTAAAACGAGATCATGGACCTAAATATGTAATTTTCAAATTTACCGACCTAACTGACACCACCTCTAAAGTTTAAGAATCGGCCGTATATTTTTCTCTTAATTAATTAACTCAATCTGTAGTAGAAGAATCCTCAATTCCTTGCGGCCAATGAAGGGCCGGGCATCTTCCCTTTACAACCTGCTGCTCATATTCTGTTGGAGCTTGCAACTCAAGTTTGGCACATCTTTTGCATCACTGCGTGTGAGCTTATATACCTGGAGGGCCACAAGCTCGCCGGAATCTCACCTGCACAACCAAATCACACCGCGCAGCTGATACATGAGAATTCTGAATTCTGCCTGCTAGCTAAGCATCGGCATCGGCAATGGTTGGAGGAGGAGCATTGGTGGGGCCGGCCGTGCTGGCCGTGTCCGTGATCGTCTTGCTGTCGGCGGCGTGCTCCGGCGCCGATCAGGTCTCCGGCGAGGGGCCGGACGCGAGCCTGCTGTGCGTCAGCGAGTGCGGGACGTGCCCGACGATATGCACGTCGCCGCCGCCTCCGCCCGCGCCGCCGTCGTCGTTGTCGCCGTCGACGCCGTCCGTGCTGCCGTTGTACTCGGCGCCTCCGCCGCCTTACCTGACGCTGCTGCTCCCGCCGCCGCCGGCGGACGAGAGCGACATGTTCCCGCCTCCGGAGGCGCCGACAACGATGAACCCGCCTCCACCATCGTCGCCACCCCCGCCGCCACCGACGACGAAGAGTAGCAGCGGGTCGACGGCGTCGCCCCCGTCGTCCTCGTCCCACTTCTCGTCGCCGCCGTCTCCGCCGTCGTCGTCCAACCCGTACTACTACTTCTACCTCTCCGGCAGCGGCAGGCGCTGCGGCGGCGGTGCGGCAAGCATTTACACGGCGCTGATCCTAGCGGCGTTGCTGCCCGTCGCCACATTCCTGACGTGACAACGCGCACGAATTTTAGCGCATGATATGATCGGAATTAAGCTCCTAATCGTTAATTAGTCATCTACTACTACGCCTACTGCCTAATTACTGTGTTGTCCTAGAAGTGATTCTTTTCTTCGTGTTCCATCGACTAGAACATTGTCGCAGGCTCTTTCTTTTTCGTCTCTTTTGTAATGACATCTGGTCTTTGTTGTTTTGGAGTATCAGATGCTGTCTATATACATACATAATTCGTTGCTTGTGCAATTAATGTTGCTACTTTAATTGTTGATTAAAGTGAGGCGAATGTGTGCGACACTATTTGTTTTGGGCAATTTCTTAATTAGCACACGTGTGTTAATTAGCAATCTAAGTTTTTTTTATTGATCTTAACGAGTAAACTGTGTTTCGTTATGTGTACATAGAGTAGATATATGTAAAATATGTGTAAAATGGGACGTTTGTGATGGAACCACATAACCTTATAGGACTTGATGCATGTTGGGTGGCTTATAGGACTGGATGAGTTAGATGAATTAAAGATCCGGTCATTACTTTCTAAATAGGTTATGGATCATCTAATGCATTTCGTTGTTGAGATAGACTCTTAATTTATAAAAAAAATGACATGTTTGATACATAGGGCTACTCTTTGTATACATATGCAATAGTTTTGAAATCCTTGCGAAACGACTCCAAATCCGGTGCCTCTTTTTATCTCAAAAATCAGACGCTATTTCACTACTCATAAGAAAATGTTTTACCAAATAGATCGAAAATGTTTCAAAATATTAAAACAGTGAAACAAATTTGAACAATGACTGAAACATCTTGGTGTAGCATATGAAACATTGAGTTTCACCTATTAAAACACCAACGGATCCGTTAGAATCAAGAACAAAGTTATGGAACACCATCAAAACCACATTGCAACATTTCAATCCAATACAAAGAAACACAAAGTTACACCGTCTGAAACATCGAAAAATCACACATGTTCACTATTCTCGTGCTCATGTGTTGCGTGCTGCTGGCGCTGAGTCGTTGACATCCACACCGACCTCCTCGAATGCGAGAGAAGGTCACTGGCTATATTCGCTAGCTTGACGCAAAGGTCGCCGTATGCCGTCGCCTCCACAGCATCTTCCCCGATGCCTGCCCACCATGCCACCATCGAGTGACGTCCCCGGCCACCATGGCGCCGTCTAGCGCTGCCATCGAGTGTCGTCCCCTTCCTCTCCCTAAGCTTCTATATATGGATGGATGCTCAGGAGGTGGTTCAGGTGGGTCACATGCTAAGGAGACAATTTGAGATGGAGAGAGATGGGTGGAATTAGTGGATATTGGATAGGGATGGGTTGATGAAGATGAGATTATCTCATTTTGGATTACATCTCATAGGCTAAAGGGTTCAGATTGAATCGAGAGATTTGACGGTCCAGATGCGTACGGGCGTGGGCACCTAATTTTTGGGCTCGTGTCGGGCGCTCGCGCAGGAGCGTTCTTGAAATCCTTGGCCTTTGATGCTATAGGTATGCAGCTTCCACTTTTTTCGTAAGACCAAATTTTAGATAACAACTAGGCTTTTAGGGGATGTTGGGCTTATAAATAGACACATTTTTTCAATCACATTGAAACATGTAGGGCGTTGGATTGAAGATGCGTGGCTTAGGTCAGTCCTATAAAGCCCTAATTCACTTGAGCCCTATAAATTAAACCATTCCACACGCCACAATCTCCCTTCCATCATATCTCTCTAACCGTCCTCTTGGTGCCTCCATGTCCCTAAAATCTTCTCGTATCATTCATGAACTTTTCCTTCTGTCTCCCATTTCCTCAACTTCTACATGTTTGTTCTCCTCACATTGAGTTGGTCAATTTCTCTCGCTCATGCAGTATGGTGCAACAACAAGAGTCAATGACCATCGGCAAGGAGTTGCTGGTGGCTGGTGCTACTGACTATGTACCCATGATCCTTCTTTTTTGGTGAGTCTTTTTCTTGTATCTAGATATATGTTTCTCTATTGCTTTGTTCTTTTTTGATTGAGGCTTGTCTTCTTCTTCTTTTTTTTCCCTTATTTGAGATCTTCTAGTTGAATTGAAGCAAATCCATATATACAAGGTTAGATTGGCTCAAACATGTGTCAATAGTACTGTTGACCTCTTGTGAGTTATTGTGTCTTCTAGATTTCTATATATCCATGATTAATATCATGTTTTCATTTTGCCACCTCTCCTCCATGCTTTTCTTCATCCCTCTTCCATCACCATCGCTTCTTCAGCTCCGTTCACCCTACTTTATATGGTTGACTTCTCTTGCTTGTGCAATGTTGCAACTTGGGCTGATGGCTATTGGCAAGACATTCCGGTGATGCTAGTGATTGTGTGTACCCACAATCCCTCCCTTTCTAGTGAGTCGTCCTTTATGGTATTGATGTTTTTATGCTCCTCTATTGTCTTTGTCTAATTTAGATCTCTATTGGCTTTGTGATCTTATTGTTAACTTGAAGAAATCCACATGTGCAGGGTTATATCCACTCTAATGTGTCGGATTTTTCCGACCTCCGGGGAGTCATCCTTGTCTTCTAGCTTTGTACATATCAATGATGTAGTCTGGTGAGTATCCCTTTTTCATTTTTTCCTCTCAAGTTCCTTTATCTATCGAATGTGTGAATATGTGATTATTTTTGTTAAAAACATACAGGAATGAAAATGTTAGTTCGGGATAATACATGGAATGTTTTTGGTAGTGTTGGTCAAGATTTGTATAAGAGAGTGTTGATCAATCTGGATAGTGTTGATCACACTTCTATAAGAAGGTGCTTTGATCACACTTTTATTTCCATACTATAGGATTAAGGGGACATGAAAGAAATTTGTAGACACTTTGATGGTCTGATGCCATCCATGTTCCAAAAGACAACACGCATATATTTTGAATTTTGAACCATGTATTCTCGAAGCTTATTATCCATCACCATTTGTTCATGATTACTTGTCTAGCCAAACAAGCACCAACTACAGAAATTAAATCAATGCAGCAACAATAGCTACTCTTATTCATCATCATCTAGTGATCATTGGGAGATATTATATAGTCGATCAGTAGACCCATTCTTCCGGCAGCAGCGCCAGCTCCGGGATGTCCTCCACCGTAGGAGCCGTTGCCTCCTCCTCCTTCTCCGGTGCCGGCGCTTCCACCACCGCCGTGGCCGTACTCTTCTTCTGCCGTGAAAACTTGTGCCCCTGCTGGCTTGGATCTGCTGCCCTCACAGCTTCATGACTTGGACCTGCAGTCTCCATAGCTGCATTACTAGGACCTCCCCTCACAGCAGCAGCATAGCTCATTTGTATCCCTTTGCCCTTGCCTGCATCGGCAGTCTTCAGTTCATACTTCCTGCCATTGCCACCTGCAGTTGGTGGTGGTGCCATGACATCAGCATGTAAACAATGCAGTACATTGGTATTCACTTTGATCACATGTCACGTTTTCACAAACATAACAATGCATTACAATATAGTATTCTATTAACCAAAATACTGTCACAAACATATATCCTTAATTTAAGAAAAGGTCGGGATTCCCATTATCTAAAAAAAAGAGCCTATATATATCCTACATTGATCTAGGCCTAATCTACAGTAATTCAGATGAATTCATGCATTAAAAACATTGAAACCATTCTAAATCTGCGAAGCTATATATATCGTCTATCTTTGATGAAAAATGATCATATATACCTCTCTAAAAAAGCTAGACAACTAAGAAAGAACTTAGTATCGAATAAGTAAGAAGAAAGTGTCAGCGTGTTGAGAAAGAAAGTATGAGCATATTGAGAATCATGCACGGAACCTCAACGCTAGAATCACACATCCCGATACTTAGTAACAAGTGCATCTCTCTCTCTATATATATACCTCTATCGGGCACCAAGGGGACCCAATTGATTGGCTGCTGCATCCTGGGAACTATGCGTATGCGAGGCTCCGGTATGAATACGCCGGTGCCAATGCCAGTGCCGGTGCTGGAGCTCAGCGTCGCAATGCTGCCGGTGGCGCCATCAGCCACCGCCGCAGAATTGATCATGATAGCGCCGCCAGACTATATAGAAAGAGAAATTAGTACAATATACATACATATATATATAATATGGTATTACCAGGTTGAGTGCCAATATATATAAGATTACAAGTAAAATGGAGATAAAATTCTGAAAATAATACACTAATTAAGTTAGAGAGTGGTCATGAATTAATTAATTGCTAAACCTAACTTAATTACACTAATTAAGCATGTTTCTAGTTCTCTTCATTTTCATTTCACTTCTAATCTTGGATTTATTCACACTCAACCTAGTTATTGAATCTTACTCTTATATGTCTTGGCTAGTAGTAGCTTAATTAGCTCATCATTGAAAAACAACTAACTTAAAAGATACTAATTGAACTGTGACCGAGTTACTCATCCATTTGCATTGCATGCATTAGCTATATAATTGACCCTTGCCATGGAACTTCTTGTCTTGATGTATTAATTCAAGTTTCACACTAGATTTACAGTATTAAATCTTACTCCTATCTTGGGTCATAATTAAAAGGTAAATCAAATTACAGATTTCACTGAACATCGCGGCTAAATATAATAATAATTAACGTTACTACGGTCAGTGCATGCATGTATGCATATCAATCATGTGAAGGTGCTAACAAAAAAAAAATTTTGGGAAGAAAAAGAAAGAAAAATACACATCAAATCATTTCTACAACTATAAAACAAATAATCAATTAATAGTGAATTAATAATGCGATGATTTCTACCTGTCCCGACGGCGGCGGTGGCACGTAGAACCAGTGCCCCGGCTCGGCGACCGTCGTCCACACCACGGCGTTCTCCGGCGACCCGCCGCCGCTCACCGTCATGACAAGCTCGCCGCGACCTCCCATTCCGTATGCCTGACCATATACAAAACATCAACGCAACAACCACAAATGATCCACAGCTAAACACACCTTAATCACCACACCATTAAGATGCATTACCGGCGCCGGGAAGCCGCCGGAGCAGTGGTTGAGATACCCAATGAAGGACGGCGGCGGCGTCGACGAGCTATCGGCCATGGCTTCCGGCGATCTAGCTTGTTGCTAGCTGGATGACGATGACGAGAATGTGTTTGCTTGAGCAGAGAGGAGGAAGAGGAGACGATCGATCGAGTGAAGAAGAGCAAGTGTATTTATAGCTGTAGATGTATATGAACTGGCCTTGCCCGCAGCTTTTTGTTTTTTGGGTCAAAGGTTAATTATTAATTGAATTTACTCGCTTCCAATTTTGTCCGTAGCAGCCTCGTTTGGCACATAGCTTTTTAATCTTGTTCATTAAATTTCACCAAATTAAAATATTATTTTGTGTCAAATACGCCTTAATTAGAGAGCTGGACACGTCCAGTCAGCAGCGAACCAAATGGACATGACTACATGAGGCAGTTCATGCATTTTGTCTGTCATTCTACTGTGCGTGCCAACACTTTTACTGAAATTTAAAAGAAAGATACAGGAAAAGGAACCCCCACCAAAAATCTACAAATAATTTTGAAACTAAAAACTATTCATGAAAGACATTAATTCAACCGTTGGTGATGAAACATTAACAAATGAGATATATATATAAATACTCTATCTGCACAAAAATAATTGTCGGTATTTTGAGAAAGAACAATACTTTATACTAATCTAATTATTAAAGTCATAACATTATATTTGTAACTGAAAGTACTTCTTTTCCTACATTTATACCTGTTTGTTTCGATGTTAATTAGAAAAGTAATTACGGTTAAAGTTTAACTCTTCAGATCAAAACCGACAAATATTTGTAAATGAAGGAATCAAATGAATGATTAAACAGGAAAGCCATACAGAAGTTATCAAAATTTTGTAAATTAGTTCTTTTTTTTTTTGAAACTCAGGAAAAACTTTATTTAATAAAAAACAGAGTCATGATGGATCATACAGTCGTAGTAGAGAAACGATCTCTTAGATTATTGACATGACAACTTCTATTAGGATAAGCGATGTGAGATATGTTCTGACAAACATGAATTAGTGAAGATGGCTCATGAGATTTTACTTCCTTAGCCAGTAGCCACCCTATTGATCTCGTCGATATATAGCTCGTAGCTGCAGTGACATTGACATATGGTCAATGCAAGCATGCATAAAGTACTCGCGAATGATCCACGGCGAACTTCTCATTACGGTGAGCGGCGGCGGAGCGACGGCTAAGAATGAGGCGCCGTGGCCGCCGGTGATCACTGAGCCGTCGCGCTGGCCGCGGCTGGGTCCCGTTGCCGGAACCTGCAGCTGCGCTGGCAGCGGCAGAACGGCTGGACGATATTAACCCTCGCATTATTAATTCATAATATTTGCTATCGATACAGATTGTTTGTTTCATTGTTTTAGAAATGGTCTAATTTATTTTTATATTCTGTTTTTATCCCATTGAGATTTTTTTTTCTTTTAGCACTTTCACATAGATCGATTTGCATGGATGCAACCATTAATTGTTAAATTAGTTAGCTGATGCAATGAAAAATCTGTGACTATTCCTTGCAAAAGAAAAAAAAATTCCATTTGCCTTTTAACGATGACTCAAGAAGTGTGAAATGCAAGATGCATGAGAGATTCTATGTATGTAACGTTAATTTGCTCCCGCAATACTTCTCATATGTTCCTCACTTCAGTTTAATTCCTTCTTTCTCTCTCTCTTCTTGACTTATGTCATTATTGACTGCTTATTTTTTGCCTGGTTTTCGTCCTGCGTTATCATATGCATCCTTAAATATCTCCTTGCATGCAAATGGAAAGGTTTATTTTACATCCCTAAATTTTTACAAAGTCTAAATTAAAATTTATCCTAAATTTCTAAACCGGATATTGTACGTCCCTGAACTCTTCAAACCGGATATTATACATCCCTCAACTCTTCAAATCGACTTTATGTCCCACAATAAAAACTAAGTCGATTTTAGCTACACAGCATTCTAGTCAGCAAAAGAAAATCTAAAAAGTGGAGCTCATATGTCATTCAATGCTCCTTCCTCTTCTCTCTCCATTGCCAGGGTGAATCCATGTTAGGCTACCGGGATGCACAAGACACCCGGTAGGTTTTCATTTTTCATCTATAGCACCTCGTGTAGTTAGGTAAGTGACACCCCCTAGCCCAACCATGGGATACTAGGATCCAAGCCAACACCAGCTGCAACCTGTTCAGGCATGCACAACAGCCTATACATAGGTGTTGAGCTGCAGTGTGCAACCCATAAGCTTGGAGGCCTTGAATTGGAACTCGATCCAAGTGGAACATGGGAGAGGACCGAACCATATTATGGTGGAAGGGAACTTTGCTCGTGGTTCCTCTTCTTCGAAGAATGGTGCCATGGGCGTGTGTCCCCTCGCCACTTGCCACCACGACAAAATTGCCCCCACACAATCGCCAACCAAATCGCTGGAGAAGAAATCTCTACAGTCTCATTCCACCCTCCTTCGTTCTCATCAGCGTGTCATGGTTCATAATTAGCAGAGCCCCTTGGTAGCGGCATTTCAGGACCAACCCTCAGGTAAACCTTAAACAACAAGTTCTTCAAACTTTATTCAAATCAAGACGCACTTGATTTTTTCTTCTCATTATCTTTGCATTATCTCGAGTTTAAACTCTAGTTTTTGTTCAAGGGATTCAATTTGACGTTGTTTTTTCCAAAATTATTGAGCTAATGTTTGTGAAATAATAGGAATTAAGACAAATTTTGGTAGAATAGCAAACCAAACATCGTGAGTATGATGCCGAAGATGAGAGTCCGGGGTTGCATTCTAATGGAGCTGTTAATCGTCGTCGTCCTCGACAACCTGCTCGCCGAGGTCTTGCTTTTATGGATAGGGTTGTTGATGATGTTCACCATGATAACCGGAATCATCGTGTTGCTTGTGTTCCGTTGGATGAAGGGCTTGGTAAGATAAAAATCTCCATGCCTTCTTTTTCGAGTTCTAGTGATCCGGAGGATTATCTGGAGTGGGAGATGTGTTGTGATCAGATCTTTAATAGTCACAACTATTCAGAGGATAAGAAGGTACGTGCTGCATCTATTGAATTCATTGGTTATGCTTTGTCTTGGTGGAATCAATTGATACGTGTTAGTCGTCCACATACTTGGCAATATATGAAAGAGGTTATGGCTCGCCGTTTTGTTCTTGAACATTATACTAGATCATTGTATACACGCTTGTAGCAACTCAAACAAGATGATCTTAGTGTGGATGCTTATTATAAGGAGATGGAATTGTTAATGAGCCGTACAGGGGTAACAGAGAATGACGAAGCTACTATGGCTAGATTTCTTAATGGTCTCAATGATGATGTGAAACATCGTGTTGAGATATCATATTATTATGATATACAAACTATGATGCACATAACTCAAAGGGTGGAGCAATAACTAAAGAGTTGTCACACTAACCGTTCACATTCTTTTCAGCGAGACAGTGATGGAGGTCCTACTAGTAAGTCGGTATCTTTCAAGCCGGCTACTTCTTGTAGAGATGGGTCTAAACCTGCTGATAGTTCGGTGACTAAATCCTAATCTAAAGTTGAATCTACTGTTGTATCTAGTTTTAAATCACGAAGCGTAGAGTGTTATACTTGTGGAGGAAGAGGACATTATATGAGATATTGTCCTAATCAGAAGAAGGTGTTGATGACTAGAAAAGCTATGTTTCCGAGAGTTTATCAGAAAATTCAGAAGGTGTATAGTTTGATCATACTCTAACTGCATGCTATCGAGATATTGATTATTCATCTACGGATGATGGTGCTGAACAGAAGAATGGTCTATCTATGCTTGCATGTCTAGTACAACGAGATAGTTCTAATGTTGATGCAAAGGGACAACGCTGCAATATTTTTCAGGTGGAGTCCAAAATTCAGGAGAATACATGCAAATTAATAATTGATGCTGGCAGTTTCACTAATGCTATCAGTTCAGATTTAGTGCATGCTTTATCATTGTCTACACGAAGGCTTCCTATGCCACGTTATATTCAGTGGATGAATCAAGCGGGCACGCTGAAAATTACTCACAAGGTGAGGGTTGTATTTTCTATTGGGAGTTATGTTGATAAAGTGGATTGTGATGTGATGCCTATGAATGCTTGTCACTTGCTTTTGGGAAGAACATGGCAGTTTGATCTTAATGCAACACACGAGGGCCGAACTAATCACTACTCTTTTATCCATCAAGGAGTAAATCATGTGTTGAAACCGATGCATGATAGTGCTATTGGAACGGAGGTATTTCCAACTAGAAAGAAGAGAAAAAGAAGCTTCAAAGGTTAATATGAAGCCGAGGACAACTTTGTTTCAAGAGAGGGAGGATGATGTGCCCAAGAGCCGGGTATTTTTGGTTAAAAAAACAAGTTGTTGTGCAGAAAGAAAAAAAGCAATTCTATATATATATATATATATATTTCAGTTCCTGTACCGGTAGGCTAATTAGCCAACTATCATTAATAAGGTCATTACCGGTTGGATTAGCAAAGTAATTAGATTTTTCTTCATTAGCTATTTTGTTTTTTTTCTGTTTTGAGTCTGAACAGATTTCTGTTTAGCTTGGGTCATGGGCCTGTGTGTCGTATTTGAGTGGGCCTGCGTGCCGTATATACTCATATATAGACTCTAACAAGCAGTAGGGGATTAGATAGGTTTTTATGTTTTGGTGTCTAGGGTTTTCTCAGCCAAATACACAGATGGTGATCCCATCTTCTTTACTTTGTTGAATTGATGGCTAAGTGCTAATCTTGTGTGCTGCTGCTGGTTTGTGGTGATCAGGAGAATTTCTTACGCCTGGGCGCACACAAGAACATTGGTTCCTCGTCTGGGGACGTGCTATCGACGGGTGCATGGTTGGAGGTATTTTTAGGGTTAGATTTATTCTAGTTGTAAACTGAGCTGCTTTGGAATCTTTTGCTATTAAACAGTGGTTGAGTTTTTTCTAGTTACATTGCCGTGAGATTGCTTAAGAGTATATCCTGATTTTTTTTATTTGTGCCAAGATTTATATATATACATATAGTGGTGTTTAGATTGCTCTAAAATCTTTATATTAAATTATTGGTATTGGTACTGTGAAAGAGAGGCACAATAAAAGGGTGCTCGCTGTCGGGTGCTCATCACCACCCTCCTTCGCTCTCATTAGCGTGTCATCATCCATAATTAGCAGAGCCCCTTGGCGGCGGCATTTCAAGACCAACCCTCGGGTAAACCTTAAACAACAAATTCTTCAAACTTTATTCAAATCAAGAAGCATTTGATTTTTTTTCTCATTATCTTTGTATTATCTCGAGTTTAGACTCTAGTTTTTGTTCAAGGGATTCAATTTGACGTTGTTTCTTTTCCAAAACTATTGAGCTAATGTTTGTGAAATAGTAGGAATTAAGACAAATTTTGGTAGAATAGCAAAGCGAAACGGACCTAAAATACATTGCATTGTGTTGTCAAACATCAGCTCATTTCGAAATGCTTGGTGAACTTATCTCTTTTACTGCCTATTATAGTTGGTGGTTTTTTTTGCTGGTGGTTGTGTGTGTGTGTGTTGCCGTGGTAGGGGTGCCGCCTGCTGCTAAAATATAGTGATGTGTACGAGATACTCGGTCAATTTTCTTATGGATTTGGCCCTGTCCGTTGCAATATTTTTTATAAACTGTGTCGCCTCAGCATTGTGAACGGATTCCTGAAGCAGATCTAGTGAGGTATAAGTTCCACTCGATTGTTAGGCTATTCCTTTTCAATTGATTTTTCAGTTGTCCTTTTTTAGATGGATAATCGGTGATTCCTTCGTTAGATGGACTCTTAGACGATTCATTTTTGTTATATTAATTTTGAGGCGATTTCTTTAATTTGTTAGATGGATTTTGAAGGCAATATTAATTCCTAAGTACTTGACATCTATGCTTTCATATAGCTCGTGACTAGCCACGTCATGTTGTTATGCTCTCCGTATATATTTCTACCCCAAAATGCATGATACATAATAATTAATACAAAAACATGCCCCTAGCTGTAGCATGCATATGTGTGTGAGTGATGTGTGAGGCATTTCTTTCTTATGTGACCGTTTTACTAGTTAGTGCGTTGGACACAATCACACAAACTCATCACAAAACTTCCTTTTGTGAACTTCGATATACATACATACCACACTCACTTTTGTGAATTTATATACATGCATATCACACTCATACATCTACGAATCCTGTAAATCCTGACTTTATTAAAATTCCATTGAAAGTACACCCCGTGTAGGTAATATTCGTTGATATCTTGGTTCACTTTGTGAAGATAAAACATGGCTGATAACGTATTACAACTAGAAAAGAAACAGATAGGGGTAGAGCATGAATTATTTGTACCATTTATTGATATTATTTGTATACAAATGGATAGTTACATATACGATGATTTAATCGAGGAGACATCTTCTCATTATTTACATATCACTTAAATAATTAGAAAAAAATTAGAAAAATTTAAGAAAATGTATTAATCTGGGACGTGAACATTAGTGATCTTATTCTAACTGTACGTCTCCTTGTCCATGGCAGCCTCCTTCCTCATCAGCAGATGCGGCGGTTTCGCACCTGTTTCCTGGGAGGGTTGGAGGTTCTGGTCGGGTACACCTCGGCACGCGGCAAGAACACACCGGTGCCGGCGAACGACGCCGGCGGTACAAACGTCATCGGCCTCGGCGGCGGCAGCCAGTACTGCGTCGTCCCAAATCCCGGCGCGTGGTTCCGCACCATTCCTCCGTTGCGGCCATTGATGACGGCACCAGCGACGAGATGCTGCTCGCGCACATGCGAGTAGTGCGGGTGTGGGTGGCTGCACGGCGGTGTGGCGGCGCGCGTCGGAGGAGGAAGAGCCGCAGCCTCAGCCGCGCCACGTTTCTTCTCTCCCATGCCGCCGGCGGGGGCGGACGTACTGAGGCCGAGGATGCCGACGAGGCGCGCGGCGAGCTCCTCGACAACGGCGTCGTGGCTGCTACGCTCGCGGCGAGCGTGGACGGCGGCGTGATCAGCAATGCCGATCTCCACCAAGATCTCCGGCGGCAGAAGCCGGTGGACGACGGCGTCTTCTTCAAGCTGAAGCTGCTGCTCGCGCACGTAGTAGCAGTCGGCCATAGCCATTGCTGGTTGCAGTGGGTAGGTCCAGGAGATGGAAGAAGAACCGAATTGAAGACGAAGCTAGCAGACGATTGCACGGCGAAGTGGAGGGTGTGGACGGCGATTTTAT